>CM072513.1:61245033-61290033 GCA_036898135.1 Oncomelania hupensis
TTTTAAAGATTTAGTAAACTTGAAATAGGGATTCGCTTTAGTTGTGTACTGGTGATACAGGGTTGCTGTCCAGATAAACATCTAATTTTTGATCAACTGGGACGAAGGAAAGCGCTTCATTTAATTTTAAGTTTCTATATTTGAGCTTTGAAAAATCCTTTATTTTCATTACACATTACTACGCAAATCAGAAACATTCCCACCCTTAACTAGCAATTGATAACATATACAGAACTTACTAAGAAGACGGCGAGTACGGTATAAGAGGAAAATACACTTTAACCAGAGAAATACTATATTTCATAACAAAAGTTAGTCGATATACTGATGACTGTTTTCTTCCCACACAAACAGATCCCAACGAAGTGCGTTAAGGGCGCAGTTATGCGTTGAGGTCTACTATGCACTTAAGATGCATGCATGTAAAAACTGACGTGTATCATATAACTACGGAAATGTTATATTTTATTACCAAAGCCAGCACAGTCAATGTGGGTTATTTTAATTTAAGTTTATACCAACTTTGGCCAAAAATACTGCGAGTTTGTAATGAAGCAAACAAACGATAACTATGCACTAACAAAAGTGGATAATTTTACAAATTTAATTATGTAATGTAAATATGCGTAGATATATGCAGATATGCATATGCAAATATGCAGATATATAGTTTTAGTGCTAAGGAAACGAAGAGCGCTATACGAACTGGAAGTCTACTATAATCTGCTTTGAAGAATTCATGTACTGACTTATGAATCATTAATTAGTAATGAGTATCCTCTTTGTTAGTATTAAAGGAAAAAAGAAACCAATGACATTTCAGCACTTTACAAATAAGCTTAAATCTAAAAACAGATACATATCGTTTTAGTGCTCGGTAAACGAAGATCACTTCTCCAAATGTAACCCTACTATAAATGTGTTTTAAAGGATTCGTGTACTTTCTTATGATCCATTATTATGAATCGTGTCATTCTCTGTCGCCCCCTTTATATTGTTAAAAGGTCAAAAGTTAAACGATCGCATTTCAGCACGTGAAAGGCATACATGTAAAAACAGAAATAATGATTCTAGTTTCAATGCTCATAAAATAAAATCGAGAAATCGTTACATCAAGTTCTATTTATAATACCTTGCTTTGAAGTATTCAAGTAACGTCCCATTTCTATGTCTATTACCTCGTCTTGATATTTATTCCCCTTACGCGTTCTTTAAAGAGAGCTTGACTTCAACTTTTCAAACTTGTACACTCGATGGTAGAGTCTAAATAAATCCACGTGTTGGCGGTGAAAACTCTCCGATGGGTTGATAAGCTGCTTACAAAACAAGACATGGGGCTCCCTGATAACCTCAAGGTGCGAGTCTTGCAAAAGATTCCTTTATTACAGTCATCAAGCGCCACCCGACCACACAGGCACCCCAATACTCTTACTTGGTCAATTCGAAACGAGGCCTTTGGATCGGTGTATGTTGGTCACGATCGGCTGCCTTTTAACTGCGAGCGCTAGCGCCTGTATTCTAAGGGCAATAAGCTATTGCTCGGACACGACGTTTAGATCCACATTTTATAAAATATTAGACACACACGACAAACACACACACACACAAAATGTTAAGAATAAATAAGCAATTATTCATCTCTTAGCACGAATTAGACTCTTTTTTTTAAGTGTTGTGCGTTTGCTTGTTTTTTCTCGCAATTTTGATCTCGACTTTAGGCGCACTTTAAGGTCACTGTAAAACATTGACATCCCCGCACTTAAAGGCATGTTAGAATCTATTCAGCCTTTTCTTAGTGCTTAGAAAACAGGCAGTATTTCATTAAAACACTTCACTGTAATTGCTGTTATGCGTGCATACGACCAATAAAATATAAACAATGCACGTGTCGTGAGGTCTAATACAGGTAGGGCAGGTAGGCTTCTCACCCTCCTGGATAATGAGTACTTAACGAGAAATGATATAATCTGATATCCCGGTGTCCTTTTCCTTGTCAGTCTCTGGTTAATCTCACTCAAAGGCCTGCCAATGAAGTGTAGTATTATAGTCAGGCGACTACGCTTGGACCATTTTCAAAGGGTAGACGGATACAAACTTCTTTATTGCCATGTGAACGCACATGATGAAAAGGTAAGAAGACGAACTGTACAAAAAGGCAAATAGTTGGCTGTAAAACTCATGTTACAAAAACACACATCGTGCAAAACAAAATAAATAAAATAAATAAAAACAAAAGCAATGTACACAACTTTTCATTCAACCTCGTGTTTACACACGCAAACAGCACATATACACGCGTAGTTGGATGTAAATGTAGCTAGGTTTTTCATGTTGTTGTTGTTGTTGTTGTTTGTTGTTGTTGTTGTTGCAATTTTCCAAAGTATTTTTTATGTCTTATTTTTCCTCCTTGTTCGCTTTACAGCTGAAGTTTGAATTTTACATTTCTGTTCTGACAGAACGTGATTCCCCCTGTTTGACTGTACACCAATACGCGCAATGATTTACTAGATGATATTCTTTAGCGCTAGAAAAGTAGCTAGCAGTTGCTATTGACAAAAACTATACTTTCGAAAGAGTTTTTATTTGTTTTTTGGTTTCAATCTAATTTTTTAGTGGGACAACATTCACTGTGAATGTTGAACAAATCTGTGGATGGGGTATGGTCACATTGGGTCCCTTTTAGGTAGTTCGTATGCTATAATTATCTTACAGAACTTCGGTTCTCTAAAGTTATACCCTTCCCAATGTGCCTACAAAGACTTGGATGCAATAAACATAATAACCTCAGAAAATGAAAATCTGGGACATAGTTATGTTCACAATTCTGTATTCATCAATGTGGAATGTTTAAAAATGCATTTTAATACCTTTGGAGAAGTGCATTTTAATACCTTTGGAGAAGGGCATTGCATTTTACATAAATGCAGGCCATAGTTTCTTTTACTGTAGTTTTGAATAATTTACCGTGGAGCTGTAAGTTGTTGTTTGGTTGTTGTTTTTTTTTCAAATAAGTTTTTTTTTTAAATTATTTTTTAACCCATGAATTTTTAACACGAGGGTAGAAAGTTTAATTATTATTCTGTTCGTTTATTAAACGATAATAGGCTTACACTCACTTAGTCATAAAGATTAAAAAAAAAATAGGATGACGACTGCTGGAGCCATATTTAGGGTAACGTGGTAAAGTTGTTGAGATGGTTGAAAAAGTCCAGCGCGTCGAGTCTTCAAAGGCCACGGACTCAGTTTGGTCGTTCGAGCGATTCACACTGCGTAGCAGAGACTCCAGTAGTGGAAAGGTGAACGTAAGCTTCAAGCTAGTCTCAGCTACGTGGTGTGTCAATTTGCTTATGTTGTGACTGGTTTCCGTTTTGTTGTTCTTGAACTGTAGAGGTGCGCATATTCTTTTAAATCACTCCTCTTCGTCTCCTTCCTTTTTGTTTTAGGTTCTTCAAGGGGAATGGAGATTGGAATAGGAAGGAGAGTGTGCAGATGGTATGTTGGGATGGGGGTGGGGAGGGGAGTAGAGGGCGGGCAGGGCGTAGGCTAGGAGTGGGGGATCCAAGAAAATGCGTTTCTAAATTTTATTTTGCAAACAAATAAAATGGTGGGGCGTGTCAGGAAAGCAGTGAGGTGGTTTGGGGTGGGAGTGGGAGAGGAGAAAGATGTGGTGTGTGGGGTGGGGGTGGGGGTGAGGAAGGAGGTGGGAGGGTTGAAGGATGGAGTGTGGTAAAACTGATGCCCTATTTATTATTTCTGGTTGGGAGTGAGGTAAAACGAAAGAGGTGATGTAAACATTATCTTTCAGGTTGAACATTTAGCAAACGAATATTATACATCTCAATTATTTGAAAAGTATATTGTTTTATAACATCATCAAGATTTGTACATTATTTAACTATCTTCACCATTAAGGTTGTATTCTCGAAAGGTTTTACATTGACATAAGTCTATTTTCCGCCCAAATGCCTTTCTTCTGCCTTTCGTTTTCCTTTTTTTAAATGTAAATTAAAAGCTTGCTTAATTTAAACCAGTACAGTGGGGTAAAAGCCATACAATTTTTTTCTTTATTTTACTAAATTGCTCATATAATTGCTGCTGCTACTGCTGCATAATCTTATAGGTGTTAGTGATGCTGCTGCTGCTTTGTTGTTGTTGTCAATAGGCTACACATCTCTAACTTCGAATAGTATGTGTTGTTGTTTTCCTCTTTGTGTGTATGTGTGTGCGTGCGTGTGTGTGTGTGTATGTGTTGGTTTGTTGTTGTTTAATCTCGTCGTCCGTGTTTCTTTTCACCATCTGTAATTTTTCAGGGTGCAGTCATCTTTTATTTGTTTGATGCCCTTACCTAGAGGTAAAATGACTATCCAAAAGATCTGTTCAAATACAAAACAAATGGCAAATGCCAAACACGGACTTTAAAACCCGCAATACAAACAGGTCATTGAGTTGATTGATGAATGCAGCGACTTAGGTAAAGGTTAGAATTACCCTTAATGACAGTCTTGTGACACGCGTGGTTCGCATAGATCGCTTTAAAATGCCCCAAGATCACACACTTCAGCGTCACAAATTTAAGGTGAGTGTTGCCCACTGAAAATAGACTTAAGCCCAAATTTAACCTCTGTGTTTTAAAAAAACCACAAATACGGGTTTGATATAGTTAGTTAGATAGTTAGTTAGTTAGTCATTGTTTACAGTGTATAGGGTCCAGCCGACTGCAAAGAGCCGAATCAGGACCACAACTTTGTTGAAAGAGGACTCACCCCCGATCCGCCTAAACGATCTGCTGAAACAACTCCAACGCTAACATTGAATGCATTCCACCAGCCGGTCACTTTACAATAAATGCATTCCATACAGGAGACGCCGAGGCTTTAGTCTAATTTATCGAACCCCCGTTAACAAAAATAAAATAGAATATTAAATTCATTTAAAAAAATTAACAAAACACATACCTAGAAAATGCATACATTGCTAAATAATAATATCATAGAAAGCCCTAGTGACCATTTGGCAGAAAGCGTCCAATATCCCCAAGCTGACCCAACAGACCCCTTACACAAATCAGGAGTTTTGGGAGAGTTTTCAAGAAAAAAAAGGTAGGTGGCTGGTCTAGCGAAGAAGATAGTAGATTGATAGAACAGAGTAGGAACGACAAATAACAAATGAGAATGACAGTGGTAATTTAAAGCACTAAATTTCCAGAAAGTGGGGATAATATTTATACAGAAAACCTCGGCACCCCAAGGGTGGGTTGGGGAGGGGGTGGTGGGAGGGTAGGTGTGAAGAATGGGAAGAGGGACTAGGGGAGGTGGGATTTGATATAAATCGATAATGTATTCGTTTATGTACATATTAATAGCCTCAAGGTTGATTCTAAAAATAAAACTGCTGCAAAAGTGTGTACATACTAGGCACAGTTGTTTGTTTATATAACAAGGAAGGGACTCCTAAATTCAAAGCTTAAAAGGTCGGTTTGAGCAGATTCCCCATTATATAAATCTTGTATTGTGTGACAATGCAATGTCTCGAGTAAACTCATCGTCGTAAAAAAAGAATAAAGCAAACATCCTGGATATCCTGGCTCTTTAAAACATCCCTTCTGCCCTCAAAGGTCAAAGCTCGAAGATTTCCCCTTTTGCTGATCTAGCAGACGATATTTGTAGGATTTATGAATAGAGAGAAAAAAACAACACGAACAGATTCTGGTCAGTAAACTTGGACTGGAGGTTCCGGAGTACTTCTTGAGTGGAAGTCAAGTCATAGAAGTAGTACATTCTGTGATAGCGGTTACGACCCTGGTCAAGTTCGTTGAAGTTTCAACAGGAAAATATCTATCATTATGATTCCGACAACTGAACTTAAAACGGGATATTTTGGGTAAACGCATAAAAGTTCGAATGATTATATCAAGACGGTCACGTTGATGAATATTTTAATTGATATGAACAACGGGTTATTTAGAGCGTATAAAATTGGCAGGAAAAACTATCCTGCAAAGAAATAAATAGTGAAAGTAGGCAGACGCAGGTGACGATAAAGAAAGAGCTAGACAGATGGTGTCAAAACATGGACGGCGCTGGACCTGCCACGCCTACTGACGACAGCTATAGACAGATCGAAGTGGCAAAAACTCTGCTTCAGCCTCCCTCTTGTCTCCCCAACAAACTGACTGGCTGCGGGACTGATAATGCTGCTGCTGCTGATGATGACGATGATGACGATGATGATGATGATGATGATGATGATGATGATGATGATGATGATGATGATGATGATGATGATGATGATAAATTAGAGAGCACGGTTGCCTGTATTTCTCTAGATGGTCGAGTTAAAAAATACATTTTTATAACCATGCAGACGTTATTTTAGGATTTTTCATAATGATAGCCATTTTAGAGTCAATTCATAAATTTACATAATGATGGTCATTTGAAAAAAAAACAAACAACCACCAAACAATTAAGTCTTTCAAATGAAAATTATTTTGCAATTATTTGATTGTTATTAAATTATAGTGTCGCTATTACATTATTAAAACACAAAGTATTATACGTTATGAGACAGGCTTGCGTGACAAAAGGATTTATTTAGGGGACGGGTTGCTCAAAGATAGCACAGCTTCTCGTTGTTAACGTCACACATGCACGGAGGAATAGTGCTTGTTGGAAAGCTGATGCATCACATTTGCCATCACTACCATCATTTTGATCCTCCTTTTCCTCCTCCTCCTCCTCAACAACAACAACAACAACATCATCGTCGTCGTCAGTGTAATCATCATCACCAGCATCATTATCATCATCATCACCATCACCATCATCATCACCATCATTTTATCATCATTATCTCTATCATCATATCATCATCATCATCATCATCATCATCATCATCATCATCATCATCATCATCATCATCATCATCGATCGTCGTCGTCATCGTCAGCCGCAGCAACATCAACAACATTGTAATATATATATTATATTTGTATTTATATTCTCCATTGTAATATATTCGCTAGTTTCTCTACAGTCCCCCCCACCCCTCACCCCCCACCGCTTCCTGCTCCATTTCAACCCTTTTCCCTCCATACTCGTCCTCCCTATAGTCCTCTTTTGCCACATCCGTAAATAACGTCAACCACCGATTTGTGTAGGGGTGGCTTATCCCTAGAATGTAATTGAACTTAATGATCACGTAATAGGCTTGATATACTGCCGGGTGTGTCAGACAGGCCTACACTTTTAATACCGGATTAGCCTACATGCTGTGGACGCAGTTATGTATATGGTATTGACCTGAGAAAAGGGCCCCTGTCGATGTTCCCTACAAAATTAATGGCGAACATACGGGCTCATCTTTATCTGGATATTATGGTCTCTCCTTGTCTGTCTGACGTTCTGTTTGTCCATTGTTCGCTCTCTATGTTTGTCTGCCTGCCTTTTTATCTGTATGTATGCATGTCTGTCTGTCTGTCTGTCCTCTCTGTCTGTCTCTCTGTCTGTCTGTCTCTCGTGTTCTGTTTTATTTTCACAGCTTCTATAAATTAGTCGTTCACGCGTAATTAAGATGATGGCGATGATGAAAGTAATAATGAGGTTGACTTCGATGGTGCCAATGATGGTGGTGGTGGCCGTGGTGGTGAAGAAGAAGAAGAAGAAGAAGAAGAAGAAGAAGAAGAAGAAGAAGAAGAAGAAGACCATGATGATGATGATGATGATGATGATGATGATGATGATGATGATGATGATGATGATGATGATGATGATGATGATGATAATGATGATGGTGATGATGGTGATGATGATGACGGCGATCATATTTTTATCTATCACAAACACTTGACAAATGGCTTGATAAAGATTTGAATAAAAATCGAAATATTGCCTCGGACCTCAACGTGGGTGTTGCTGTTTGTTTTGTTCACCTCACACTTGACACATCTGGGAGAAGGGACGAAAAGATAGAAAGAGAATACGAATACGAATTAAAATTATACGAATACGAATACAAATATTGTATGCAGAAATAAAGGGCTCGCTTCTTTGGAAGGGGTGTGTACAAAAAATAATAAAACAACAAACTTTGAATAAATTACAACATATACATAATTACAAAACAGGTTATAATATTGCAATTTTCCGAAGTTTCATAATTTAATATAAATAAATGCAAAGTATTCTAAAAGTTTCTTTGTTGTCAGAGACTAACAATAGAATGAGATGTGCTGTAATATTTTGGTTTTGTATCCCGTTTTTTTAATTTACCAAAGAATGGACAACAAAGTACAAAATGTAATTCATTTTCTTCTGTTGATTTACACATAGGACAAATAGTATCAATAACAGCACGCACTCTGTGTCTGTAAAAGTGAACAAATAATTAAGAAACACCAAATTTACATTTTGTCATCACAAACTCCAAATGTGCGTGTGAGTGTGTGCATGTGCATGTTTGTGAGTGTGTGTACAATATGTGTGTATGTGTGTTTATTATGAATGTCTGTAAACCACCTTTTAATATACCATTTACCCGATTTACCTGTATTTCCTGACAACTGTGACAATCAGTCAACAGTATTTTGCTTATGTTGATTATAGTTTGATACAGTTATACATTGACCTACTGAGATTCATATGAAACTGAGATTATTTATCTAGCACTGTTGCAACAAAATATTTTTTTAAATAAGTCCCGAGTGGTAAATGTAGAATATACATTATGTATGTATGTATTTTTATTATATTTTAACTGTTTAAAAAGGGCATTGACATACGTGTGATAGAACTAGAAAGCGTGGATAGGTGTTTGAAGGAAAAGACGAAGTGTAAGAGTACGCAAGTGATTAGATTTATAGAATGTATATACATTTAGTATTGATTTTTTAGCTCTGTTAAATGTTATAACATGATTGTTTTCTATTATATGTTTTATGTTTTATGTTTTATATGCCTGACATACATTGCTGTGAAGTTCCTTATGGGATAATAAAGATTTGTTGTATTGTATTGTATTGTATGTTTATCAAGAAAAAGAGAGAGAGAGAGAGAGAGAGAGAGGGAGAGAGAGAGAGAGAGAGAGAGAGAGAGAGAGAGAGAGCACGCAGGTACACAGACTGAAAGGAAAGCAGAGAGACAAAGAAAAGGCAGACAAACGGACAGGCAGGCAGGAACACACACACACACGCACACACCCTCACACACATACACACGCACACATACGGACCGAAGGTATGCACAAAAGTCAGAAGAACAGAAAAGATAAACGTATTTCTTGTTTATAGGTTAATCTGCGCATTACCTATCATGCCTCGATTACGGAATCCTTCTTTTCTTTATTACTGGTGGAAATCGGTCTGCTGGACGTTAGGACATGGGTAATATGGGTAATGGTTGTTTATCTACGCACAACATGACACAAGGATATATGGAGGTTCGCAATATGGGGGACAAAAACACGAATAGTCACTTAGGAATGTCAAGATGGATTAGGGTAACAACGGTCGTTGCCAACCTCCGCGCACATCGAGACCTTCATCCATATTTGTGTGCTGATGTTTATGGAGTCCTCAAGGATTGGTTACCCATTTTTAGTCTTTTGGGACCAGCAAGGATCATCGGGTCAGTAGGATTCAGGGGGCAGCATGTTGGCAGTCAACAGTACATTTTGCTACATGTCCATCCTTGATCCGCCCAACCCAGTCTTCTGCTGGGAGAGTGGATCTTGTTCTACGATGCTTAGGCGGCGAGTTTAATATGTCTGGGACTAGCTGTAAGCGTAAACAATAATAATAATAATAATAATAATAATAATAATAATAATAATAATAATAATAAGAAGAAGAAGAAGAAGAAGAAGAAGAAGAAGAAGAAGAAGAAGAAGAAGAAGAAGAAGAAGAAGAAGAAGAATACAGGATGTTATCACGCGCCTTTCCTTCAAACTATCTCAGAGCGCGGCGATCAGAAGATATCGATATAACGGATTTTTATTTTTTTTTAAATTTAGATTGCATCCAATTCCATTTTTGAAACGAGGGAGGAAACCGGTGTACACGGATAAAATCTTCCGTGTCCTGAAAAGTCTCTTAACTAAGTCACGTAAGTTTGTCCCATTCGGGATTCAATGCCGCGACTTTCGCCTTAGGAAACATATCCTAGCCTATTTTATCCTATCCCGTTAGGGCACCACGGATGATTGTTTAACCAGCGTACTCCATCTTTCTCTGTCCTCAGCAACCCTCATGGTTTCGCTCAGTGTCAAGCCAGTCCATTCTCGAATGTTGTCCTCCCACCTCTTTTTCGATCTACCTCTTCTTCTGTCTCCTTGCACCGTGCCTTGCAGGATGGTCTTTGCAAGGCCTGATGCTTTGATGACGTGGCCATACCATAGGAGTTTCCTTTTCTTCACCACTGCGAGCATGTCATCGTGTTGTCCAATGACTTGTGTGATGCATATAGGTGACTACTGGACCGATTTATACTGACACCAGCGGGCCAGCTGTTGGTAAAGGGGAAAATAATATGATCACACATTGACCAATCCGGGATTCGAACCAGCGACCTTTCGGTTACTAGCAAGACGCTCTTACCAACTGAGCTACCCGGCTCCGTTGGTGAAGTGCTGGGTATAGGAAATGCCCAGAAGTCTTCTGTAACACCTCATCTCCATGTTTTATATATTCTTCGTTTTAGATCTGCTGTTAAGATCCATGTTTCGCAAGCGTCTAGGAAGATGGAGATGACAAGGGAACGCAGCAGATTTACATCGAAACTTAGATTGATGGTCTTGTCTTTTCAAATGGGCTTCAACCTTGTCAGGGCAGCAGTTGTTTGTGCGATTCTGGAGAGGACTTCCTGTCGGGACCCATTGTCTGATACATTGGCTCCTAAATATTTGAAGCTATGCACTGTGTTGAGGGATTGACCTTGGAATTTGATGTCCGTGCTGATGCAATTGGTGCTGTTGGTCATCATTTTTTGTCTTTTCTACACTAATTTCCATGCCAAAGGCTCTTGAGGTGGTGTCAAGCTTTTGTACAAGCTGTTCAAGTTCTTGTTCCTCTCGAGCCAATCCATCAATGTCATCCGCAAAACGGAGGTTGGATATTGCTCTACCCTCTATGCTGACTGTGTCTTCGTGATCTGCAAGGGCATTTGATATGATGCGCCCCAGGCAGATGTTAAAGAGTGGTGGAGGGAGTAGGCATCCTTGACGCACGACGATTGTTGTTCTGAACCAGTTTCGGATGGCGCTTTTGTGGAGGACTGCATTGGTAGCCTTGTCATACAGAATTTTGATGACTTGAATAATGTTAGGGCTGATATTGTACACTCTTATGGTTGCTCACAGACCTGTATGCCAGACTCGGTCAAACGCTTTCTTGAGGTCAACAAACACATAATATAGATGATGTCTATGCTAAGGAAACCATTATCCAGTAAATGTTGCTACAAAGCCATCCTAGATCCTTTCAACCCCCTCTTCTTGGTAGTGATGCGTAGTGCTACGGTTGAGACGCGCACGATAGATCCGATCGTTTTGTTTTGCAAAGCATGCAATAACAGTGTATTTACCTTTGATTTGATTTTGCGTTGTAGTTGGAAGAAGCTTTGAATAATGTTGATAATTTTCGTTGGTAGATATTATTGGAGAATTTTCTAGGGTTGCTTGTTTACTATCGATCAAAGCGTATGGATAAATCTAGTGATGGCTACGAGATGATTCTAAGCTATATGACCTAAGACAGTTTATTATTATTATTATTATTATTATTATTATTATTATTATTATTATTATTATTATTATTATTATTATTATTATTATTATTATTATTAACAGCTTTTTGCGTAAACAGTGGGTTTTTTGTGTGCTTAGGACCGCTCTAAAGCATCCGAATCGCTTCTTTTCGTCACCTGAACGTGCACACAACGTAACTGAAGTCGAAGTCGAAACCTTATGGACCTGTCTTACAGCTAGTCCTGAATACAATTTTAAAATTAAGTTCAGAACAAACAAAATAAGTAACATAAAATTGATTTGAAACTAACACAAACCTTAACAATGATAAGAATTTGTTGAAAAAAAATTACTAAGAAAATTAATGTACTGAAATGCACATACTACCTCCCTCCTCCCCCTCCAATACCCCTTTCCTATTCCCACTCTCCCCACCCCCCTCCACCACAACCACACACATATACAAGCTAATTCACACATGAACGAATTAAACTATCGCAAGACTGGGACTCGTCGAGTACCTCTGAGGAGGAGATGCGTACATATGACTCAGCTGCGCAGTGTGAAGAACGTGGTTTCAACTTTCCTTGCTCCGTAGTAGAGTTATTACAAAGCCCCCACCCTTCACTCTCCCTCCGTCTTTGTCCATCCAATCCGCTGCTACATTAATTATCATTAAAACTTCTTAGTCAGGCGAACATCGTTGTTTTTCTTTCTTCTCCAACATTTACCCCTAAATGATTTTTTTTTGGTGTCAGGTCGGGAGATTTACCTCAGTCGTACAAACACTACGGACACATTAATTCATTTGAAATTGAAATAAGCAAACGTCAAATGTGCGGCGACTGTTGTTGTCAAGCCATGAAAACAACTCTTGATGATGATGATGATGATGATGATGATGATGATGATGATGATGATGATGATGATGATGATGATGATGATGATCCGTTTCCGTCTGTCTCTCTGTCTGTCGTTGTCTGTCTGTCTCTCCCTGTCGCTCCCTCTCGTTCTCTTGTTCACCACCTCGCTCCCTCCATTGCTGTCTCTGACCTCTCTAGATTTCTACGTCACAGGAACGAACATTAAGATTTCAAGTTCTTCAAGTCATTATTATCCAAAAGGGACAGGCGATATTATCTTACGCACTTATAGGCTAGTAAGGCTGGCTAAGTAACCTTACTCACAGTATAAATTATATAGTAGAGGTATAGCAGGTTTAATCTTTGTTTACCTTACCTTTCGTCCTGACACTCATAGCGGCCATTAGTCCTTGGAAGCCGTAGGGTCAAAACAAGGCAAAAGGGTCACCGCTGGTCACTCTAGTATAGTCATCCGTTTTAGTCATCAGACGTCGCACGATTAGAGCACTACGACGACGACCTGGTCAGTTGCCTAAAGGATGAGTCCTCCAACACAATTGTACTAAAGGACGGCTGGAAATAGGTCATCGATCAATCAAAAACGAATGGAGGTGATGATGAAACTCTCAGCCTCTTCAACGCTGTGTAAACTGAATTTGACCAAATGTCAGATGAACATTACTTCGGTTAGTGGCCTGCCTCCTGCCTCCCGTGTCATCGTGTTTGCTCTGCCGCAAAGGTCAAGGTCTTTTAGTTGCTAAACATGTTTTGCTGAATCTCTCAAAAACCAGCTGAAGCGATTTTGTTGAGTTTTTGGTGTACAGGAACTTCAAATCATGGGCCATCCTTCAGTAGCAGTCTGATTGTTGGTCAGTCGCCCTGTCGGTCGGTCCGTCACTCCCAAGTTAATTTGTTTGTTCAAAACACACTGTTTGCCTTATCTAAAAAAAAATAACTGAACCAAAATGAATCATTTTTAATTTGCGGATACTTTTACTGCTGCTAAGCATGGTAGATCATTCCTATGTTTACTTCTCAAAGATCAAGGCCGTTGTGCTTCAGCATATCCTAAACACGTTTTGCGAAATTATCTAAAAATTGGCTCAACCTTGTTAATTTTTTTTTTTTTGCTTGGTTTCATTAGGATAAAACGTTGTAGCGTAAAATGAACATTAAAAAATATATCCTACATAAGAAATCACATCGTTACAAAGATCTGTACCTTAACAGTATCAAAAGCAAACGGTGGATGTTATAATGCTGTTCACTTAGAAATTTTAAATAATGCAAGTTGGAGGCAATTGCTGTTTTATCATGTTTGCCCTGCCAGACAATGACGACAGCGAAGTGAAGGATTTCTATGAAAATCTACAGGCTGTCATTGACCAAGTGCCGAAGAAGGACATAGTGGAAGGCGTCTGGAATGCCAAGGTTGGCCAAGATTTGCACCACAACTGGGGAGACACATGTGACCCCACTGCAACAACGAGACAAATGACAGAGGTCTGAGACTTGGAGTTTACCAGATACAGCAATCTGATACTGGCAAACACGCTTGGTCTCCACAAAAAATGCAAACGATGGACATGGCACAGTCCCGGCGGGGAGCATCACAACCAGATCGACTACATCATGGTTAAGAAACGCTTCAGATCAAGCTTCAACATTGGCAAGACACGCACCTTTTTAGGAGCAGACATCGGAAGTGATCACGATCTCGTGATGATATCTTTCCTGCTCCACTTGAATAGAGTAAACACAGCAAAGTGCACTAGACTGAAGTTCGACCTGGACAAACTGCAAGACCCGGAAGGTGGTAGAAATATTTCAGACCACAACTGGAGGGAAATTTGCACCACTGCTCATTTTTGGAGCTGGTGAAATAGATGTCAACTCCATGACCAGTACCTTCAACTCAGCTGTGACAGATGCCGCCACTGAGATCCTTGGAAAGCACCGGTCAAAAAAGAAACTGTGGATTACATCTGAACTTTTGGACCTATGTGATATACGAAGAGAGATGAAAAAGAAAAAGAATACCTCACAGAGAGCTGAAGCCTACCGAAAAATCAACAATGACATCCGAAAAGGCACGCGCATAGCTAAGAATAACTGGATAGAAGATCAATGCCAGGAAATAGAGAACAGTCTGAACAAGAACAACAGACTGTGAAGCGGCTGACAAGTGTTAAACAGCCCAAGGTCTCCACGATCCAAAGCAAGTCTGGCATATGCCTTACAGAAGAACAAGAAGTCTTGGACAGATGGACAGAGTACTGTTCTGGCCTTTACAACCACACACCAAACGGAGACCCATCAGTTCTAGCATGTACTGAGAACAGAGAAGAAGAAGAAATCCTCTGTCACAGGGCAGCCTGTGATGAAACCGGGTAGAAAGTGTGGGTGGAGAGTTAATGAGTTGGGGTAGTAACTGCGCGATGTCGTATGTATGGTTATGCGTGGAAAGCGTGATTTTTGAACAGCATAGTTTGGCCAGCCAGTTTTGGGAATGTGCTCACTGTTAGTCAGAACACGTTTTGCAGAGTGATAGAGAAGACGTACGGTCTTAGTTCTCTGGGTATTTTGTTCTGGAAGTAAGGTTGGAACAGTTATTAACGTAAATAATAATTGGTTCTAAGGGAAAGCCTAGTTGGAAATGTTACTGTGGTAGTAGCAAGCTCGAGGAAAAGTGTGAGCAAATAACTAAGTTTGTGAGTTTGTGGTAGGTTAGTGTCGAGGTTATTGTCCACTAACGGAAACTACTACGCACTGGATACCTTACTTGGAGTACTTTGTAGGCAAGCAGTCGGAAGTTCGCTAGCTACAGGTACTTTACAATCGAGCCGTTGGGTAAGTGTGATGGTGATCTTCCTTTACTGTGCTAATGACCGATGGCCGGCTGTTTGGGGTGTTGAACGATAGCTGTGCATGAGGCTGGGGGAAGTATGGTTGCACTGAGGAGAGGAAGGGTGCGACTGAAGGAGGGAGAATGGGGGTGAAGTGTGATGAAGGTAGGATGGAAGTGGTTGCTGTTGTTGAGGTTGCGGTTGCTCAAGATGGATAATGTGTTGATGATTTCATGTATTCATTTGCAGCATTGTTCATTTCATGCATTCATAATGTCATTTAGTTCTTGAATTATGTGTTTGATTACAAGTGACAGTAATAGTAGTCAAGGGAGGTGAAGTGGACAGCAGTGGCGCTTCCTCAAGGTACCGGAATTAGTTAGTGTAGTAAGGGGGGAGAGTGTGAGGAGGGAGGGGGACAGAATCGGGTGGACTTGACATTAACAATACGGCAAGCATGTTGCAGGTTCGAAAGTCTTTGTTCGTCGCTCGAAAGTTCGTCGAATTCTTCAGCGCGACGACGACGACGACACCCGGTCGTTGGACCCACATCATCATCACCACCCATTCGTCCACGTCCACGTTTGTGACATCCTCATTGTTCCACCACCCCATCTTTCCCGCGTGATCGTGACGTCTGTTGCGGGACCTAGCCTCGGCGTTACAAGGTAGCCGACAGGAGGAGTCAGGCTGAGAGGCGTCGACGGCGGCAGGGCTGCCGCAACTACAGCGTCATCATCATCATCGTCATCGTCGGCGGCGGAGGGAGTGGCGACACCACTACGCCTGGATTTAACAGCGACAGTCCGGTGACAACCACAAGGAGGGGCAGCTACTTTCCGGAGACATCAACGGGGACACCCTACTATCAGGTCGGCTTGTTCTTTGTTGTCCCCCTCTTGATGCTTGACCCCCTCTGTGCTCGGACATTAGCATTGCACAGTCGTTAGTTAGACGTGGTTGATCAGCAACCCCCGTCATCTAACATTTCCATTTCATTGTTCATCGACCCATTGATTGTTCCATCACCATTTTTCTCGTTTCATGTGTAAATGTTGTATGTGTATGAGTGTGTGGTATGAATGAATAAATAGCTTGAAAGTTGTATATATAGTTGTTGTGTTATCATCACTTCACGTCTGCGGTAAACTGTCATTCTGTCTGGGTTGTCTGCGTGTGTAAGGTGTTTGTTTGTGGCGTCTACCCAGGGGGAGTCGTGGCGGTGACATATGGTGGAGATGCAGGGTATGTGTGAGTGTGCCCAGACGTGAAGTTGTCTCGTAATTGTCTTGTGGTGTCCGAGTGTGTGAGGCGTGACTCGGTGAGAGTGTGCACCCCAGCGGGTGGTTGGAGGGAGTCAGGTCGCTGTTCAGCGGAGGCTCACAGCCGGCCTAGGTTCGACCACACGTGAGGGAAGGGGCCATTGCACTCTCCAACCGGTTCGCTACCTTGCAGGCCAGTTTCCACTGTTTGAGTGGGAGGAGGTGGGTGATAGGTAAGGAAGATAGCTTAGATAGGTAGGTTAGTATCTAAGGCTAGGCTAGGTAAGGTTAGGGTACGTAGGGTTTTTGGCTTGTTGTTGTTGTTGGTTGTTGTTGCTTCCCTTGTTAAGCAGGATGGCATCGATCGAGGAGGCTGAAGGAGTGTCACCGATCGCGGCTCGTACGCGTTCTCGCGTGGGTGTCACGATGGACGAGCGCACGACGATGGCAGCAGCTGATACGGGAGTCACCGATCTACCTTCTACGATCGAGCAACGGAGATCGCCGGTCAGGTCATCGCGTCGTGGGTCAGCAGACGAGGAGTTGACGACGTTTGAAGCCAGAGACACAGTGAGTGATCCTTTTGTGACGGGATTTGGCGCGACTGGCGGGATGTCAGCAGGCACCGACGTCTACGGAGACCAGGATCGTCCGAGTGACGCGACGAGGCCGAAGAGGTTCGAGACCAACCCTTACCGTTCGATCTACAAGGTCGAGGCGGCACCGACGCCGAGGACAGGATTGTTCGCGGACGAGACGCCGATGGAGAGGATTTTGAGGCTCGCCAAGCTAGGGAGGAGGAAGCAAACCTGAGGGAGAGAGAGATAGAGCTGCAAGCGAGCCGGGAAGACGCAGACCGGAGAGCGAGCCGGGAAGACGCAGACCGGAGAGAGAGAGAGAGAGAGAGGGAGAGAGAGATGGCACACGAGCTAGCGATGGCGCAGCTGACGTCGCAAGGCGCTGGGAACCGCAGGAATCGTCAACCCGAGTTCGAGACGGTCAAGCTTAGGTTACCCTTCTTCGAGGATAAGGACGACCTAGAGACCTACTTGTGCCAGTTCGAGCGGTTCGCCAAGGCTCAAGACTGGAAGAAGGACACGTGGGCTATTCGCTTGGGGACCTTGCTGAAGGGGAAGGCGAGGGAAGTTTACGTTGGCTTGAACGAGGACGACTCTGCCGACTATGAGATCCTGAAGGCAGCGTTGTTGGTACGTTTCAACCTGACGGCCGAGACGTATCGCAAGAAGTTTCGCCAGCTAAGAAGGGAGCCACCAGAGACTTTCAAACAGTATCTGCGGAAGTCAGAGTTGTTCCTGGAACGCTGGATGGGACTAGCGAACAAGAAGGCCACGTATGCGGACTTACTGGACCTGGTGTTGATGGAGCAGATGGTCAACGGTTTGACGCCAGAACTGGTCACGTTCGTGCGCGAGCGCAACCCAGCAACGGTGGAGGAGGCCGCGACGTTAGCACAGCAGTACGTTGACGCCAGGGCGGGAACGAACCTACGTTTCCCACCACGGCAACCCTTTACACCCAGGGACAAGAGCGAGGGTCGCCAGCCAGCGGGACCACGACCCAACTCGCCTGACAAGCGGGTGTGCTACAGTTGCGGACAGAAAGGGCATCTGAAGCGGGATTGTCCGAAACGCAGCGAGCGGGTTGGAGCAGCGTTGCGCATCTTGAAGGAGGAAGGCAAGAGGGGAGATCCTCGGTTCCAGAGCCAAGTGGTAGTGGAAGGTGTTCCGCTGACGGCTGTGAGGGACACGGGGGCCGACTTGATTTGCCTGCGGAAGGGAGAGGTTGCCAACCTTGTCTACACAGGACGCACGCGGCGCGTAGGATTCGCCATTCGCCAGCTATCCAAGTCACTGCCAACAGCGTGGGTGCAGTTCGAATCACCGTTCTACACCGGGAGAGTGGAGGTAGTGGTGGTGCCGGACTTGATCTACCCAGTGGTGATCGGCAACTGGGCGAAGACGGAGCAGCAACATGATACAGCACTGCCAGTGTTTGCCGAGGGGAGTGCTGAGTGTTGCGCTGTGCAGACGCGAGCGCAGCCAGCCAAGGAGCAAGTCGCTACGGAACCAGTGGTGGTCGGACCGAGTATGAACATCGTCGCGACGCCGAAGGAGATTCGTCAACTACAGTTGGAAGACAACGAACTTGCAAAGGTGCGACAGCTAGCGGACCGGAAGGCAGGAAAGGAGCAACGAGGCAAAGGGCAAGTGGCATTTGTCTGGAAGCGAGGCCTGTTGTACCGCGAATACACAGGACAGGACAAAGTGGATCGCAGACAGTTGGTGGTACCAGCCAAGCTTCAGTCGGAGGTGCTACGCACGGGACACGACACGCCTATGGCTGAACACCGAGGAGCCAAGGGGACCCTAGATCAGGTGTGGACCAAGTACTACTGGCCAGGGATGTGCCGCGATG
Organism: Oncomelania hupensis; assembly: GCA_036898135.1. Lineage (NCBI taxonomy): Eukaryota > Metazoa > Mollusca > Gastropoda > Littorinimorpha > Pomatiopsidae > Oncomelania > Oncomelania hupensis. The sequence continues at coordinate 61,264,180 of CM072513.1, forward strand.
TCCGGAAGTACTGTACTTCATGCGACGCATGTCAACGAACGACACCCAAGGGGCGCATCAGGAAAGCGCGTGTGCAGAGGGTCGGCAGGAACAGGAAGCCGTACCACACGATCGTGCGGAAGCGCTATGTAGAACGCGGAACGGAACCAGAAACGACTGTGGCCGTAGTGATCGACCAGGCGGAGACAGAGATCAGCTACCAGGGCACTGTACCACTGATACCACTACGTGCGAGCGAGGGACCGGGAGACGTACAGATAGACCCGACACTGTCTGCACTTCACCAGAGCCAACTACGGGAAGTGTGTCAACAGTATGCCAGTCAGCTGACGGATCTACCCCAGCGCACCAACCTGGACGAGTGCGAAGTGGTGTTGACCGACGACAGCCCTGTGCGTATACGACAGCATCCGCTACCATTTTCACAGATGGAAGTCGTCAAGGGTGAGGTGGAATCGATGCTGGAGTTGGGGGTTATCGAACCCTGTACATCACCGTACAGCGCACCAATCGTGTTGGTGAAGAAGAAGAGTGGGGAGGTACGTTTCTGCATCGACTACCGGGGGTTGAACAAGGTGGTCAAGTTCGATGCTGAACCACTACCGGACATCGAGTACTTGTTCGCCAAGCTAGGGAAGGCCAAGTACCTAAGCAAGCTGGACCTCACAAAGGGATATTGGCAGATACCTGTCAAGCAGGAAGACCGGGACAAGACGGCGTTTACGACGCCGCAGGGCCAATTCAGATGGACCACGATGCCGTTCGGTCTGAAGACTGCAGGGGCGATTTCTCACGCATGATGCGGAAACTGCTACGACCACTGCACCGAGCTGACGTCGACAATTTCATGGACGACGTCATGATCGCGACCGAGACGTGGGAGCAGCATCTGCAAGCGTTGAGAGCCGTGTTTCAGAGGCTGCAGGAAGTGCATTTCGCCGCTAGACCCGGCAAGTGTTTCCTGGGATACAAGGAACTGAGTTACCTGGGCCATCAGGTGGGAGATGGAGCGATGAAGCCGGAAAGGGACAAGTTGGACAAGGTACGACGGACGTGTCCACCGACCACCAAGAAGCAAGTCCGAGCGTTCTTGGGGTTGTGCGGATACTATAGACGATTCGTGCCACATTTCGCTGAGAGAGCGTTGCCACTGACCAACTTGACAAAAGGAGGGAAGAAGGGAGAGGTCAAATGGACGGATGACTGCCAGGAAGCTTTCGAAGACTTGAAGAGAGCGCTGACAAGTGAGCCAGTGGTCAAGTTACCGAACCTGGACAAGGAGTTCATCCTGAGGACAGACGCATCTGAGCAGGGGCTAGGAGCTGCACTGATGCAAGAAACCGGTGAGGGTGTGCAACCGGTGGGGTTTGCCAGCAAGAAGCTGTTGCCAGCGGAGCGGAATTACTCCACCATCGAGAAGGAGTGTTTGGCAGTCGTCTGGGCGGTACAACGGTTTGAACCGTACTTGTTTGGACGGCACTTTTGGCTGGAGACAGACCATCGACCGCTGCAGTACTTGCAGAGAACGCACCTCAACAGTGCCAGACTCACCCGATGGGCTATGCAGTTGCAGGCCTATGTCTTCACAGTTCGACCGATTCCAGGAAGAGACAACATAGAGGCGGATTTCCTCAGCAGATCTGACCCTGCGGAAGATTAAGTTTTGAACTCTCCGTAGTTTCGTCTTGGGAGGGGTGTGTGTCACAGGGCAGCCTGTGATGAAACCGGGTAGAAAGTGTGGGTGGAGAGTTAATGAGTTGGGGTAGTAACTGCGCGATGTCGTATTATGGTTATGCGTGGAAAGCGTGATTTTTGAACAGCATAGTTTGGCCAGCCAGTTTTGGGAATGTGCTCACTGTTAGTCAGAACACGTTTTGCAGAGTGATAGAGAAGACGTACGGTCTTAGTTCTCTGGGTATTTTGTTCTGGAAGTAAGGTTGGAACAGTTATTAACGTAAATAATAATTGGTTCTAAGGGAAAGCCTAGTTGGAAATGTTACTGTGGTAGTAGCAAGCTCGAGGAAAAGTGTGAGCAAATAACTAAGTTTGTGAGTTTGTGGTAGGTTAGTGTCGAGGTTATTGTCCACTAACGGAAACTACTACGCACTGGATACCTTACTTGGAGTACTTTGTAGGCAAGCAGTCGGAAGTTCGCTAGCTACAGGTACTTTACAATCGAGCCGTTGGGTAAGTGTGATGGTGATCTTCCTTTACTGTGCTAATGACCGATGGCCGGCTGTTTGGGGTGTTGAACGATAGCTGTGCGTGAGGCTGGGGGAAGTATGGTTGCACTGAGGAGAGGAAGGGTGCGACTGAAGGAGGGAGAATGGGGGTGAAGTGTGATGAAGGTAGGATGGAAGTGGTTGCTGTTGTTGAGGTTGCGGTTGCTCAAGATGGATAATGTGTTGATGATTTCATGTATTCATTTGCAGCATTGTTCATTTCATGCATTCATAATGTCATTTAGTTCTTGAATTATGTGTTTGATTACAAGTGACAGTAATAGTAGTCAAGGGAGGTGAAGTGGACAGCAGTGGCGCTTCCTCAAGGTACCGGAATTAGTTAGTGTAGTAAGGGGGGAGAGTGTGAGGAGGGAGGGGGACAGAATCGGGTGGACTTGACATTAACAATACGGCAAGCATGTTGCAGGTTCGAAAGTCTTTGTTCGTCGCTCGAAAGTTCGTCGAATTCTTCAGCGCGACGACGACGACGACACCCGGTCGTTGGACCCACATCATCATCACCACCCATTCGTCCACGTCCACGTTTGTGACATCCCATCCTCATTGTTCCACCACCCCATCTTTCCCGCGTGATCGTGACGTCTGTTGCGGGACCTAGCCTCGGCGTTACAAGGTAGCCGACAGGAGGAGTCAGGCTGAGAGGCGTCGACGGCGGCAGGGCTGCCGCAACTACAGCGTCATCATCATCATCGTCATCGTCGGCGGCGGAGGGAGTGGCGACACCACTACGCCTGGATTTAACAGCGACAGTCCGGTGACAACCACAAGGAGGGGCAGCTACTTTCCGGAGACATCAACGGGGACACCCTACTATCAGGTCGGCTTGTTCTTTGTTGTCCCCCTCTTGATGCTTGACCCCCTCTGTGCTCGGACATTAGCATTGCACAGTCGTTAGTTAGACGTGGTTGATCAGCAACCCCCGTTCATCTAACATTTCCATTTCATTGTTCATCGACCCATTGATTGTTCCATCACCATTTTTCTCGTTTCATGTGTAAATGTTGTATGTGTATGAGTGTGTGGTATGAATGAATAAATAGCTTGAAAGTTGTATATATAGTTGTTGTGTTATCATCACTTCACGTCTGCGGGAAACTGTCATTCTGTCTGGGTTGTCTGCGTGTGTAAGGTGTTTGTTTGTGGCGTCTACCCAGGGGGAGTCGTGGCAGTGACATCCTCCCAATGCTCCGAGAAGAAGTTGAGGCAGCAGTGCAATCGCTGAAGAAGAGGAAGTCAGCGGGAGTGGACAACATACCCGCGGAACTGCTTCAAGCAGGAGGAGAAGCTATGATTGACGCACTCACTATTTTCTGTAACAAGATCTGGCAGAGTGGGGAGTGGCTTACACCATGGACCCAGTCGCTTGTCATTACTCTTCCCAAAAAAAGGTAACCTTCAGGAGTGTGAAAATTACCGCTCCATCAAACTCATCAGCCATCCCAGCAAGATCCTCCTGAAAATAATACTCAACAGGTTGAAATCCCAAGCTGAACAAATCATAGCTGAAGAACAAGCAAGGATTCAGGGCAGGGAACAGAACAGATTTTCAACCTCAGAATAATCTGCGGGAAATGCCTACAGCACCAACAACACCAATATCGTTTGTTCATAGACTTCCAAAAGGCGTTTGACCGAGTCTGGCATGCAACTCTGTGGGCAACCACTACTACTATTACTACTAATACTAATATTACTGCTACTACTAATACTACTGCTACTACTACTACTATAACAACAACTACTACTACTCATTTTTATCGCGGATTTATTGGTTATGCAATATATTTTTGTATTATGTCAGTCAAGTATTAGTAGACGTTGCCCGAGTCGAAAGTAAATAATATTCGGAGAAACATAACGCCCAGATGCTGGATCGAACCCACACCTGTCAGGCGCCATTGGTTTCTGGCCTGTGGACAAGGCAAGTTAGTCCCGCCTTAGCCCACTTGGCCACAACGCTCGCCCACCCAGTTAGAAATATTATTTCATATGCAAATGGTTTGGGTAAATCACTGTTGAGTTATAAAAAGGAAGTATACATTAATTAATTAATTCGTTACGCAACTTATACTCTGATTCGGTCTAGCATGTCAAAGCAACCTCCTAATGCCTTTGGGAACATCATAAAAAAAAACAGTGCACGTGAGGTCGCAGCAACCTCACGTACGAGCAGGTACATTAAAGGGCGACAGGTCCACTTTTGATATTGCAATTGAATACCGTCCAACATAAAAACAACGTTAAAAGTAAACTATTTTCCATCACGACAACCTCCTCCCCATGCCCCCACTTTCACCACAACCCCCACTCCTCACCATATTTATCCACCCCCTCAAAACATATTCAAACACGGTGGCGAGCATAACGAAGGACAAACTAATTGTACGATGTGAGAATTATGTGTACTATTTTGAGGTCCGTCACAAACTTAGTATGTATGTGGAGGGAACATACACATCAGCATTGGGAGGGATTTCAAACAAAGACTTACTAGAACAAAGTCTTGCTTCTATAAATACAAAGGCGAGAAAACTTTTGAGGTCATCGGATATTTGCAGACTTGGAAAGCGTAAGCCTTCTGAAAAAATGATAGTAATACAGATTATACTAAGTGTATGCTTTTTGTAGTTTAAAACAACAACAACAACAACACATGCCGTACTTTCAAAGAGCCTCTTTTGAGACCTATAATTGTAAGGTCGGGTCGACATGGCTTGGCCAAAGGTGCCGTCTTGAATGAGGTGTGGGTATCTACTTTGAGAAGTCTTGGTGTTTACTCACATTCTATAGCGTATGAAAAGAAGGATGAGAAGAAAAAAAACCGGGAGAATGGGGAGGAAGAGGAAGAAGAAGAAGAACAAGAAGAACAAGAAGAAGAACACGAACAAGAACAAGAACAAGAACAAGGAGGTCGAGGAGGAAGAAGTGAAAAAAAAATAAAAAGACGAAGGACAAGAGACCGCCCGTCTAGTGCGTGCACACAGGCATTCCGTGGCTCGGGCTTTTAAAGATACTGACGCTTATGTCCTAGACGTACGTGAATACACCCAGCAAGCAATATGCCCCTTCTTCTAACCCCCTCCAGGACATACCTTCCACGGTCGACCAGGATTGTGCTCAGTTGTTTTTGAGGTTAGATTATGCGCCTAGCACAGCAAGTGAGTGCCTCGGACGGCTGGCGTTAAATCCTGTTTCGACCAGCGCCTTGAGCAGCTCTTGAGCTGGAAAAGCACTATATAAGAACAATTAAAATAACTATTAAAAAAAATACTAAAAGGACACAAGATGAACATGACGGAACTGAGATGATGATGATGATGATGATGATGATGATGATGATGATGATGATGATGATGATGATGATGATGATGATCTGTGTGGTGTGACGAAGGAGGAGGCGATAGCAAGCAATAATGGTTCTCTTTTTACACGCTTGAAAGACACTATGCGTGCCTTCAATTTATTTTCCTGTTGGTCACGGACCAATGAATTTAACAAGAATAAAAAGAAACTGTAAACACAAAGGACTTGCATACAATTTCAGGACATGTTGAAGGTCCTTAAATTTCCGCTTCGTTGGCCTTTACCCGTACTTTAAATCTTCCTTTTTCATATTTACTCATCCATGTGAATGAAATTTAAGCCTGGAGTTTTCTCACTGATAGTCATGTGGGGCCGGGTAGCTCAGTTGGTAAGAGCGTCTTGCTAGTAACCGAAAGGTCGCTGGTTCGAATCCCGGATTGGTCAACGTGTGATCATATTATTTTCCCCTTTACCAACAGCTGGCCCGCTGGTGTCAGTATAAATCGGTCCAGTAGTCACCTATATGCGAAAGTGTCGTGTGACTATAATCTACTATTACTGATAGTCAGACAGACAGACAGACAGAAACAAATACACACACAAACACGCACACAAACGAACACACGCACACACACACATTCTATCTCTCTCCCTCTCTCTCTCACTGTCTCTCCACTCACACATGCTCCCACGCGCTCTCCCACGCGCTCTCCCGTTTTTATAAGCAGTGTGAGTGTAAATTGACGGACATAATATGTCGAGACTCACAAACGAAGCAAAGAGAGAGGGGATATTTTGTAAGCAGAAGAAAATATTAAAATTAGGGAAGTTACTTTGCATTTTGAAAATTAACTGCCCTCTCTCTCTTCTTTCTACCCTTCCCCCCCCCCGCTTCCCACACACACCTCAGCCCTTTCTGCGTTTACTTGATCCCAGTGCTAATTGTTCAGTCAGACAGTATTCAATCAAGACAACCGCTTTAATATCATTATAATTATTCGTATATTTTTGTGACGTTTAGATCCGATCGTTTTGTTTTGCAAAGCACGCAGTAACAGAGTGTATTTACCTTTGATTTGATTTTGCGTTGTTGGTAGAAGAAGCTTTGTATAATGTAGATAATTTTCGTTGGTCGGTATTATTGGAGAATTTTCTAGAATTACTTGTTTACTATCGATCGAAGCATCTAGATAAATCAACATCACCATCATCCAGGCCTATGCCCCAACATCAGACTATGGTGACAGCGATGTCGAGGATTTCTTTGAACATCTACAGGCTGTTCTTGACCAAGTGCCGAAGAAGGACAAAGTCATAGTTCAAGACGACTGGAATGCCAAGGTTGGCCAAGATGCGCACCACAACTGGGGAGACACATGTAGGCTATTCTGGCACACATAGAGAATCCGTCCAGTTCATGATCTTGATCGCCCATATGAAATCTTAATTTCCCGATTAACCCCTGGGAGTTGATTTGGAACAGAAGAGGGAGGAGGGGAAGGGGGGGGCAATTCTGCGCCATGGCAAGACTAACTCCCGAAGAGTGTAATCTGGACCTGAACTGAAACTACTCCCAGGAGTAAAACTGAAACTGATAATCGGGGGCTGTCTCGGCACGTTACACCGGCATACCGATGACCCAGGTTCGATTCTGGAGGTTGGCAAGATAAAAGTGTCCTTCCCCCCCCCCTCCCCCCAGTATCATCGGTGGGGCCGGGTAGCTCAGTTGGTAGAGCGGCTTACTAGTAACCGAAAGGTACCTGGTTCGAATCCCGAATTGGCCAATGTGTGACCATATTATTTTCCCCTTACCATCAACTGGTTCGCTGGTGTCAGAATAATGTGACCAGTAGTCGCCTATACGCTCCGGTGTCGTGTGAATATAATCTACAATTACCCTTTTACACAGTATCATCTTAGCAGTATGATCGATTGCTCTGGTGGTGATTCAGTGTTGTTTTAGATCCCTATCCTCGACTTCTCTGGGGCGGTCATATTCCCCGTCTGCCGTATCGCCAATGGTGGGTGTAGACGTTAAACTACAATGTTTATCCGATGGATTTTAATTTTGTTAGCTGTGGCCGGATGGATCTTTTAGGTCCTCGAGGGCCTAACAAACTCTTATTTATTCGATTATGAGCAGGTGAACAACGGGCAAGGGGATCTGGTTCCAGTTTTGCCTGCCCGCTTGCCACAATCTGTGCCAACGTAACAGGAAATTGGAGGTCAGAGGTCAACGTCGCTTGCGAAATGAGGAGGAAAAGCGATAATAGCAGAAGTGGTAGGCCGGGGTGAATTCGTACCCTTCGATCAGATAAGGGCCGTTCATTATATCAAGGGCACGTAAGTGAGAGAGCATATAAAGGGGGTTGGTAGGGGGAGAGAGCGAGCTAGTGTGGAGTGAGAGCAAGGGGAAAAGAGAGAAGAGGGGGTGCTGGGACGAGGAGTTGGGTGTGGAAGGGGGGAGGGGGGTGGAACAGTGAATCTTCAAATCTTTTTTTTTTTGGAAGCAGAAGAGAGATAGAGAAGAAAGGAAAAGAAAGTATGTTCAGACATTGCTTTGGAAACCAAACAATTGTGACAGTTTGAAAAGGTGCTAAACGAAATATTACATTATTTACATTCTAGACTTTTGACAAAAATTGTAAGATAAAATTAAATTCATGGAAAACTACATTTTCTAAAGACGTTAAATGTGTATGTTTAAATGCTCTGACTGTAGAACATTTGATTTTACATTATATTACATGATTATTGCTTTAGGTCCAGCGGAATCTTCCGAACCAAATCAGGACCAGTATAGCCGAATCAGGACCACAAAATCAAGACCACAACTTCGCTGAAAGAGGACTCGCCCCCGATCCGCATAAAAGATCTGCTGAAACAACCCCAGTGGCAACACTGAAGGCACTCCACCAGCCGGTCACTTTAAAATAAAAACATGCCACGCAGGGGACGCTGAGGCTACACTCTTAATTTACCGAACCCCCGTTTACAAAAACAAAACAGAATACAAACATCATTATAAAATATCAACAAAACACATAGCTATAAAATGCATACATTGCCAAATAATAGCATCATAGGAAGCCCCAGTGACCACCTGGCAGAAAGCGTCCAATATTTCCAAGCTGATCCAACAGACCTCACACACAAATGAAGAGTTTTGTCCCGGAAGAGTTTTCAAGAAAAAAGGTAGGTGACTCAGGGCCGGATCACTTACGCTTGGAGGGGGGGGGGGGGTTCCAAAAATTTTTAAAGGGGTTAGGGGTGACAAAAACGTGTCCGCTCGAGGAACTTGAGTAGAATGAGGAACGTTTTACTTATCACCAGTGTCAACTAAATTAAGAGCTTTAAAAAAAACTCCATATATATTTTTTTTTTCTGCCTAAGTGAGGTACATCGAATGGCCAGGGGGGGGGGGGGGGGTTCCGGAACCCAGGAACCCCCCCCCCAGATCCGGCCCTGTGACTGGTCTAGCGAAGAAAAAGACAGTATAGTAGATTGATAGAACAGAGTGGAATGAGAAAGAACAAATGAGAAAGGCAGCGACAGTGGGGATTTAAAGCACTACATTTCCAGAAAGTGGGGATACTATATATACTAAAACCTTCGGCACCCCGAAGAGGAGGGGATATAACATTACCCATGTATGAACAAATTATTAAACAGAAAATAATATTAATACTGTTATCACACAGACAAATGATATTAAAAAAATTAGCTGATAATGAATTGATGCTGACAATCGCATCTATTATATCGTATACACAGAGAGAAAAAAGTGTTATAATTATTTTATTCGATGTATTTTACATATTAAGATGATGGTACTCCAATGATAAATTACATTGTTCACGAATGAATATTGAGGTTTACCGTCTACAGCCACAATTGGCGATATGGCAGACGGGGATAACCATCCCAGGGAAAGAGGGGTAGGGACCTGAATCAACACTGAACCACCAGAGCAATCATACTGCTAAAATGGACAGTGAAAATGGCCACATTTTATATCGCCCACCACGGGATTCGAACCTAGGTAATCGGTGTACATTGTTTAATCATTATAAATTATTGTATAGCTTTGTTATTGTTGCTGCGTTTGTTTTATGAGTTATTAATTTATTTATTTATGTATTTATTTATTTATAATTTTATTTTAAATATAAATGTGTACACCTCATCCTTTATATTATGATTTTGTTTGTTTTGTTTTGTAAAATCACATAATTCGAGAACAGACTTTAAATAAATTGATTGAATTGAATTCAATTCAAAGGGTGTATGCGTGTGTGTATGTGTGTGTGTTTATTGTGTTGTGTGTGTGAGTTAGAGAGAAAAGAAGAGAGAGAGAAAGATTGTTAATATAATCAAATTAGATTATAAAAATAACACTGCTGCGAAAGCGTGTATAGTAGGCACATTTAGGCTACATATTCACACAACCAGAAGAAACGCCAAAAATTCAAAAGCTTAACGGTCGATTAGCGCCACCGTTATGTATTTATTTATTTATTTATTTATTTATTTAATCGTTGCACTATAGCGTTTCTCCAGCTCAAAGAGCTGCTCCAAGCGCTGGCCGATACAGGATCTGATTCCAGCCGCTCGAGGCGCCCACTTACTATCTTTGGGCGCATAGTCTGACGCCTAGACGACTGAGTACAATCCTTGGCGACCGGGGACTTAGTTCGTGCTGGCTATATTTTGTATCCCGCACTCACCCGTCTAGGACATGAGCATCAGGATCTTTAAAGCCCATGCGATGGAATGCGTGCCTGTACAGATTGGACTTTTGTTTATACTCTCACCGAAGGAGTAGGAGCACTGTGTCTCAGCGTAATTAAAAAAAAAAGGAATCCACGTCGTCAACGGGCTTTGATCCACTGCTTGTATAGCCTACAATGTTACCGCCTGATAGTCCAGCACATTGCGTACACCACTGAATCAGCTTTTACCATTATCTCATTCGACCCAAATACACTTTCCCAAGTAAACTCATTCACTGACTCATTGTAAAGAAAAAAAAGAGAAATTCCGTGAAACCCTAGTCTTTTAATAAGAAAATGTGTCTTAATTATAATATTAAAAGGTCCCAATTCGAAGGCTTTGTTTTATCTTGTCGAAAACGGTTTGTATCCTAAAATTCGTATTGTTGTTACTTCCGAGCAAAGAAACGCGATCACATCACACCTCTACTACATTCCCTTCACTGGCTTCCTGCCTAGCCTGTGCAAGCATAGAGTACAAACTCTCTGTTCTCTGTCACAACTTCATCACAGATTCTTGTCCTTCCTACATGTACCTTGCTGATCTACTGTCTGTCTACTCTCCTTCACGCACTTTAAGATCTTCTGTTGACACTCGCACACTCAAGGTTCCCGTCACCCGCACTAAGACATACGGCCAACATGCATTCGCTTACTCCGCACCCAAGAGGTGGAATTCCCTTCCCTCCCATATCCGCAACATACAATCAACACAGGCATTCAAAAAGGCCCTCAAAACCCACCTCTTCAAACTGCGTTATTCAGACTGATTTGTATCCCACTGCCATTTTCTCCTCTTTTGTCTCTGTCTGATCCGTAAGTGTGTACACGGCTGTAAATATTTATACTGTTTTCCTTTCCTGGGTCTAACCGGGCATATAAATAGCTGTCAATAGGTGTTTTTTCTATTCTATTTTTGTCTTTTTGTCATTTTTGTACATAGTTGTAAATAGTTTTTATTTTTACTGTTCCGTCTTTTGGTGTATCGTAGCAAAAGCGATGTTTGATCGAGTGCATGCATTTTTATATAATGACTATGTAAAGCGCGGTGAGTCTGGTCGTAGGCTGGAGTACCCGCTATATAAAAATACGTTCTTATTATTATTACATAAAATTATGATAAAGTGGACTTTCGCTGCTAAACTCAACCACTAAATTGGAATTTTCTATTTCGGTTCTGACATATGACGGTGATTTCCCATATTTTTAACGGTACATCGAGTGACCTATTTCTGATTGAACCACGCGGCTTAAAGAATGTGTCTTTGGTGTCTGAGGTAGGGTGCGGTCTATTTTCCTATCCTATCCCGTAACTCGAAGGTCGTAGGGGCACCACAGGCGATCGTTTAACGAGCGTACTCCATCTTTCCCTGTCCTCAGAAACCCTATTTATTGTTTCGCTCAGTGTCAAACCAGTCCATTCTCGAATGTTGTCCTCCCACCTCTTGTTTGGTCTCCCTCTTCTTCTACCTCCTTGCACTGTGCCTTGCAGGATGGTCTTTGCAGGACCTGATGATCTCTTTTATCAACCTAAATAAAAACGAAGTACCTGGCCTTATGAGCCGTTTTATTTTCGGATTCTGTCTCTTACCGGCTTGCTATTAATAGCCACAAAACCTGCGGAATTTATTCATTTAAAAAAAAAGAAAAGACTTGTACTTAAAAAAGAGTTTTTGTTGTTGTTGTTGTTGTTGTTGTTGTTGTTCTTGTTAAAAGCTCATCTTTTTGGTCAGTGGGTCACTCACTGTGAATGTTTAAAATATCTGTTGAGAGCGCGCGGTCACAGTGAGTCCCTATAAGCTGGACTATTGTTCCTCACCTGCACCCCTCCCTTAATCCCGCCCGCACACTGCGTCACTGGGACGTACACACCGGATCGTAGTAAAAAGTCCTTTAACGGTGGGTGGTGTGATGAGGTATCGTGCGCAATACGTTTTATCACAAAATGGAATAGTTATATAACTTCCTGCTGTAGTTTAGCTGTTTGTATAAAGATCTCAATTCTTTCAGCGCTGCCTCGGTAACTGCTTTAGGTGCCCCTCGCGTCATAGGTCTGTGGTTGGTTATGAGTAAAAATCATTTGCATACAGGATATGCAACTGCGTCTTGCGAAATACAATTTAAAAAAAAAGAAGAAGAAAGAAAAAGCGGGTCGAAGTAATACAAAAATCCTATACTTCCTGTGTACGAAAGGTGCATGGGGCTTTTCAATGCTTTATTGTGCTCTGATAATGTGCTTTGAACGACAGTAAAGGTTCGTTACGACAACTTCTGTATTTTAATGTGTCTCTTTTTGAGTCTCTCTCTCTCTCTCTCTCTCTCTCTCTCTCTCTCTCTCTCTCTCTCTCTCTCTCTCTCTCTCTCTCTCTCTTTCTTTCTTTCTTTCTTTCTCTCTCTCTCTCTCTCTCTCTCTCTCTCTCTCTCTCTCTCTCTCTCTCTCTCTCTCTCTCTCTCTCTTTTTGTTTTTGTCTGTCTCTGTCTTTTTATCTGTCTGTCTGTTTCTCTCTCTCTCTCTCTCTCTCTCTCTCTCTCTCTCTCTCTCTCTCTCTCTCTCTCTCTCTCTCGGGACAGACTGGAAAATTAGACTTTATAAATAGTTTAAAATCTTTATTCATATTTTTTTTATGTTTCAAATTTTTGAAAAAAAGTTTTGAAATTTTTATTTTTTTCTCTCTCTCTTTCTCCCACTATCTTAAATATACAGTACAACTGTATTCAGTTCAACTTTAACATTTTGCTTAATGTTCTTTTCTTTCCGCAGTTGAACAGATGGGCTGAACACAAGACACTGAACTTTATCAGTACAACTTATGTTAATCTGATGAATAAAAATTGATGCAACAACAACTTAAATATATTTTATTTCAGGGATGCTTTCACGTTCACACACGCACACTCTCACGCACACGCACACATATAGATACATTAATATACATTGGTGGTACTAAAATCTCACTGTTTAACAGATCTTAAATAAAGTAAACGACCACACACACACACACACACGCACACACACACACACATACACACACGCACCCACACCCCCACACGCACGCACACATGCACGCGCACACACGCACACAAATATACATCTTTATCAATGATTTATGATGAATTTATACACGCACACACGTACACGCACACACACACACACACACCCACACACACACACACACACAATACTTCTCAATAACCCAAGTCAGAAGGTAATCAGTCAACTATGTACTTTTGTATACAAAGCATACAATGATAGAGCTGCAGCTCTTGCAAATCTGTGATGATCATTCTGCTTAGAACAGTGGATTGCAGTGTATGTGTGTGTGTCGTGGGTGTGTGTGTGTTTGTGTGTGTGTGGGAGTGGGATGTATGTGTTTTGAAATATGTTTTCTTTACTAATGTTTGGCACTCAGTCCTGAGTAATATATTCGTTACTTATTGTTGTGAAATTTTGCTATTGCTTTGTTTTGTATATGCTTTGAATGTTAGTTAAACGTTTGTGATGTCGGCTTTGTAACTTTGTAACTGTGAACTCACTTTGTTGTGGGCCTTGTGGCCTGACAAATATTATTAAATTGTCTCAATTGTCCCAATTGTCTCAATTGACACACACACACACACACACACACACACACACACACACACACTCACTTACTCACACATACTCACTCACCCACTCACACACACATGTCGATAACGTTATTACAACCCAACCCGTTAACTTTAACAATTACAATCCAAAGCGTTAACTTTAACAATGTTGTAATGAACTCAGAACAGTTCGCCAATTACGCCACTCTCACGATGAATCTTCTCCTCTTCCACATCCTTCTAGAACCGATCATGACACAGGTTGATAGGTACCGAGCGAGGCTTTTACTCTGCCGTCGTGATATTCAAATGATCTGCAGTCCACACACAAACTTCATGTGCAATTATAGTCCCAAAGAGCCAGTCTCCAAAACTATGATTTTTGTTCGGAATCCTGAATCGTTTAGAGAATTACACAAGGGCATAGACTTATACTCCATTAGTATACTCGTATATTCTCGGTAATTTTTACGAGCAAATGTCGTTCGTTGGCAGTGCTTTGATACCGACCTCAACAGATACGGGTGATGCTAGACTCTCCTTGATTTCGATACCTTATGCTATGCGATGTGGGCAACCATATGCCTTGAGTAAGAAAGTCTTTGCGCTTTGAAAACTCCCTTGCATAATACGCTGAAATATTATTATAGTATCATAAGAAATAAGACATGAGATATAAGAATATTTATTCACCAAGAGAAACGTTACACGGAATTTGGTGTGGCATTTGTTTGTTTATTTAATTTAATTTAATGTCTATTCACCCAAGTGATTTTAGACTAAAAAATAAAAAGAAGATGGGGAAAATGATATTTGCGTCTTTGATGGGGGAAAGAAGAGACTTACTTAGCCGTCACTCCTACCATGGTATGGGCCGCCAACAACAGCTCTCCAGAGTCATCTGTCCTGTGCCATTCTTTCTAACTGACTCCAGGTGTAGTCCATCTTGGTGGTGTCGCCCTCGAGGTCGCGTCGCCAGGTGTTCCTTGGACGGCCTCTCTTTCGCTTTCCCTGAGGGTTCCACTTTAGCGCCTGCCTGGTGACGTTCGTCGCTGGTTTGCGTAGGGTATGCCCTATCCAGCCCCATCTCCTTTTCCTGATTTCATCTTCAGCAGGGAGTTGGAGGGTCCTTTCCCAAAGGTTGGCGTTGCTGATGGTGTCAGGCCAGCGGATCTGGAGAATCCTTCTGAGGCAACTGTTGATGAAGGACTGGACTTTTTTGATGGTGGTCTTGGTTGTCATCCATGTTTCTGCTTCACATTGGAGTTGAATACCCGTATCTTGGTGGCCAAAGACAGCTCTCTGGAGGTCCAGATGTTTTTGAGCTGAATGAAGACAGCTCTTGCTTTGCCGATCCTAGCCTTGACATCCGCATCTGTGCCGCCCTGCTGATCAATGATGCTACCCAGGTAGGTAAAGGACTGCACTTCTTCCAAGGGACTTCCATTTAAGATGACTGGTTTGGTACTGATGGAGTTGATCTTCAGGTTCTTGCTCTTGTCCTTGTGGATGTTAAGGTCGACCTCCGACGATGTGGTTACCACTACATTTGTCTTCTCTTGCATCTGCTGTTGGATATGGGAAAGAAGAGCAAGGTCGTCAGCGAAGTCCAGGTCCTCGAGCTGGTTCCACAGAGTCCATTGGATTCCGTTTCTACTTTCCCTGGTGGACATCTTCATAACCCAATCTATGGCGATGAGGAAGAGGAAAGGTGACAACAAGCACCCTTGTCGGACTCCGGTTTTCACCTGGAAGTTGTCTGTGAGCTGTCCGCCATGGATAACTCTGCAGGGCATGCCGTCATATGAGTTCCTGATCAGATCGACCATCTTGTCCGGTATGCCGTAGTGTCGAAGGAGCTTCCAGAGGGTATCTCGATCCACGCTGTCAAACGCCTTCTCATAGTCGACGAAGTTGATATGCAATGGAGAGTTCCATTCCAGGGACTGCTCCACTATGATGCGGAGCGTTGCAATCTGGTCCGTGCAGTATCTATTCTGTCGGAAGCCTGCCTGCTCGTCTCGTAACTGTGGGTCGACAGAATCCTTCATCCTCTCCAAAAGGGCCCGGTTGAAGAAGACCTTCCCAGGCACAGATAGAAGTGTAATGCCCCTGTAGTTGTTACAGTTGCTGAGGTCACCTTTCTTGGGAAGTTTGATCAGGTAACCTTCCTTCCAGTCTGCCGCAAAATCTTCTTCCTGCCAGATCCTCTTAAAGAGTGGGTACAGCATCTCCACTGATGCTTCCAAGTCCGCTCTTAGCGCCTCTGCTGGGATGTCGTCTGGTCCAGCGGCCTTTCCTTTCTTCATCAGGGTGATGACCTTCTTGATCTCTTCCCTGGTCGGTTTCTCACAGTTGATTGGAAGATCTACATTGGCTGGTTAAATGACTGGGGAATTCGTTGGTGTTGGTCTATACAGAAGTTCATCAAAGTGTTCAGCCCATCTGTTCAACTGCGGAAAGAAAAGAACATTAAGCAAAATGTTACAGTAAAATTACATGAAATAAAAAAATAAATAAATTAGCCAAGCTAATATTTTAAAAAAAATCCCATTTAATTACAATATAACATATCAAACTTGTGAAGTGTTCATATACAGAAAGTCAATTTTTTAATATTGATATTGGTGTGGCATGACGACAATGAAATAATCCTTTTTCTGCAGAGCCTAAAATGCATTCATCATGTCATACACCTAATTGGCAATCACATCCTGTACACTGCACTAAAAGATAGTTAAGCAGAGTATTAAACACAAATCATAATACATCATAAGTTATGATATGGTGATGATGATGATTGATGGTAATGATGGTAATGATGATAATGACGACGACGACGACGACGATGATGATGATGATGATGATGATGATGATGATGATGATGATGATGATCATAATGATGATGATGATGATGATGAGGATGATGATGATGATGATGATGATGATGATGATGATGATGATGATGATGATGGTGATATACGATAACCTTGATTTTAATACATTTGATGCACGGTGCAGTATTATGCCAACAATATTTCATTTAAAGTCTGTACGTTTTGTAAGTTTAAACCTTTTGTAAAAACAAATAAAAATAAATGTAAAAAATAATCCAATTAAATAAATTCGAAGTCACCAATGGGTTTTTTTTTTCAAAGAAACAACTCCAAAACAATCCAGGGGAAACTACTTAGTGTCGCAAAATAATCCGCGAAACTCTATCACTCGCGCGCCCTTACTTAGCATGTACATGCTCCATCGTTCAGTTCAAGTGTGTGTGCTTTTCATCCTTACTGACATAACTGATTACCTTTCTGTATTCAGAGTGGGAACATCTCAACTGATTTATATCGTTTACGTCTTCCTGCATCTTCATTTATGAATTATGTATTGTATTGCATACTATTAAATGATTTCTTTGAATTCCAGATTACAGATTTAGTAACATTGTGACTAGCCTTATCTGTTGTGGTAAAAGAGATAATTGTGTGTGTGGGGAGGGGGGGGGAGGGGATCAGATGGGGGAGAGTATTGTATTTGATCTTGGCTGATTTGTAACTTTTTCCCATTTATTTTTTTTTCGAACTTGGTAGTTTTGTAATTTCTCTGTATGTTATTATTTTAAACTATTAAAAATGTCTTTAAATTCCGGAGTACATGTTTTGTATCAGTATGACTAACCGTATTTTCTTCATCTTTTTTCTAATTATAGAAAGGTGTGAGAAGAAAGTATTATGTTTTATTTTTACTGATTTGTATCGTTTCAATATTTTTGATCCCATTTCTTGCCCATAGGGCATCGTTCTCTACCTTGATAGTTTTGTATTTTTTCTGTATGATGAAATTTCGAGCTATTATAATCATTTCCTATCTATCCTATTCCGTAACTCGAAGATTGTTGGGGCACCACAGATGATCGTTTAACCAGCGTACTCTATCTTTCTCTGTCCTCAGCAACCCTAATGGCTTCGCTCAGTGTCCTCACATCCCTTTTTCTGTCTCCCACTTACGCTGCCTCATTGCACCGTGCCTTTGCAGGATGGTCTTTGATGCTATTGCTCTGGTGAGTTGGCCATACAATCGGAGTTTCCGTTTCTTCAACACTGTGAGCATGTCCTCGTGTTGTCTAATGGCTTGTGTGATGGTCTGTCAGACTTTGTCATCAATGATGTGGTGGGTATAGGAAATGCCCAGAAGTCTTCTGTAGCATTTCATCTCCATGTTTTGTATACTTGGTTGTAGGTCTGCTGTGAAGGTCCATGTTTTGCAAGAGTATAGGAAGATGGAGATTACAAGGA
Organism: Oncomelania hupensis; assembly: GCA_036898135.1. Classification (NCBI taxonomy): domain Eukaryota; kingdom Metazoa; phylum Mollusca; class Gastropoda; order Littorinimorpha; family Pomatiopsidae; genus Oncomelania; species Oncomelania hupensis. The sequence goes on from CM072513.1 coordinate 61,282,384, forward strand.
AACGCAGCAGCCTTACCTTGGAGCGTAGATTGATTACCCTGTCTTTCCAAATGGGCTTCAACCTTGTAAGGGCAGCGGTAAGGTGTGCGATCCTGGAGAGTACTTCCTGTCGGGACCCATTGTCTAAAGCTTACAATATTTAGGAGCAATTGTGTCAGACATAAACACACTGTTTAAAGAGGTATTGCTTGGTATAATGCGTGTTTTTTTTCTGGTGGGTCAACACTCACTGTGAGTTTATAAAGTATTTGTGACGCTAAAATGTGTGATCTTGAGTCCGTGTAAGTCGACGAACGTGAAAGCTTTATTTTAGGGCATAATTCTTTGTTTAGATTTAGGAAGTGAGTAATTTATGGGGTCTGCAACAGGTCAATGGCGGAGGAAAAAAACAAGACGAGGCAAAGGAAAAGAATATGGAGGAGGAGGAAAAGAAGAAGAAGAAAAAGAAGAAAAAGAAGGTGATGATGATGATGATGATGATGATGATGATGATGATGATGATGATGATGATGATGATGATGAAAGAATGGGGAAAACGTTGAAAGAAAAAAGAAATAATCAGTGCAATAATAAATGACAGGGGTTCATCAGTCAAATGTCCCAACTTTCCCATACCACCCTCACCCTACCCCCACAGCCCGACAAGCGCCCACCCCACATTCCTAGACTGGATTATATTAGCGGGCTAAGACGGATTAGTGGGGGAGGAAGAGGAACTTATAAATTATGACTTATGAAAGATGAGCATGAATTATGACTGAGACTATGAGTGATGAAGGACGAACAATGCGTTTAATGAATTCAACAGTTTAGTTCTATAGCGCCGTTTTGCATCTCCCTCCCTCCCCCCTTTCCTCCTTGCCCCCCTTCTACCCTCCCCCCTCTCTATACTTGTATGTTTTCTTTCAGTAAGACTACATAAAAGACATGCCAGGTTGCTTAGTGTTTTGGTTTAGAGAAGGCCTTTTTATTTATGCCCGGCGCTGTTGGTTGGCTAACTGAAACCCAGCTGTCAGCGTACCTGTCGGTTTATATGAGTTATTACCCATCTCCTAAAGTTCAAGGTCACACCGGTACCACTATTCGTGTTTTGACTGAAACCGCGAGTAGGGACGGCCTTTTGGGGCTTCAGAATTATTTCATGCCGATTTACGTGCTCAAAACATCGCTCTTCTTCTGGGTCATCCCGTCCTTCCAGGTATTAACACTTTCAATGCCTAAGCTGCAATACAGATTTGTTTTTTTTTTTCAGAAATATTAGCTGCATCTGTGTGGTGTGCAGGATACTGCAATGCATTAAAAGTAAACAATCTAATTAATACTGGGTGTGCCCATAAAGCATGAGTCGTATGTGCACTGATTTAATTCATGTCAATTAATTTAACACGTTATGTGCTCAAACAAAGCAATCACCGATTTATATAGCGCACATACTTCACGCAAAAAACAATGTTTCAAAGCGCAAATTATGCTAGGCTATGGTTTTGATCAGGCAAACTGGTTGTTCTTTTAGCGTGTGCTTGACGTTCGGGAGTATAATGGTAAATCCTCCTGTCATAGATTGTTGTAAGCTTTACTCTTGAACATAAACGACGTACGAAGTGTATGAGCAACTAGCGATGTGTTTTTCATTGCCTGTTGTAATCCCTCAATGTACTGTTCTCTCCTTACCTTTCGATCAAAACAAAGGAGATGGGTCCGAGATAGCCGAGCGGAGTATTTGACTCCCGTCTCTCGGCCACGACCTTGAGAACATGGGTCCACCCGAGCTGTTATCTTCATGTTATCCCTCAAAAGAGGGACATAAAAATATTTGCCCTGCAAGGCGGTGAAGCGTGGTTGGTTGTTGTTGTTTGTAGATTATAGTCACACGACACTTTCGCATATAGGTGACTACTGGACCGATTTATACTGACACCAGCGGGCCAGTTGTTGGTAAAGGGGAAAATAATATGATCACACGTTGACCAATCCGGGATTCGAACCAGCGACCTTTCGGTTACTAGCAAGACGCTCTTACCAACTGAGCTACCCGGCCCCATGGTGGTTGGTAGTACCTGGTGGTTGGTAGTACCGGGTTGCCGGCTACTAGTGCCACGCACTCTACTGCAAAGTCGCTGCCACCGACCTGCATGAAATGCCTGCCGACAATGTGGTCCCGCTCACCACCAAAAGCAGCAGGCGAATGGTCAGCCGGGGAGAACAAATGTCGTGTCGCCTTGTCCTGCGTAACCCAATGGCATACCCTAAGGATTCTGCAAAGCAGGAGCCACCCAAGGCTAGTCTAACCAAGAAAATCAAGGTAGACAATGTCTCTCCCAAGCCTCAACCAGTCGCCTCCCTTTCCGCTACACTTGGAACCTTGCCTTTTCTTATATTATATAGAGAACCAAACTCACACATTTCAGCATCATAGATCCTTTTTCAAATTCACAGTGAGAGTTGCTTCACTGCGAAAAAAAATCAGTTGAAACTAAATAATAAACCCCTTTAAAGGGAGTACAATGTTCATATCAATCGATAAATTCATGTGTGTGTTTGCCCATTAATAGCATTAAGTGTGATTATAAAGAAAACAGGTTGGAGAAGAGAAGGTGGGGGTATTATTTTTTTTAATTTGATTTAAAATATGCGTGTGTGTTTGTTTTGGTTTATAAGATACAATGTGCTGTTTGAATCGTTCAGTATGGGTAATAATACAGTTTTGTGGACTTGACTTGATTTTTGAATGTTGGACACGGCAGGAAAGTGTTGCACACTCCCGCAGAGCTTTCCACCAAATGAAACACTCTGTGACCTTCAGAAAACAACAGACGCATTGTCACCTCGTGCCCTGTAACAAATCAATCGGGCACAGCTGTTGCACTGTACTGCATCTGATCAATGGTGTTCGGTGACAGCAGGGTGAAGGTTGACCAGCGTTACCTTTGCCGTGAACCCTGGTTTCCGGAGACAACGACGATGGTGACTAAGAACGAGAACTCAACCTTGTAACCTGAAAGTGGAAAGATAAGGTAGGTTGGGGATTAGTTGACAGCTATCATCGCGCACGCGCATACACACATGACACACACTAACACACACACACAAGACACACAGACACAGTATCAAGAAGAAGAAGAAGAAGAAGAAGAAGAAGAAGAAGAAGAAGAAGAAGAAGAAGAAAGCTACCCAATCCACCAAACGTCACCATTAACTCGTTTAGCTACTTCCACCCCACATCCACCTCTTTTTCAGTACTTAACAGTTCTTTCTCTTTTCTATTAGGTATTCGATAAGATAAGGCAAGACGCCACACCGTTAGGCAGTACTTTGGGTCAAATTAACCTATTCAAATAAGCAACTTTACTTTCCCGTCCTCTTGTTTTTCTTGACTCCCACTCTTCCTCAACAGATCTGTCCTCTTCAAACCTGGTAGGAAACACAGGTTGATACCCACCTTCAGCATAACTCGCCTACCTCCCGACTGTACTGTACTACCCCTACCCCCACTGCAACCCCCATTAGGCACGACCCTTCCTCTGGATAGTCATGCACCCCCCACCCATCCCTTTCCTCTTAACTGCACCACCTTCCTTCCCTCATTTGTAACCCACCCCATCTGCTCTTAACCTCACTCCCACCCATTCTCGTATCTTAAATGCAAACCCCACCCCCACTCCACACCCCATACACACTCTCCTTTAACTTCACCTCAACCCCTCTCCTCTTTACTGCACCCCAACCTGTCTTCTCTTCACTGCGCCTCCAACTCCTCTACGCTTAGCTTTACCATTATCTCTCCACCCCCCCCCCCTCTCTCTCTCCCTCTCTCTCCTCTTATCTTTATTTAATCGTTATTACACAGCGCTTTCCTAGCACAAGAACTCTTCCCCCCCTCTCCCTCCCCTCTTTCTCCTCTTCCCCTCCAGACCACTCTCCTGTTCACTGAAGATTGATAAGTTGATACTTCCTGTGCCATATAGAAATGGAGGTGCCTGCGTGGCTATTAATCAATCAATCCGGGGTTAACGTTTTGACATGCAAATTAATTTCCGGTGAGACTATTGTTCCCTGAAAGGGCGGGAAAAAATGGAAAGAAGTTTATTTTTTTTATTTTTTTTTATTATAATCAAACTAATGTCGACCCAGGCATACTATACTGGCTATCACTCGTTCATTTCTTTTCTAGTTCTAAAACACTTTCTGTATTGCCAGGCCAAGTAGGTGGGGGAGGGGGTGGGGATAAGAGGGGTAGTTTATAATACTCCTGACACCTGTTTGCATTGCGTGCATTGCCAGTTAAGGGGTGGGGGGAGGGAGATAGAGGAAGTATGAATGAGGTGGATGAGTCAACCTACTTTCGCCATTGTTTGAGTGCGTATAATGCACGTTCTTGAACCTTCTGAAGATTATGTTACTGTGCAATGACTTGAATTTGGTTTCGAGGAGGTCCGGTAGATAGGGGGTTGGGAAAAGGAGGGAAAGGGTGGGGCGAGGAGGATAGAGAAGAGGGATAGGAGGGGGAGCGAAGTTGGATATGGCCTGAGTAACCTATGTAGATATTGGTTGGAGTAGTTTTGTTGTAGTAGTTTGGTGAGAAAGAAGCCACTTTCTAAACCAAAATTTGTTCGAAACTATCTAGACTGCTAACTTCTAGATTGTATAAAATTATTTAGGCCATTCATTCTTTATTTTTCTTCAAAATGTTAGGTTCCTTTCCATTTCTGTTTCCAACCAGCAAAACGGTGGCTACCTTTTTCGCATGAAATTTTTTTTTTCCTCTGAGGAGTTCATTTAAGCGTCTTCCAATGCTTTCGAAATTCAGTCTCTTGATTTTTCACCAAGCCAAACCGATACACTGTCTATCCGAGAACACAGCCAAATGACGATCTTATCTGTATTTATGGCATTAATCCACAATAGTACTGCAAGCCACTGGCAGCACAGAAATGGATATAAATCTTTCCAGCCATTGTTTTATTCCCAGGAGGATAGCGTCTAATAAAGCTTATATCCAAGACGCTATCAATTAAACTCTAGTCCTATCTCCTTTGGCCAGATACAAGCGTTTTGTCTCCATTTTTATATATAGTTATAGTAGTTTCTGGTAGCAGCTAATGGTTGGTGGTGGTAATATTATCTGGGATTGTCTGCTTCAGTTCTTATTTATGCAGAAGTTAACGCTTGTGCCTTAGAAGACACACCGGCGTAAAATGAAGTATGAATGGGATTATTCCTTATTTGGTTAATATCACGTTGTGTGTGTGTGTAAGTGAGGGTGTGTGTGCGTGTGTGTGCGTGTTGCTAACAAATCGCAGATTTAGTGTGTATATTATTTTTTTTTTTGCGTTACAGTTGCAATAAGTTCAGAATTCCCATCTTGGTCAGAGTTGGTTTTAGTAATGCGTGATATGTGTATGTGTGTGTGTGTGTGTGTGAGAGAGAGAGAGAGAGAGAGAGAGAGAGAGAGAGAGCGAGCGAGAGAGTTACAATGAAGAGTAGAAGAAGACAATTCGATGAACGAGCAGCCAATAATATTACACATTAGTTTTACACGGTCGTGATGGAATTTTTTCCCTCCTTTTATTAGAGCCGTGAATTATGGAGAGGGGAAGAAGTTAGAAGGAGAACGTTAGCTAAACGATGGTGGATAGATAATTATACAGTATAACCTATTAAGTCAGTTCTACGTGCAAAATTACAGCAATGTTCGTAACAGAAGTTGCATACGCGTGTACGAAACACGTCTAACGTTTCGTAAACCAAGAACATGCCAAGTAAAAGACTGAATAGGAGATGGGACAAAATGTTGAAAGGGATAAAGAGAGTATTGAAACAACATCTTTTCAAGGGTTATATAATTATAACCCAGCGAGAAGAGTAGTCTATACATTGACATTTCCTTGGTTCTAAAATACTGCTTGGGCCAAGGTGAACGAAGGTTACAGAGGGAGAGAGAGAGAGAGAGAGAGAGAGAGAGAGAGAGAGAGGGTGGGGTGAGGGAGAGACGTATGCAGTACAGAATGTAATGAATACACCCTCCATTAAAAAAACATACATTACAAAGTAAGGAAACACCAGAATAACTGAATCCAGTCCCTATTAAAAAGCACACAGCGTGTCCATCTTTACTGTATTCTGGCGTGTCAATGAAGCTAATGTTTCTGTCTTGCAGTGTTTCTTTCAGTTCTGCAAAGAATTTGTAAGTGCAAGCATGTGACACATTTAATTAGAGCCCGGCCGTCTACTATTATCAACAACACTCATTTGGAACATTTCTGAAATGGCATTGTACCTTTGCGTCATTATTTGTATATGTCACCGTCGCAGTTTCTATAATGTGTGATTTTGTCGTTGAGTGTTATCATACCAACGCTCCTGTGTGTAACACCCTTCTTTGTTATCTTTCATATTTTGGAAAATATTTTTTTGGTTCTAAACAAATGAATTTAAATGAACGAATAACTGAACTGTAACCGTGTTTTCTAGTCCTTATACGGTCCAGCTGCCAAAGGATGGTCAGAGCTGTTTTCTAAACACAATTAAGCGCACCTCCTCTTGCCTTAACGCCCCCCCCCCCCCCCAAAAAAAAAAAAAAAAAAAAAAAGAGAACAATGATGTTTTTCGTAACTCTTACACTTAATACACAATACTGAAAATAATCAGTCAAATCACACAAAAACATTGCATATGGAAATTGCCCCGATGATGATACATAGTCTATCTCTCTCTCTCTCTCTCTCTCTCTCTCTCTCTCTCTCACACACACACACACACACACACACACACATACACACACACTTCTGCATCGCATAACAACATCTTTTAAGACTTCAATTAAAACATATTGCAGACGCCTATCCTATCCTATCCTATCCTATCCCGTAACTCGAAGGTCGTTGTGGCACCACGATGATCGTTTAACTAGCATAATCCATCTTTCTCTGTCCTCGGCAAACCTCATGGCTTCGCTCAGTGTCAAGCCAGTCCATTCTCGAATGTTGTCCTCCCACCTCTTTTTCTGTCTCCCTCGTCTTCTGCCTCCTTGCACCGTGTCTGGCATGATGGTCTTTGCAAGGCCTGATGATCTGGTGACGTGGCCATACCATCAGAGTTTCCGTTTCTTCACCAATGTGAGCTGGTCATCGTGTTGTCCAATGGCTTGTATGATGGTCTGTCGGACTTCGTCGTTGGTGATGTGCTGGGTATAGAAAATGCCCAGAAGTCTTCTGTAGCACCTCATTTCCATGATTTGTATTCTTTGTTGTAGATCTGCTGTAAGGGTCCATGTCTCGCAAGCGAGCCTATAGGAAGATGTAGACGACAAGGGAGCACAGAAGCCTTTACTTACAGGCACCGTTGCAACATTAAGCGCAGTTACACTGGACATGCATATAAAATAAAATACACTAACACACTCCTAATCCTAACTCAGTGCTGCATGTGTTCCGATTAATGATGACATTAGTAGACAATACCAGGCAGCGGCGGATCTTTATAACAAAACACAAGGTGGCAGATCTATAGAACCAAACGCAAGGTGACGGATCAATGTAACAAAAAGGAAAGTGACGGATCTCTATTAAAAAAACAACGGAAGGTAACTGATTAAATAATATATACAAAACCGCTAGGTGACGGATTTCTATAACAAAACGCAAGGTGAAT
>CM072513.1:61295033-61300033 GCA_036898135.1 Oncomelania hupensis
TATATAATTTTTTCCATTGATTCACATTCTTTAAAAATGCGTTTGACTTTTTACTACCAATAAAAATGAAAACAAAAAACATTAGGAAATCCAATGACATCGCTTTTTTCAGTTTGCTTAAAAACTAGCCAAACATTTTTTTTTAAAATTCATTGATTGACTGAATGAGGGATTGATTGTTTGATTGATTGGGGGTATTCTAGCACTATTCCTTCTGCTACTATGTGGTGGGAAAGTGAGAATAAACGTATAGACAGAGACAGACAGACAGACAAGCAGACCAACAGACAGATACATTTCACACCAACGAGGCAGGTTGGGTTAATTTCAACCCCAGGGGCGTCCTAGGTTCAATTACTTTCCGTGCAATGTCAGTGTCCCCTCTGTTGGAGCCCAATATAGCAAACGGTTAATCAACGCATCGCTGGAACACCTGTTTCGCTAGTGGGGGTAAGGGCTCAAAACGTACTATGAGGTCCACCCTACCTTTATTAAATTTCACCTGGTTTTGATTGCCTTACTGGTGTGTTTTCCAGCATTGTAATTATTGTCAGTACTGTTTAATCTTGTCTATCAGTCATGTCACTTCTATCTCTGTCTGTTAATCACTTGTCATTCTATCTCTTTTTCTCTGTCTCAATCTGTGTATTTCTCTCTCCTTCTATCTCTGTTTCACCCTTTTTAGTGCTCTCTCTGTCTCTCTTTCTCTTTCTCTCCTTGTCTGCATCTGTCTCTGTGTTTTTTTCTGTATCCGTGTCTCCATCTGTAACTTTGTGACTATGTCTCTCTCTCTATCGCTCTGTCTCTCCGTCTCCGTCTCTGTCTCTCTTTCTCTGTCTCTCTCTATCTCTGGGTTTCTTTCCCTGTCTCATCCTCACACACACATACACACAACACACACGCACAAAACGCGTGGTTTTCTTTTCACCGTCAAATTAAGAATAGACTGATAGATAGAATGGTCTTATAATCAAAGTGTAAGTCGGTCATAATATCAATCAAATCGATCAAATCGACCCATTCTTCAAATACTATCAAATACCCAACTAACCGATGAAAGCTATAAACGAGAAAAGCCGTTTGAAATGAACAAGACACACAACATAATAATGTCAATTGCTGCGGCAAGAACTGATCAATCTCACTTCAATCAGCATGCGTAATATAGTCCTGGAGCTCAGTCGCCACTGATCAAATAAAATAAATCAATCAAACAGGGAATCAGTTTCAGTTTTAGAGCTATATATACTGATTATCTACTTACTAAAACCCCATACACACAGTAATAAAACATCGTGGAGGTTGCGTGGAAACTCCAATATGTCTCCACCTGCAATTGGGCAAACCAGGTCTCTTCTTTATATCTTTTCCCTCTCCTAAACAATTGAAATGTGTGTGGGAGTGTGTACGTGCGTGCGAAGGTGAATCTTCCTGTCTGTGTTTCTGTTTCTCTCTCTCTCTCTCTCTCTCTCTCTCTCTCTCTCTCTCTCTCTCTCTCTCTCTTCACCTGCTCTGCTCTTTCCCTTTTCCTGTAAAACAAAGACAACGCATTTGATAAATCCGTGATGTGGTGTGTGTTGATATATGTGCATTTTCGTATGTAACTCCGCTTCTGCGTGTTTGTGGGCATGACTGAGAGAAGGAGGAAGGGAGGGGAGGGGGGGTTGGAAGTGGGTGGGCGCTTACGCGTTCTCTTTTTGATGAGTTGCATTTATTCATTTAGTTCTTTTTTTTTAAATAAAGAGTACAATTAATATAGGGGATAAACTATTCCTTCAACAAGAACAACAGCAAGAAGGCCTACCAGACTGTGAAGCGGCTGACAAGTGTTAAACAGCCCAAAGTCTCCACTATCCAAAGCAAGTCTGGCATTTGCCTTACAGAAGAACAAGAAGTCTTGGACAGATGGACAGAGTACTGCTCTGACCTTTACAACCATACACCAAATGGAGACCCATCAGTTCTAGCATGTCCCGAGAGCAGAGAAGAAGAAGAAATCCTCCCAATTCTCCGGGAAAAAACTGAGGCAGCAGTGCAATCGCTGAAGAAAGGGAAGTCAGCGGGAGTGGACAACATACCAGCGGAACTGCTACAAGCAGGAGGAGAAGCGATGACTGATGCTCTCACCATTATCTGTAACAAGATCTGGCAGAGTGGGGAATGGCCTACACCATGGACCCAGTCGCTTGTCATCACTCTTCCCAAAAAAGGTAACCTTCAGGAGTGTGAAAATTACCGCACCATCAGCCTCATCAGCCATCCCAGCAAGGTCCTCCTGAAAATAATACTCAACAGGTTGAAACCACAAGCTGAACGAATCATAGCTGAAGAACAAGCAGGATTCATGGCAGGGCGAAGTACCACTGAACAGATTTTCAACCTCAGAATAATCTGTGAGAAATATTTACAGCACCAACAACATCTATATCATGTGTTCATAGACTTCAAGAAGGCATTTGACCGAGTCTGGCATGCAGCTCTATGGGCAACCATGAAAGTGTACAACATCAGCCCTAAAATTATAGAAGTCATCAAAAGCCTGTATAACAAGGCTACCAGTGCAGTCCTCCATAACAGCGTCATCGGGAACTGGTTCAGAACAACAATCGGTGTGCGTCAAGGATGCCTACTCTCTCCAACACTCTTCAACATCTTCCTAGAGCGCATCATGTCAGATGCTCTTGCAGATCACGAAGGCACAGTCAGCATAGGGAGCAATCTCCAATCTTCGTTTTGCGGATGATATTGATGGATTGGCTGGAGAGGAACAAGAACTTGAACAGCTTGTACAGAGGCTTGACACCACCTCCAGAGCTTATGGAATGGAAATAAGTGCAGAGAAGACCAAAATGATGACCAACAACACCAATGGCATCAACACGGACATCAAAGTACAAGGCCAATCCCTCAACACAGTGCACAGCTTCAAATATTTAGGAGCCATTGTGTCAGACAATGGGTCTCGACAGGAAGTCCTCTCCAGGATCGCACAAACAACTGCTGCCCTGACAAGGTTGAAGCCCATTTGGAAAGACAGAACCATCAGTCTACATTCCAAAGTAAGACTGCTGCGCTCTCTGGTCATCTCCATCTTCCTATATGCTTGCGAAGCATGGACCCTCACAGCAGATCTCCAACGAAGAATACAAAGCATGGAGATGAGGTGCTACAGAAGACTTCTGTGCATTTCCTATACCCAACACATCACCAACGTTGAAGTCCGACAGACCATCACACAAGCCATTGGACAACACGATGACCTGCTCACAGTGGTGAAGAAACGGAAACTCCGATGGTATGGCCACGTCACCAGATCATCAGGCCTTGCAAAGACCATTCTGCAAGGCACAGTGCAAGGAGGTAGAAGAAGGGGGAGACCGAAAAAGAGGTGGGAGGACAACATTCGAGAATGGACTGGTTTGACACTGAGCGAAGCCATGAGGGCTGCTGAGGACAGAGAAAGATGGAGTATGCTGGTTAAGCGATCATCTGTGGTGCCCCTACGACCTTCGGGTTATGGGACAGGATAGGATAGGATAGGATAGGAAACTATTCCTATCTACAACACGTGGAGCTGGAAAGCAGATTTATATGGAACAATAAACAAAACTATCTGAATCATAATTTTATTTGTATCTTTTATTTTTGTTTTTGTATTCGCAATCTAAATTTTAGTCTGAAAAAAAAAGGAAAGCGGCTGCTTTATTATTATTATTTTTTAAACTAGCCAATCCCCACTTCTACCCCCCCACCCCATTCTTATACACACTCCTTCCCCACCATAGCAGTCCGCAAGATGTTTTATTTATTAATTTATTTTGAATAAATGAACAGTTAATCTTATGACCGCTCGACCAACCGAAATTTCCGGAATATACCGTTAATCCGTTTCCGTCTGGAAGAAGAAAGAGAGAGAAAAACAAAGATCGCAAAAATTACCGTCTCCACTTACAAGAGTCGATTAACATACCGAGAAGGTTTAACACTATAATCGTGTGATCAGTCTAGACTTCAAATGGGTTTTGTCATTTATGTTAAACAGTGTTTAATTACCTATGTTTTGTACAAGGGTCCAATAGTCTCACGATAAAAGTAAGCGATGTTTATTAAAGCGCATTAGCATTAACCCAAGGCGCGGAAGCTAGGACTGAAGCAAAGCCACCCAAGAAGCACCCATTCTGATTTTTAAGCTGAACTGACTTTTTTTTTAAAATATTACTTTTATTACTTTACTCCCGTTTCCTACTATACTCCTTCGGATGAGAGTGTAAACCGAGGTCTAGTCTGTGTCGCATGCATTCCATCATAACGGACTTTAAAGATCCTGACGCTCATGTCCTAGACGGGTGATTGCCGGTGACAAGAACACCCCCAGCATGTACCTTGGGTAAAGCGCTTCACTTGGGGCTGTTGTACTTTCGAAAATGAAAGTGCCCGAATTTCACCTCGGTGATAATAAAGTTGTTAAAATAAAATAAATAAAATAAATAAATTGCTTTAAACAGAATGTTCTTGAACGAGCCAAGCAAACAAAACACCGGAGACACAAAGGGCACACAAAAGGAAATGAACACTTATAATGACGAACTTAAAGCTTACTGTGACATGAAATTTATATTTAATATCAGATGATGTTTTGTTTGTTTTCACAACAGGAACTTACTGTGAGTATAAAACTATAAAAAGACTACAATATTGCATGTGTTAATGCGAAATTGTACTCTTATCGGGCGGAAAAGGCCTGCATTTTATATATTTATTTTTTACTACATCTAAAATGGCTTATCACAACATGAACTGTCGACCTGAAGAGTCATTCGTATCTTGAATGACCTGTCGCTGCAGGACTTGTTAGGCTTAACTTCGTAAATCTGTGCTTTTTTTTAAAGCTCAGTGGTAGATTTTACATGACTGAATTAAAAAATAAAATAACTCTGTTTAGGTAGTGAAAAGGCCTTTTTTTTTTTTTTTTTTTTACATTCAGCAGTTGTCTCAAAATT
>CM072513.1:61305033-61317533 GCA_036898135.1 Oncomelania hupensis
ACGAAGGAAATATTCTTGGCCAACTGCGAAAACAAACCGGAACAACAGTCTGTAATAACATTCTTTTTGCCCATGCATTCTGTGGATACGACACGACATCTCATCCCTTCAACATCTCAAAATCACTCACAGTCAAGAAGCTTGATTCAGGAGAGCTCCTGGATGAGGCTAGAGTATTCAATGATAAGATGTCAAGTCATGATGCAGTTGCAGCGGCTGCTGAGAGGGTATTTGTTCACCTGTACAGTGAAAAACGTTCTGATACCTTGACCAAACTGTGATTTGTCAAATATGAGCAAAAAGTGTTTGCAAGCCATACACAAATCCAAGCTAAAGTGCTCCCCCAACAGCAGCAGCAGCTGAATTCCATGCCTACAGAACATTCTACCAAGTCCAGGAGTAGCTGAGTCTAGACAGAGACCATGGTCTATCACCAATGGATTGGGAATGGAAGTTACAGGAGGGTGGGCTACTTCCAATCATAACTAATAAGCCAGCTTCTCCATAGGATGTTTTGAATGTTATCCGCTGCTGTTGCTAGAAAGACTGCTCAACAGGCAGATGCAGATGCAGAAAGCACGGACTTGCTTGTGGAGAATGCCGTGGAGTCAGTAGCACAAACTCTGTGGTTCAGCTGGATGACGAGTCGGATTCTGAGAGCGACTAAGATAGACCACTTCTATATTCTACTGGAAAACTAATCAATTTCCTGGGTTTTTTTGTTTTTCTTTATTTCGTGTGTCTTCCTTTTAATTAATCTTTTTTCTCTTGTGAATTAAATAGAAGTCGACTTTTACAATCGAGATCAAGATTTTTAAGATCATCGGAATTTCGCATTTATACCCCTATGTTAATTAAATTGTAATCCACAGTCAGAACTAAAACTGACACAGAAAGCGTTGAAACAGATTTTCGGACTGTATATGTTAAGAGCTTTCATTTGACATGCAACATGATATGGTTTTGAATGAAATGTTTATTTCAAGTAATCTCCCTTTGACGTTTTGAAGTGTGAAAAAACATAAGCACCAAAAATAATGTTTCAGACCCCTTTTTTTACTGGGACGTTTTATAGGTATTTCCTCATTGCTTAAAGAATATTTTTTACTGCATAGCATTTTTATAGGAATTAGTTGCTTATTTGCCTATTTATTTCATTACTGTGACTGGACTATTACTACTACTACAGATGCTTTGCACTCCGATTCAGATTTTAGAGAGGGGAACTGAAAACTGAGCTGGATGATAGACACACTCCTCATCCCATCAGTTTGTTTTCGTCATTTTGTGAGGGATTTTAGGGGTCTGCATGCTCGACTATACCTTTACCCTGAGAGTAAGGTTAATTAATCGTTCTCATATAGCGCTTTTCCAGCTCAAGAGTTGCTGAAGGCGCTGGCCATACAGGATCTGACTCAAAGCGCCGAGGAGCCCGGCCCACTTGCAGCCTTTGGGCGCTGTTACACTCGTTTGATGTTGATGTTTTTCTATCAGTAGTTGATTCAGCCCCAATGCTGAAGTCCTGATAAGGTGTAACTCGGATTCGTTTATCCACGCAACCCGTTCAATCAGCCACAAGGCACAGAGTCGTCGTAGGAAGTTTTCAAACTTTATTCAGCGTTCATCAACAACTGCATACAATCGCCTTTTTCACTCTCTCTTTTCACAACACAGTGTGACAATTATATTTTTTTCTCTCAACTCGAGATAACCTCAGGACGTTCCAGAATGACGCTTTACAACCAATCAGAATTAACTTCGTCATCACTGTTTTACGTCATACAATTTTCCTTTCTGTCCAAGAATGTTCTCAATTATCACGAAGCTTCGATCGACAGTAAACAAGCAAATCTAGAGAATTCTCCAATAATATCGACTAACGAAAATTATCAACGTTATACAAAGCTTCTTTTAACAACAATGCAAACTCAAATCAAAGGTAAATACATTCTATTATTGAATACTTTGCAAAGCGAAACGATTAGATCTATCGTGCGCGTTTCAGACATACTATCGTTCGCGTTTCAACGTAACAGGCGCATAGCCTGACGCCCAGACGATTGAGCACAACCCCGGGCGAACTGGATGGGGGTGAAAGGACTGGACATAGTGCTTGCTGGGTCTATTTGTGTAGTCGGCACTGACCTGTCTAGGTGCATACACACTGCGTTTATAGACAGAGGAATTCGCTATTAAAGTCAGTCTGGGTCATTTTCTGTTTAAACATTGACACTATATATAATAGACTAGTGGTTTTGTACCCTGGCAAGCCAGGGTACACAGGTTGCTGTTTAAAATGTAGAGAGAGACAACTGTTGTCTGCGAGTTTCATTTGGACGATGATACCTCCCCATATCCCCCTTGATACCTCCCCATAACCCCCCCCCCCCTGATATCTCCCCGTCCCCCCCATGATGCCTTTGTTGTTGTTGATTTTTATTGTCTTAATTCATCAAGATGATAAGACCAAAAAAAAAATAATAATAATAATAATAATTTTTAAAAAAAAAAAATAATAATAATAATAATAATAATAATAATAGTAAAAAATAATAATAATAATAATTAAAAAAAATTAAATTAAATTAAATTAAATTAAATTAAATTAAACAATTATATTAATCTTGCAACAGGTGAATCAAAGAGTATTTTCGCTAAGATAATACACAAATGATAATTAAGTTCTTTTAAGGATGTTTTGTCATTCATCTCCAGCGGCAAAATAGGGGCAATAGTAGAGCATGCAAACAACATGTGTTCTAAAGACAAAGGTCTCTCACAGGCACATAAAACATTTTTACAATATTTCGGTCTTATTGCATTTAACCATATTCGATTTGCCATTGAGGAAATAGCTCTTGAGACTTTACTCTGCTCTTCAAAATGTGTGTCAAATATAATTGTTCGAAGTAAAAATTGTTCAATATGATGTAGTATTTCTCTAGGGGATTTCTTCAATGCAATAACCTTGGAGTTCAAATTTGAGGCACCCTGTTTTGCCCCCCTATCTGCCCAGTCATTATAGAGAAACCCACTATGTGACGGTATCCAACAGAAACTTACATCTGTTCCGTTAACAATTAAATTGTTGATTTTATGCTTTATTTCAATAACAATTTCTTTTCTTTCCTTAGACTTGTTTGATTGCAATGCCTCCAGGACGGTCATTGAATCTACACACACAACAATTTGTAAAATATTTGTAGACAGACTTTCAATTTTGCTTAGAGCCATTAAAACTGCTATTAATTCTGCAGTGAAAATCGAAATCCCCTTACCTAAATAAAAAGATTCTTTTACATTGAATTCTGGTATAACATATGCCGTTCCTGCATCGGATGATTCTAGCACAGAACCATCTGTATAAATTTTTAAATGTTGATAATATTTGCTTTCCAGGTGTATTCGAGCCTTTGTAGCCAGTATGTCTGCATTATTAGATTTATTTTCTGTACAATAATGAATATCAAAAAAGGCTGTTTTAAGTTCCCATGGTGGGAATGGAGACGTATAGGAAATTGGATCTAGAGCTACGAGGTCTTCTTGAACAGTTTGTATAAGGTCTTTTGTATATGTTGCAATTGTTTCAAAAGAAGAAACTTTTTTTGCATGTTTAGAGAAGTCTGTGTCAGATCTTAACAATATCTCTTCTTTATTATAATTCTGGACTGCTTTTGCTCTCACAATGTACTTTGCGAAAGCCAATTTTCTCCAATCAAGTAAATGCATTATCCCTGCTAACGTATAGACTTTTTCAGTACGTGTATGGACTGATAATCCTAGAGCTAATTTTAAAGCTTTGCTATCTAGGCTTTGTAACTTTTTTAAATACGATTTTGGAGCCGAAAAGTAAACCTCTTGCCCATACGTTAACTTAGATCTCATCAGAGAACAAGCTAGATGTATTAATGTTTTTGAATCCTGTCCCCAAGGTTTCGTACTGATTATTTTTAGAAGATTATAAATTTTAAGTGCTTTTTGAGTGAGATAATCAATGTGCCTTTTCCAATTCAATTTAGTTGTAAGATAAACTCCAAGAAATTTTACTACTTTCACATACTTAAGTTCAGTGTTGTCAATCACGATTTTAGGAAGCAATCTAGGCTCTTGTCCATTACTAAACAATATTAAATTAGTTTTTTCTTTTGAAAGCTCTAACCCATTTTTAATCATAAAAGAACTTATTATATTTATTTCCCGTTGGTAACAATTTGTCACGTGTTTAATGTCAAAAATGGACGTTTTTCGTTTTAGATTTACATTCATCAATAGTGCTATATCATCAGCATATTGAGCAAGAGAAACATTTTTACCTATCACTTTAGGTAGATCATGAATTAATATATTGAACAATACAGGTGAGATGATTGCCCCCTGAGGAATTCCTATATCTGTGTTTTGACTAGACGAATAGGAATTACCTACTTTAACCTTTATCTTCCTATTAGATAGAAGACTTTTAATGTAAGAGTACATGTTACCTGAAATTCCTATACTTTTTAACTTGTACAATAAACGAGTGTGCCACACTCTGTCGTACGCTTTATTGATGTCAAAAAACGTAGCTAATACCCCTTTTCGTCTGGCAAATTGTTTCTTTATATTCGTTGTAAGTTTCACAAGATGATCTGTAGTTGATCTTCCCTTTTGAAAACCAGCTTGGTTAATTGGAATTACACTTGTCTTATTACAAAAATGCAATAATCTTTCCAGTACTATCTTTTCCATAACTTTACATGTGTGAGAGGTTAAAGCAATAGGCCTATAACTAGAAACGACAGCACGAGGCTTACCTGATTTTAGAATAGGTATTATTAGAGAGGAATTCCAGGAGTCGGGTAAATTTCCTGATATCCAAGCCTTTTGTATTATAATATGTAGTACATTCAACCATTGTTCAGGCAGATGTGAAAGCATTTTATACGAAATACCATCTAAACCAACCGCTGAATTTTTTCGACTAAGTTCCAAAATGGCATTTTGTAATTCTTTTAAGGTAATTTTAGAATTAAAGTACATATTGTTATCAGGCGGTGGCGGCTCATACTTTGTACTCTTTTCTTCTCGTTCTCTTTCTTCTTTAATGTTAGAAGGTAGACTTGATGAATGACTTATCGTAACAAAATGTTTCACAAATGCTTCTGATTTTTCTTGGGGTGTGGGAAAATTATTGCTATCTATTTTCACAGGACATTGGGGAAGTCTATACCCATTTTGCATTTCAGAGAGTTTTTTTCCATACTTTTGATGTATCCTTACAACTATTTATTTCAGAATTGCAGTAATTTGACCAGAAAGCTTGTTTCTCTGAGGCAATTACTTTGTTGCAATTAATTTTAGCTCTTTTCATCTCTGTAAAGGATTGTGATGTTCGAATTTTTAACCACGTTTTATAAGCCTCCTTTTTTTCATCTACTGCTTTTTTGCAAATATCATTCCACCATATATTACCAGCTCGGACCTTTTTTTTGTATGCACGTTTTTTGGGTATAGATTTTGAAGCTGCATTATGAATATGTTTTATAAATGTGTTATATGCAACATTTATATCATCATCATTAACAAAGTTTGTGTCATATGATAATAAAACGTTTTGAAAATCTTGCCAATTTGCGCGGCTATAAATATATTTTGGCACTGGATCCTCTGCAAGATCAATTTCAACACTGCTGTCACATATTATTATCAATGGCAAATGATCACTGCCTAATGAGTCAGATTCCACTTCCCACATACAGTCCGAATAAAGGTCTGGTGTGGTAAAAGTTAAGTCTATAGCGGAAGGCCGATGTGTTGATACATCCGGAATCCGAGTGATACCTATCCTATCCTATCCTATCCCATCCCATAACCCGAAGGTCGTCAGGGCACCACAGATGATCGTTTAACCAGCATACTCCATCTTTCTCTGTCCTCAGCAGCCCTCATGGCTTCGCTCAGTGTCAAACCAGTCCATTCTCGAATGTTGTCCTCCCACCTCTTTTTCGGTCTCCCCCTTCTTCTACCTCCTTGCACTGTGCCTTGCAGAATGGTCTTTGCAAGGCCTGATGATCTGGTGACGTGGCCATACCATCGGAGTTTCCGTTTCTTCACCACTGTGAGCAGGTCATCGTGTTGTCCAATGGTTTGTGTGATGGTCTGTCGGACTTCGTCGTTGGTGATGTGTTGGGTATAGGAAATGCACAGAAGTCTTCTGTAGCACCTCATCTCCATGCTTTGTATTCTTCGTTGGAGATCTGCTGTGAGGGTCCATGCTTCGCAAGCATATAGGAAGATGGAGATGACCAGAGAGCGCAGCAGTCTTACTTTGGAATGTAGACTGATGGTTCTGTCTTTCCAAATGGGCTTCAACCTTGTCAGGGCAGCAGTTGTTTGTGCGATCCTGGAGAGGACTTCCTGTCGAGACCCATTGTCTGACACAATGGCTCCTAAATATTTGAAGCTGTGCACTGTGTTGAGGGATTGGCCTTGTACTTTGATGTCCGTGTTGATGCCATTGGTGTTGTTGGTCATCATTTTGGTCTTCTCTGCACTTATTTCCATTCCATAAGCTCTGGAGGTGGTGTCAAGCCTCTGTACAAGCTGTTCAAGTTCTTGTTCCTCTCCAGCCAAACCATCAATATCATCCGCAAAACGAAGATTGGAGATTGCTCTGCCCCCTATGCTGACTGTGCCTTCGTGATCTGCAAGAGCATCTGACATGATGCGCTCTAGGAAGATGTTGAAGAGTGTTGGAGAGAGTAGGCATCCTTGACGCACACCGATTGTTGTTCTGAACCAGTTCCCGATGACGCTGTTATGGAGGACTGCACTGGTAGCCTTGTCATACAGGCTTTTGATGACTTCTATAATTTTAGGGCTGATGTTGTACACTTTCATGGTTGCCCATAGAGCTGCGTGCCAGACTCGGTCAAATGCCTTCTTGAAGTCTATGAACACATGATATAGATGTTGTTGGTGCTGTAGGTATTTCTCACAGATTATTCTGAGGTTGAAAATCTGTTCAGTGGTACTTCGCCCTGCCATGAATCCTGCTTGTTCTTCAGCTATGATTTGTTCAGCTTGTGGTTTCAACCTGTTGAGTATTATTTTCAGGAGGACCTTGCTGGGATGGCTGATGAGGCTGATGGTGCGGTAATTTTCACACTCCTGAAGGTTACCTTTTTTGGGAAGAGTGATGACAAGCGACTGGGTCCATGGTGTAGGCCATTCCCCACTCTGCCAGATCTTGTTACAGATAATGGTGAGAGCATTAGTCATCGCTTCCCCTCCTGCTTGTAGCAGTTCCGCTGGTATGTTGTCCACTCCCGCTGATTTCCCTTTCTTCAGCGATTGCACTGCTGCCTCAACTTCTTCCCGGAGAATTGGGAGGATTTCTTCTTCTTCTCTGCTCTCGGGACATGCTAGAACTGATGGGTCTCCCTTTGGTGTATGGTTGTAAAGGTCAGAGCAGTACTCTGTCCATCTGTCCAAGACTTCTTGTTCTTCTGTAAGGCAAATGCCAGACTTGCTTTGGATAGTGGAGACTTTGGGCTGTTTAACACTTGTCAGCCGCTTTACAGTCTGGTAGGCCTTCTTGCTGTTGTTCTTGTTCAGATTGTTCTCTATTTCCTGGCATTGATCTTCTATCCAGTTCTCCTTTGCTGTGCGCATGCCTTTTCGGATGTCATTGTTGATTTTTCGGTAGACATCAGCTCCCTGTGAGGTGTTCTTTTTCTTTTTTAACTCTCTTCGTTTATCACACAGATCCAAAAGTTCAGGTGTGATCCACGGCTTCTTCTTTGGTCGGTGCTTGCCAAGGATCTCAGTGGCGGCATCTGTTACAGCTGAGTTGAAGGTATTGGTCATGGTGTTGACATCTACTTCGCCTGCCCCCAAAATAAGCAGTGGTGCAAATTTCCCTCCAATTGTGGCCTGAAATATTTTTGCCACCTCCGGGTCTTGCAGTTTGTCCAGGTCGAACTTCAGCCTAGTGCACTTTGCTGTATTTACTCTCTTCAAATGGAGCAGGAAAGACATCATCACGAGATCGTGGTCACTTCCAATGTCTGCTCCTGGAAAAGTGCGTGTCCTGCCAATGTTGATGCTTGATCTGAAGCGTTTCTTGACCATGATGTAGTCGATCTGGTTGTGATGTTCCCCGCCGGGACTGTGCCATGTCCATCGTCTGGATTTTTTGTTGAGACCAAGCGTGTTTGCCAGTACCAGATTGTTGTATCTGGCAAACTCCAATAGCCTCAGACCCCTGTCATTTGTCTCGTTGTTGCAGTGGGGTCCGCATGTGTCTCCCCAGTTGTGGTGCGCATCTTGGCCAACCTTGGCATTCCAGTCGCCTTGCACTATGACTATGTCCTTCTTCGGCACTTGGTCAAGGACCGCCTGTATATTTTCATAAAAATCCTCCACTTCGCTGTCGTCATAGTCTGATGTTGGGGCATAGGCCTGGATGATGGTAATGTTGAAAGGGGTTGCTCTCAGACGGATGGTAATGAGTCTACTGGAGACTGGGCGGCAACCCATGACATTGGCTAGAATGTTCTTGTGGACCAAGGATCCAACGCCGTGTTCGTGCCTGTCATCTCTACCGCTGAAATAGAGCTTGTGGCCTTTGTCAGTCGTTGTTTCACCTAGGCCTTTCCAGCGCAGTTCGCTGATACCTAAAACGTTCCATCGATAGTGGTCCAGCTCGTGGGCCAGTTCTTCTAATTTTCCTTCCGCAGTTAGGGTCCTGACATTCCAGGTTCCTATGACGATGTTGTTTCTCATGCGGATCTTGCTAATTTGTCCATCAGTAGCATACTTTTCACCTCCGTCCTGGTGGCCAACGGAAGGCGCGGTCCTTGTTCCGGGCGACGACCGATCCGGCATGGAATTAGTGGATAGCCTCATCATGTGTTGTGTCTTGGGCAAAAAAAGACCTGGCAGTGCCCAATCCTCTCCAGGCTGTTGGCCACAGCCGAAATCCACGAATACAGTGTGGCTCGTCTTGGCCATGAGCACGTGGTCGTTGAACCTGTAGTAACGTGAGGTTCCTCCGCCCTGGCCGGTGACTTCTGTGTAGAAGACTTTCGCCCAGTGATGCCGTGCTAACATCACCCCTGTTAGTCGCCTCTTACGACACGCCGGGAAACGTTGGGTCTATTCTATTTGCCCGAACCCGAGTGATACGACCGTCATTTAAAATCAACAAATTAGAATCGATGACGTTGTCACAAAAAATATTATTTGTACATGAATTGCAACCTTTATCCCATAAAGGAGAATGTGTGTTAAAGTCACCACACACAAACCATGACTCAGATGAGTCAAAACGTTTCAGCCAGTCAGTGTTTGTGTTGTTTGTGCCTTTTGGAAAATAAACACTTAAAATGTTAACACATTTATCTTTGTTAAGTTTCACTTTGATTGCTGCCGAATGAACATCCTGATGTTGAATAAAGGACGTTGATTGAATGTTATACTCCAAATCATGACGGATATACACCGCAGCTTGAACGTTATTAGTGTCAGTGTTTATAACAGGTGGGTAGTAAAAACCCTTTAGTTTAGGCAATTTTCTGTTGCTAACATTCAAAGACTGTAAAGCCAAGGCGTGATAATCTTTCTCAGACAGGTGCTGTTGCAAATATTGTAAGTTAGTAGATACAGAACGACAATTCCATTGAAAAACAGTAAACTTTTCGTATCTCATTAACAGATTGAGAAAAACTAAAGATTATGAAACCGAAACATCAAATAAAGAGTAATATATTTTCAGCTCTTTATATAGGAACTACTATGTTATGACTGATTACAACTAATCGTCCTGATGACCTCAGCGCTGCCAGGCAGGGAATGGAAAATGGCTGTGTGGAAAAAAGTTACCTCTCCAATCAAAAAAACCAGGAAAGGGATCTGCAGACCGGTTGAAGCGCCGGGCAGAATTCCGCGGTTTCTTCCACAACAGTCGCTCAACTTGGCGGCCAATGTTCCCCGCTAGAGTACTGGAGCCTCTCCTCGTATTCTTGTGGTCTGCCAGCTGGGTCATCAACATCGCGTTGAACAACTCTTTCTTACTGTTAAGGTTGAAGTTCAGCACCGGGGCGACCTTGCTCACGACGATCTTGGATGTCGTCTTGATGGCCTCGACAAACTGATGACTCGCTGATTTGGCGTCTTGTTTCTTCAAGTTATTGATGCCGCAATGAACGATGATCACGTCAGGCGGTGGATGATCTTTGACAGAGACGTGAAGGCAGGAACCAGGTCACTGATGATAGGCGCAAACACCTTCTTGGCCTCAAAACCATGATGCCTCACCATACCCCCTTGATACCTCCCCGAACCCACTTGATACCTCCCCATACCCCCTTGATACCTTCCGTACCCCCCTTGTAACCTACCTGTACCCTCCTTGATACTTCCCCGTTGATCGTGTCGCAGGTATGGATGAAAGGAATCGACCATCACCATACCCACTTATATATACCCGTACCCTCGTTATGCCTACCCATGCCCCTTTAAACCTACCCGTAGCCCCCTCTTACCTACACGTACCACCCCATCCCGATCCTTGGTTATAATAATAATAATAATAATAATAATAATAATAATAATAATAATAATAATAATAATAATAATGAATATAGAATAATACAAATAGAAATCATAAAAAACAGCAAGGTTTTAAAAGAAAATTTGATATAAGATATAATAATAATAATAATAATAATAATAATAATAATAATAATAATAATAATAATAATAATAATAATAAATTAAATGCAAAAAGCCTAAATTAAAAAGAAAAATATCCATTTTGTAGTGTAAAAAAAAATATTGCCCGCGTGAGGTTTGAACTTGGGTCGCCCTGCACGGTAGGAGAATGTTTTACTAAGTAAGCTACCAAGACTTCCTAGAAAGACCATCAATGTTTTGGGAAAACATGCTGAAACCTCAATTTGATTATTAATGGAAGCGCGCGGAATGAGGCTATTGCAGTTTGTGGACATTTTGTTTATTTATTTATCTCAGAAACTGTTAAACGTTCGGTAAGGAAATGTCGGCTATAACGATTTCGCTGGTTTTGAGCACACAGCAGGCCGATCCGCAGCGGCCATCACCTGCCCAGATCAGCGTCCATACCGGACAAACTTTATAGTAAAGGCGAAGAAGGACTTCCGGCTAAGCAATTTATATATATATATAGATAGTATGATCTTGAAGAGTGTATTACTCCACATTACTGAGGTCAAAGCTGTCACATTTGGCGTTTACGTAGTTTGCAAATACATTTTGGCAACTTTATAACATCACCTCGCGATTTATTTTTTGTGTGGATAAGTTATTAGAGTTTGAAGTCTTGTTTTTTTGTGTACTCCAACCTATTCTATCTTATCTTATCCCATTGCCGCACCACAGATGATAGTGTTACCAGCATAATCCATCTTTCTCCGTCCTCAGCAACCCTCATGGCTTTGCTTAGTGTCAAGCCAGTCCATTCTTGAATGTTGTCTTCCCACCTCTTTTTTGTCTCCCTTTTCTTCTGCCTCATTGCACCGTGCCTTGCAGGATAATCTTTGCAAAGCCTGATGCTCTGGTGACGTGGCCATACCATCGGAGTGTCCGTTTCTTCACCACTGTGAGCGTGTCATCGTTTTTTTCCAATGGCTTGTGTGATGGCCTTTCGGACTTCGTCGTTGTTTATGCGCTGGGTATAGAAAATGCCCAGAAGTCTTCTGTAACACCTCATCACCTCCAACGTTAACACTAGTATGAACATAGAAGAGTCTACTAATCCATTATTGTTAGTGAGGCGAAGCTCTCAAAAATATGCGTGTAAATAGTTTATATAGACATTCTGTTCCATTATAGGCCACCTCTATACTTGCATTACACGT
The DNA here is from genome assembly GCA_036898135.1 of Oncomelania hupensis. Classification (NCBI taxonomy): domain Eukaryota; kingdom Metazoa; phylum Mollusca; class Gastropoda; order Littorinimorpha; family Pomatiopsidae; genus Oncomelania; species Oncomelania hupensis. Next base: position 61,316,913 of record CM072513.1, read on the forward strand.
CAGCCAATACAACAGGCCAAAACCCAGCCACATAGGAACCGCCACAGAAAAGTCCTTCAGCACACTTCTCCATGTTCTTCGCGCCAGTATAGAGATTTCTAAAGGAGATAAATCACTTGGTGCATACTGTATGTAGACGACCTTTTGAACGACCAGATATCAACTTAATTTAGATTCAGTTTTCGCAAATTGTCAACTACAGGAGCAACAAGTACTGGAGTATGGATAAGCAAACAATCATCTCTTATAGTAAATTAGTCATTTTACAAGTTTTATTTTGTGTTCATTATGATAAAAGTTAATATCTTTACACATTATAACCCTAAAAAATCTACCTTCATTGCATTCAGCTCAAAGAAAAGGTAAACACTTTCAGTTAACCTTTTCAACCGCTTCATTAAATTCTCCATGTTCGTGAAGCTTAGCCCAAACTGCAAATTTCGTTGGCTGCCACTGGACAGGAAGTCAGAGGCTGCTGGACCGGTCAAATGGAGCGGGATAAAGAGGAAACGACCATGCTACTTGGCAGCTCCTCAGCCAAGCAAATAAAGGGCAGATGAAAAACCTATCAACGTCGAAACGAGATGACTGACCCATCATCACTGACGATGGAAACATGTA
>CM072513.1:61320033-61330033 GCA_036898135.1 Oncomelania hupensis
CTGTTGCTTCTTCTACTGCTTCTGCTTCTGATGATGATGATGATGATGACGACGACGAAGATGATGGGGATGACGATGATGAAGATGATGATGATTGACGACGATGATGAAGAAGAAGAAGAAGATGATGATGATGGTGATGATGATGATGATGATGATGATGATGATGATGATGATGATGATGATGATGATGATGATGATGATGATGATGATTAAGGAGAAGAAAGAGTATATAAAGAGGAACACCATCTTAAAGTCTCAAATGTCATTGCAGCATCAGATAAACAGGCAGCCAATGTTCAGTTTTGAAAACAAAAAGTAAAACGTAAAGGTGTCTCCACATATCTTGCCATTACGAGCATCACCGCTTTTGCCTGCAGATGCTAAGTCAACGATCATAAGAATGAAAATAATATTACGAACGTGTGAAGCTATACAGACTGTTCTAATTATTGTCATAGCCCCGTGCAACGTGGTAATATGAAATGCAGATGTCACCAGTGATTATTACTAAAACGCAATCTCCACTATTGATATAGTAATACTTGATTGTCATTGGAACATTAAACAAGAAGGCAAACCATTCAATTGTATTTTCAGACACTCGCAAACATAGCCACAAAAAAAGCGTTTTGAAAAGTGTTCATTTTTTGGCGGTGTGTTGACGCGGTTTTATCCTAACGACGCAAAAAAAAAAAAAAAGACAAAAAAAAGAAAGAAACTTGGGAAGGATACGCTATTTTCTGAACTATCTGCAAGCAAACACATGGTGAAGCACATTGACTCTGACCATTGGGGAAATAAAATGCATTCTTTATTTCTCAGAAAGAAAAATGTGGATTGTCGGTTTGCAAGACAAGACATGATTTCATAGTGGCAACAAACACAGTGACAGCAATGGAATAGTAACATAACATTGAGGAAAAATAAACCCACACACACCCACACCCACCCACCCACACACGCCCACACACACACACACACACGCCCACACAAACACACCTACACACACACACACACACACACACACACACGCGCAATTACGTTATTACAATATAATATTCAGCTCCTCGTTTTAACAAACATACCAGATACACAACATTTGTACCCTCGCGTACATGCATGTAATCACACACACACCCATATACACACAATATTACATAGGTTACATTACATGTCGCTTCACGTTTTGCGGTCACCCATCCAAGTGCTAACCGCACTGGACGGTGCTTAACTTGCGACACAGTAGCGAGTGCTCCAACCACTGCGCTATCCGACACCCCAAATACCTGTATATCAAATCTCACAAAATCGCCTCAAAAAAAAAAAAAAAAAAAAAAAAAAGAGAAGATATTTAAGCAATCCGTGTTTACGGCTCTGGTGACTTTGACGTTCACGGTAGAGTCAATAGGATGGCACGGGAGGCAGACCACTAACCTAGGTAATGTTCCTATGAAGTTTGGTCAAATTCCGTTCAGTGCTTCTTGAGATATGGCTTGCAATGGATCGATTGACTTACATACCGACCTATAGACAGACAGATAGACATTTTGGCTCGTTCTGGAAAGAAAGAAAGAAACAAAGAAAGAAACAAAGAAACAAAGAAACCAAGAAACCAACTTGCAAAAAAAGAGTGCTTAGTAAATCCGTCGCGAGCTATTCTTTGAAAATATTGAGTGTTATAATAAACGAAGAAATAGTGGCCCTTTGCCTTCAAATCGGTTTACCTATGAAAATCTTAAATTAAACCATTGAAGTTGTTCGTTTTGTCGGAATGCCAGGTTTGATTTACTCGCTCCAAGCGGTTTCACCGCATCACCATTTGTTTTTAAGGTACCAGTTCATCCTTCAATGAAGGTTCTTGGTCGGAAATCCTCATGAGTGTTTTTTCTTATGTTTTTTTTTTCATCCTGAACAAATGTGCAAAGCTTTCAATCTGCAAATGAAATCGCGTTCAATGGACAAACAAACAAAAGATTCTGCTGATCTTGTCTATACTATACTTACTTAGACTAACTAGTGTGTGATTATTTTCAGCACACATTTTTGAATTGCTTGACCACAACGGATTGTGTCTTTTCCGGGGAAGTCTTTTTGAGGAACTTATAATACTACTACGTTCACGACTGTTATGTACCGGTCTAGAACTTGAAAACCTTTGATCGAAAAGCACCGCTGACAAATGATGCAGACTCGTCAAGGGTCAGTATCTAATTGCACCGAGCGAACCCAATCCTGACGTGTGGAATTGCGTGGGCTTTTTTCTGTGTTCTCCCCTCCCTCTCCCCCCTCCCCCTCCACCACTGGAAGTGTGAGGTGGGTGGGGAGTGAGGGTGAGTAGAAAAAAGGGGAATGAGTTAAGTGAACGAAGAAGAACTGGTGGACCTAGTTTTGGTAGGTTGTGGTCCAATGTAATAATTCAAATTTTAAGGTATATTTGGGTCTGCATCTTATTGACAAAGTAGCTTTTTAGTGTTATGTTAATGTTTATCGCTATGTAGGCTATAATATTTCCTCTATGCAGTTTATGTGTTCAGGATATGTCATCCTTCCTCTTTTCTCCCTGTGTTATCATACTGGTCAATAACGTGTTATCATCACTCGCAGTGGTCAGTTTAGGTGAACAATACATGTCAAGCTGGGGAGATGCCCTTTCTGTGACCTGCGTGCACCCGATCCTGCACTTCCCACTGTACCCTGCATAATACTTCTTATTGTGTATTTACAGGGCAAACTTACGTGATGGAACAACTGCAAAACGTTTTCCGGAAGAAGGCGAAAGCAGAGCCAAGGAGGAAAACTGGACTGGTGAAAAGCTATGATGATATGTAAGTACGCTATTTAATATTTTGGCACAATTGAACACAATTTCTTATGTTGTTTGATCGAGTTCTTGCGGCTGAGAAACGTTGGCAGCAGGTTTTGATTAAAACGCTAATTACTTAATTAAAGGTGATTATTTTCAGATTCAGGGAAATACAGATAGTCCTGAATGAAAGTAGGCAAGCACTTCTCAATAAGAGAAAAAAATAAAGTTAAGTCAAGAGGCGGGGGGGGGGGGGGGGGGGGAACAATGTTATGTTTCTTTCCTTGGCTGAGTAATGATAATGTTTGTCATGTAAACCTATGTATAAGCTAGTTTTCGATGAATAACAGGTGCGTGGAAGAAAAAGCATCCTTTGACAAAGTTCCCCCTGAAAATGCACAGCGGGCGGGGCATTAAGAGGGATCTTTCAGAAGCCAGTGATTTTCAGTGTGAAAGTGATGTTGCACTACTTTCTGTCCGTTCCGTCAGCAGTTTATAATTTCACTCGTATGCAGTGGTGAAAGTTCACGAAATCCCACGAAGTGGTTTCGTGGGAAAAGACTTTCCCACGACTTCGTAAGTTTATTTTTGTTTATTACATCGCTTATAAGATGTCCAACTTTATGCTGTTTTGTAATCGGGGCCTTTCTCAACCATTTTAGATGTGAAACTGGGGATTTGCACTTGTTTTGAGACTCAGATCGTAGTTTGAAGCGATGTACTGGAAGTAGGTTAACTTCGTCATTGCGTGGCCTATGAAGAGACCTCGCGGCTATCACGAAAAGAGAAGAGAGTGCGGAATCACTTTCACAACGAAAATCACTCGCTCCCGAAAAATCCCTTGTATCTATAGCCTAGTCAGAATGTAATGAATGATAAATTAACACCATAGAAACAAGAGACAGAAGTATAGGTTCTGTCGCCGAAGTTCGGTCAGCTAATGGATGGAAATGTAAAACTGGCTGCGCGAACTACCAGACTATCCAGTATATGGTGCATTATAGAGACAGAGAAGTAAGGGTTCTGTCGCCGAAGTCTAGCCATAGAGCTGAAGCATGGGAATGCATGCAGACTGAGGTGGCGCAGCAAATGGCTCATTCAACATTCGGTGGTAAATGTCACTGGTCAAGGGCCATTGGGAGATTTCTTGGCATTGTTAGTACCGCCGTTAAAGTAAATAAACTCTCCTCCTTCCCCCCCGCCCCACTGTACGCTTTTCTCTCTGTCTTTCCGTCTTTTTGTCTGTCTTTCTTTCTCTCTCTGTCTGTGCCTGTGTGTCTGTCTCTGTCTCTCTTGTTCTCTCCGTCTCTGTCTCTCTCTCTTCAACTCATCTCTCTCTCTCTCTTCAACTCATCTCTCTCTCCATCTCTCTCTCTCTCTCTCTCTCTCTCTCTCTCTCTCTCTCTCTCACTCACTCACTCACAACTTTTTGTTTTTGCTTGTATATCTTTGTTTTTGACAAAAAGAGTACTGCTACCCACTGGGGTATCAGATCCCGTACAGATTTACTTATGGTTACACCCAGAACAAACTCGATAAAGAAAATATAAAATTAAATTAAATTAAATTTTAAAAAGACATAAAATATTAATAATAAAATAATAAAAGTTTGCAGGCTAACAGGATTAGATATAATACATGTTGTAATGTTGTTGTCCTGTATAGCGCGATACTACACGCCGGTAGACTTGCTCATTTCACATACAAAGGGTACTTTTATTTTTAATGTAGATCCATAGTGCCAACTCTACAAAGGTAGAGAAACAGACAGAAAGGGTAAAAAGTCGTTTACTTAGTTGAAGTGTAAAGGTTATGGAGGGGGCTGAGGAGTGAACTAGGGCTCAGGGACGCGTGCCAGTGGCCATGAAAGACCAGGATAACGATCGTCATCATTCTCCCGGTACCAATAACTACAGCGTTGTGTCTTCTCTGTCAATCTTTCAGTACTTCAGTCAGTCAAAGATCGAGGATGAATGGATGGATGGACTGTGGGGGATGGAAGGAAGAACAAGTGTGTGTGTGTATGTGTGTGTGTCTCGGTGTGTGTGTGTGTGTGTGTGTGTGTGTGTGTGTGTGTGTGTAGAATCTAGAGGAAGTGTGATAGACAAGCAACCCCGTTTTAGTTGCTGCTGATGTAACTACTTCTGCTGCTGCTGCTTCTGCTTCTATTGCTGCTGATGATGATCATGATTGTATTTCGAGGGAAAAGTTGCTGCGAATACATAAATATGATGTAAATATTGTCAAAAAGGAACAGATCTTTAATTGGGAAGAATACACAACACTTTTGCTTTAAAACAAATAATGTTAAAAAAAGACCAAGAAAAAAAGCATGAACTTAGTGAGGAAAATACACAACACTCACTTTAAGGTGGCGAAGTAATACTTGGTCTTTTAGCGCTCACATACAAATAGGACTTTAAATTTTGGTTCGTTCGTTTCGTTGTGTAGATTAACGTCCCCGGACACTTTTGCATATAAGGGACTGAACTTTTGGCCTTGATGCTCACCACACTGCGTCGGCTTGCGTCATCGCCATGGTGGAGAAGTGAAGCATGCCTCGGGTATCTCTGCTACGCAATGTGCACGCTTACTTTACTTCGGCCAAGAAAAGATATATATCAACCGTAGAGTCATCGAGAATACCATCTCGCTCCTATACCCAGTACCCTTGTGGTCAAATTAGTTGCGTCACAAAAGGCCGCCCTTCCCCAATCCCCCTCCTTCACTACTTCTCTCTGTCCTCCTTCTCCCACCTCATCACCTCTCCGGAGCGTATAGGCTACTACTGGTCACATTATTCCGACACCAGCGTACCCGTTGATGGTAAGGCCAATCCTGGATTCCAGCCAGGGACCTTTCCGTTACCAGTAAGCCGATTTACCAACAGACCCTTGCTTCGCAGTCAAATGGGGCAAGTCAAAAAATGTGTAGGATACAGTTAGGCGGCTGTTTGCGCCTAAGATGTGAGGTCACGTTAACATTAGGTTCGGTCCTGATTTGGCTCGGAAGAGTCCGCTGGACCTAAAGCAACAATAAATCAATCAATCAATCAACATTAGGTTTGGGGGTCACAGCTGACCTTGCTTACTTTACATCACTGAGCTTGATTCGCGTGTCTGGTATGCCTTTGACTGATGAGTATAAGAGTCAAAATTAATGCAGAATGACACAGAGCAATGCACACTGCATAACTGAGACTCGCCGAGACTTACCTTTGCTTCTAATCAACTAGCGGCGAGTCTCAGCTTCGAGTTTCGAGTGTCAAGTTTATTCAAGGCTCTAGCTGCGATCGAGGGGCTTTCAGCCACTATTAAAAAAACCATAACTTCTGAGACATAATGGGGGCATTAAGGGGAAAATAACATTTATAAGAAGCTGACATCGGTCCATGCATTTAATACAGTTTAAAATACAATTATGTCTATGATCTAGAAATTCTTGCAAGCACGCAACTTATTATACAAATGAGAGAGAACAAAACAGTTATTCAAGCCTATTGGACTGGTTTTGACCATGGGGAAAATAATATTAATAAATCGACATAGTTAAGTTTCTTTTCTTTGAACAATTTGTGTTCATCAGGTCATCACGCTTACGTGCATTTTGGTGATGGTTATAATAATATTATTCGCAGTGTTTAGGCAAAGGAAAATAAATAAATAGTAGGAGAACGTTTTCGCGCTTGTGTGTGTGTGTGTGTGTGTGTATGTGCGTGTGTGTGTGTGTAGTTGTGAAACGTCACATTTGGGGAACGAAATTTGCCATTTTTAGTACCAAATGAGGTAATTTTGTCGTTCCCCATTTGTCTGGCGTTGCTCATTTGTTCTAAGTACATGGAAGTGAACTTGTAGTGCATGTGCACTACAACTTCACTTCAAGAAGTGAAGTTGTAGTGCATGTGCACTTAAAGTACACTTGGCGAAGTGCAGTTGTAGTGCATGTGCACTTAAAGTACACTTGCCCAAGTGTAGTTGTAGTGCATGTGCACTACAACTACACCAGGTCAAGTGTAGTTGTAGTGCACATGCACTACAAGTACACTTGACCTGGTGTAGTTGTAGTGCATCTTCCAGACGGGTAGGATAAGGAACTTTCCTCGACGATTAGGGTAAGGCAGTGCCTCGACGATTAGGGTAAGGCAGTGCCTCGACGATTAGGGTAAGGCACCCATTCCAGAAAAGGGTTAGGGTCAGGGCTAGTTGCAGCGCTGCAACTAGCCCTGACCCTAACCCTTTTCGAGGCACTGCCTTACCCTAATCGTCGAGGCACTGCCTTACCCTAATCGTCGAGGCACTGCCTTACCCTAATCGTCGAGGAAAGTTCCTTATCCTAGCTGTGTTTTTGAACAAACTTGACCTACTTCGTCTCTAATAGGCGAGGAATTAGGTCAAACTTTTTGCGAAAAATGTGCTTTTTTCAAGAAACTTGACCTACTTCGTCTCTTAGGAGCGAGGAATTAGGTCAAACTTCTTGCGAAAAAGTGTCTTTTTTGAAGAAAGTTGACCTAATTCGCCGCCTAAGGGCCGCGAAGTTGGTGAAATTACCCCATTTGTACCTCGTACACGCATGTGTGTGCGTGTGGGGGGGGGGTGTTTGTGTGTGTGTGTGTGCACATTGTCAGATAATCTGGCTTGGGGAAGGCGGGGTGACAAAGGTAGTTACGTTGTCCTATTTGCCGATGCTTGTCCTGTCGCGGTTCTTGCTGTTGGTAGGCGTGGTAGTGGTGGTGGAGGTGATGGGGAGGGTGATGATGTTAGTAGTTTTAGTGTTTTTCTTAAACCTTTTTGTGGGGCAGATGGATGGATAAAGAGTGGAGAGTATTTACCATCATCATCATCATCATCATCATCATCATCATCATCATCATCATCATCATCATCATCATCAAATCATTTTCTTTAAATTATCACGATCATCATTAAGAAGGGGCGTAGAATAACTTTTCCGTACTAAAATGTGAAACTGATGTTAATCACATTTTGTAGCGATGCTATTATTTGAAATTGAGATGCAATGCGATTCATAATTGAGCTATGAGAAGAGAAAGAGGAAGGAAGATAGGACAGAGAGAGAGAGAGATAGAGAGAGAGAGAGAGAGAGAGAGAGAGAGGGGGGAGAGAGAGGGAGAGAGAGAAAGGGTGAGAGAGAGAGAGAGAGAGAGAGAGAGAGAGAGAGAGAGAGAGAGAGAGAGAGGTGGGTACGTCGATGCGGGGATGGACCAAACAAAAAGCACTTTTTAGAATGTTTTTAATAAATATGAAACAAGCAGTTATTTTCCACAGAACGGGCGTTTTTTTTTTAAGTCGGTGCCCATCCCTCTCCCACCGCCCCTCCCCTCCTTTTTTTTTAACAGACCTATGATCAACCAATTTTAGTTATGGACATCAGTTTCCCTCTTGAGGGACTCTATCCACAATACCCAGAAGAAGAAGAAGAAGAAGAAGAAGAAGAAAGAAGCTTAAAGGTGTTTCAGATCGAGTGGAACTGATGTTGATCGGTGTTTGATTTAGTGCTAGACAGATGTGGTCAGTTCACGTACTCCATGATTGACGACAACAATGGTCCAGATCCAGAAATGCCGGAGGAAATTCGCCTGGCACACTTCGTTTTGAATGTTGTTGCTGTCATGGATGTACAAATCTTCTTTATTTTTTGTGATGGGTGCCAACAATGTTTAGTTATCGTGTTGGAATGATCTTTTCCCCATAAATCTAAAACTTTTCCTTCTTTTTTTTTTGATCACGTAAAATAAGATGAAATTTTGGTCATACTTTGGTTTGGTTTGGGCATCTAGGTTGGTACTAAAAAAATGAATTATTTATAATGTATTTTTCTTGTAGAAACTGACTTCTTGTATATGTGACAGTGTGGACGTTACCCCCCTGTAAACAGGTTGGAATGGTCAGCGAGGCTGCAGGTTTGACCCAACAACGGAAATGGCTTGCACTTGGAAGGACCAAAATCTGTGAGATGAAAGGAAAAGGAGCAAGCGGTTCTTGGGTTCACTTCATTTTGTTTCACTAAACAACAGTCGAGCCGGCCAAGAGATGGAGACCAAAAGAGATAGAGATAGCCAAAGAGATGATGAGAGAAGATTTTGGATTTGCCTTTCTACTGCTGTGATAGATAAGGGGCCGTATGTGAAGGGGGGTAGGGAGGGGGATGGAAAACACCAACAAGAAAAACAGCAAAAACAAGAAAAACAACAATCACAAAAACAACAACAAAAAGCACAAAATGACTAGAGTAGATTTAAATTTGCTTTCTATTACTAAGACCAAATATGGGTTGTGAGAAGGTTATTAATTTTAAAAAAAGTGCAAAACGATACCGGGAAGAATTGTAAAAAGGTTAACGGAGATAAAACACACCAGGTAAAAAAAAGATGAACTATATACAATTATTTCGCTAACACGCTTCGTCAGGAGTTTACTTGCCAATGAGCAAAATTAAGTTCGGTCTGGCGTTCTTTTTCTCTTTCAACTTTTTTCTTTCACCGTCTCCAGTTTGGTTCCAGAAGGTTGCCATCTTGGAATGTGGCGTTGAAGGACGTTTCAAGGTCAAAGCGACCGCTCCTAGGCCTTGCCCATCTCTCACACAACTGAGTATCGTGGGAAGGGATCTTTCAAAACAAAAGCCGTTAGACACAAAACTGGGTAGACAGACTCTGCGTGGTTTAGATAACCTGAGTGCACAAGTGGTGATCTTTTTTCAAGATCTCTTTTTGTCCGTTTTTTTCGATCAGTCAAGTCCTCTCTCTCTCTCTCTCTCTCTCTCTCTCTCTCTCTCTCTCTCTCTCTCTCTCTCTCTCTCTCTTTCTCTCACCTAGCTGTGGAACCAATCAGTCTTGGTTTGTTTGAAGGCAGGAAGTTTGACCGGAAGTGCGTGGGTGGGGAATGATAGGAAAGAGAGAGAGAGAGAGAGGGAGGGAGGGAGAGAAAGAAAGAGAGAATTCGTTAATATGTGTAAGTGTGGGAGTGAGAGAGTGTGTGTATGAGTGAGGTTATATAGAGCAATAATCTGTGATTATCGCCCATCACTATGAAATGCCCACTTTCACTGGCGGGACCTGTTACTTTTCTAACGAAACTGACAAACGACAGGGAGTTGACATTTTTAATATTTCCTCCCTATTGGGAATCTTGGCGAATAAGAGATCATTTGTTTTATTGCCGTCTTCCGCCCAAACCT
>CM072513.1:61335033-61352533 GCA_036898135.1 Oncomelania hupensis
TGGATAAAGATTTTTCCAAGTTCCTGAGCTGACTCAGATCGAAACAATATATAAGGAAACCTTTTTTTTCAGGATGAGGAGCGGGAGTAGGAGACGAATCTGAGACCGCCATTGGACCCAGATTCCCAAGTTCTTGAACTGACTGAGACCAAAAAATGTATAAGGAAACCTAGTTTTTCTACCCAGACGAAGGCATCACAAAAGGTCTGTAAAACTGTCTGGGCAACGTTCCCCTTAGGTCTCGTGTTACTGCTCTAAGTATCGGCCGATAATCAACTTTGCTTTCCCAAAGAGGTTTCCGAATGAATACAAAATCAATTTATGTAAATCGAATGCACGGCTGAAGGACATTAAAAGCAGTTTGTGAAATGGAAACAACGGAAGACAGGAAAAAGAGAAGAAGGAAATCGGAAAGTCCTGGCCGGACGGAAGGACCGAATAAGATAAAGGTAAATTATGATGAATAAATTGAAAGAAGGAATGTATTTTTTATTGTGTCATCTTTCTGCCTCAAGGTGATTCTAGGCTCATGGAAGACTATAATGAAAGTCAAGGGAAATAAATGAGCAATGTGAAAATATCGGTGTGTGTAATAGTAATACATGTACTAATAGTGATGTTAAAAAGTTCGTTTGTGTAAGTAATGATAGAGAATGTTCTCTCTCTCTGTCTCTCTCTGTATCTGTCTCTCTCTGTCTCTCTCTCTTCCCCCCTCTCTCTCTCTCTCCCTCTCTCTCTCTCTCTCTCTCTCTCTCTCTCTCTCTCTCTCTCTGTTCTACACTATACCCGTTGTTACACTCGGTTTGATGATGGAGTTTTCTATCAGTATCTGATTCAGCCCCGATGCTTGAATTCCTGATAGTTGTGTAACTCAGATTCGTTTATTCACGCAACCCGTCCAAACAGCATACAAGTCACTGAGTCGACGTATGAAGTTTTCCACTTTTTATTCAGCACACACCAACAACTGCATACAATTCTCAACTCAACTCAACAACTTTCACAGCCACTCTCCAGCTTCACTATCAACAACCATCTCTTCACAACAGTGCGGCACACAATTTTATAACCTCTCTCTCTCTTTTCCCGAATAATTTCGAACCCAGTAGACTAAAATGACGCACTACAGCCAATCAAATAGAAGATCGTCATCACTGACTTACGTCATACATATTTCTTCTCCTTCCGCCATACTTCGATATTTATCCCGAAACTTCGATCGATAGCAAACAAGCGGGTCCAGAGTATTCTACAACAATATCGACCAACAAAAATTATCAACGTTATACAAAGCCTCTCCTAACAACAATGCAAACTCAAATCAAAGGTAAATAAACTCCATCATTGAATACTTTGCAAATCGAAACGATTACATCTATCGTACACGCTTCAGCCATACTATCATTCGCGTTTCAACGTAACACCCGTTTCATGTAAGAAGTGCGGTTGGTGGTGCAGGGTTATGTGTGTGGAAGGTGGATGGAGGATGTGAATGAGTTGCCTTAAGACATTTATTTTCTATTTATACAATTCAATTTATTCATTCCTCACTTTATGTTATTACCTTTTCTTTTCTATGTAAATTTCAAGTCTTTGGTTTGTAAAGGGAAACGTGTATGTTAATATGTTCTATGTCGCTTGTAATTGTACTGCCGCTCTTGTGTGTACATGTGTATTCGTTGTTTAGCTGTGAGCCTGCCCATTGTGTGTGTGTGTGTGTGTGAGAGAGAGAGAGAGAGAGAGAGAGAGAGAGAGAGAGAGAGCATGTGAGTATTGTATATTATAAGCGACACGCCAAATTTTCACTGCATTTTTTTTTTGTTAAACAAAGATTTCTTGACGACTATTATTATTGGAATTTCTGGAATCATTGATGTTCATATATATACACGCTTTGCATAATAATATTCACGTGGTCAATATAACAATGACTGGATTATGACTCACGTATAGCCCACTACATGCATTATGTTTCATAGCCTAAGAACTCTTATGTGGGTAGAAAGCTATTTTATGATACGAGCACTGTTTGTTCTGTATAGGCTCAATTAAAAAAATTAGTTATACTATTTTGTGCTCAGTTGTCGGGCGTCAGACGGTACGCCCGAAGGCTACCAGCACTATTTGTCCTAGATATAGTTTCAAAATAGTATTACAAACTCCAAATCCAAGATATACTTATTTCAGACGCATTACTCATTCTTTGGACAGCGTTTGAAGAAAATTTGAATTATGCGAGATATACCTACTTCAGACGCATTACTCCTTCTTTGGGCAGCGTTTGAAGAAAATTTGAATTATGCGAGATATACTTACTTCAGACTCAATACTCATTCTTTGAACAGCATTTGAAGAACATTTGAATTATGCGAGTTAAGAGAAAGAAAATAAACTATATTTTTAGGTTTTCTTGGTGTCTTTTAGAGCAATGCATTCAGGTTCCTGTGGCATGTCACGAACAGGACACGGGTGGTTCTTAATTGGCAGGTTTATTGGCTGTGTGTGCTAAAAATCAACTTCAATTGCAGGACTGTAGTGCAACATCATTAAATTTTACATTGTGTTAACGAGGTAAATGTGAGAAATAGTCACGGATTAGTTATCTTTGTTTTCCCAAATGAAAAGAGAGAGAGAGAGAGAGAGAGAGAGAGAGAGAGAGAGAGAGAGAGAGAGAGAGAGAGAGAGAGAGAGTCACTCAGACATTTTTTTCTTCACAGCAGCGATACAGATTTTTGTCGGGAACCTAATCTTACAGTCGTTCCTTCACACTCACATTCTTAAAATGACAAGAATAACACGAAAAAACAAATATCTGTAAGAACCATTATGCAGCATACAAAAATATATACATGTATATGACAATCAATATTGGTGTTGCAATTACACAATACATAACAAACAATCCAATATATATGAAATAATCAGGTGGTACAATTACACATACATTTTAAAAAGCATCAAATGCAGGTCAAATAATAAAGTAGCCCATTGCAAAAGAGTTTGAAAAAATATATATATATATAAATCGGTGGTTACGTCATATTAAGGTAATGTTGTCTTAATGTACGTTTGAATGAAGGAGGAACGCCGTACACGATCTAATGTTTAAAAGAAGAGAGTTCCAGATTAGAGGTCCTGAGAAAGCAAAACTTTTCTTAAACAGGTCAATCCGTGTTCGAGGCAGGCTGTATTTGTTGGACCCGTAACGTTCTGTCGCAGCAGTAATGAGAATAAGAAATGTGAAAGGCAGTGGGACGTGAAAAAGGCTCTCGCGTCAGGAAAGGTAATCTACATGTATTTTTTTTGTATTTATTTCAATATTTATACTGCCAGGGCCCTACAAAAAGTAGAATGGCCATTTAGGCAGTGAAATGGCCACAAGGCTCACATGGTAAAACACAAAATCTACATGTTTATGCCATTTAAGTGTATGATCAATAGTAACTCCAAGCACGCGGAAGTTTCAACTTGTTCAACAACAGAGAGAAGTCGAAACCTTTAATTGAATAATAGCATTAGGTCCTATGGACCTGTCTTACAGCTAGTCGTTAATAAAATTGTAAAATTTATTTTTTAAAAAAGAGAAAAAGTTCAGAACAAACAAAATTATTAACATAAAATTAGAGTGAGAGAGAGATGGGGAGGGGGGGGGATAGGAAGAGAAGGAGAGAGCGAGAATAGGAGCTTTTATTACATGATGTCGAATTTAATTCTTTTTCTATGAAGTAAAATGGATTTATGTTCACCTTTGTACATGTCTATTAGCAGAAGAGTTGTTGGGAGTTTTGTTTGTTTGTTCATTTTTGTATATTTGGTTTTGTATGTGCGTGTGTGTGCGTGTGTATGGAGGGTAGTAAGAGGGGAGTAGCGGTTGGACGTGTGATGTGCGTTAAGGGTGGATCTTTAATGTAGAAACACAAGCGCCAAGTCTAAATGGCCGAGCCGACCTAGTTCCAGAAGAAAAAAAAAGCTGGATACAGTTTGAAGAAAAAATGAGAGAGAATGCGTCTTCTTCTTCTTCTTCTTCTTCGTTTCTTGGTGGAGGTGGATAGAGCTGACGGGATAAGCAGCAGCATCCTTAATATTCTTCTTTTGTAACTTTGTCGTCTGCTTATTTGGGGTTGTCTTTCAAATAGATGAAAACAACATCCCTTTGCTTCTTTGTTATAAGAATTCAACGATATAGTTATACCATTACAGACAACATTCGAACATTTTTGTTTGTTTGTTGTGCTCACATAGATTTATGCTTATGTTATTTTTATGATTTAAAAAAAAGATAGTATTGTAGATTGACCTCCTATCTGTATTCCTTACATTCTGAAACCTTTCTTTTGAAATGGAATAGTATCCATTAGTTAATTTCTTTTCGCCCACGATGGTATAGACTATAGAAGTTCTGCGGAAACTGAATTAGCTCCGCTAACTTGGTGTTTATATAATACAGAACATCCTAAGGCGCGTCCACATGACGAGCTGCGCTTTGAGCTAGCGGTGGCGTAGCGTTGGACGAGCTTTGAGCTTTGAGCGGTGGGTGGCCACACCAAAAGCGTCAAAAAGCTAGCGGCACGCTAGCTGCACAGTTGGCTGTACGCTCGGTGACAGCTTGGGTGGCCACATGACAAGCTGTTACAGCTAGCTGCCTGCTAGCGTGATGCTAGCTGTCGTTCAGAAGTTTATTATCTGTGGTTTTGCAAGGCATCGCAGAGCCGCAACTAAAATATATTTCTGTTGAAGTTGGAGCATACGGGAAAGAGAGTGATGGCATATTATCCAGGTTTCAGATGAAACTCTGCCTTGAAGGGAATACAGTAAATATGTCCCACTACCAAATTCCAACATTCACCTTTCCTATTTTTTTGGTAGGTAACCCAACCTATCGCCCAAGCCATACCTAATAACACGCATCAACACAGTCGATATCTTCAATTATCGCTATGGCAAGCCGTTGTGTAGAATGCGGGTTTGTAGTGCTTGCTGGAAAATGGTAAGTGCTGAAAACAGCAATCTGCACAACGTGACCACTGCTGACAACATTGTGCTAGCACTGTTGCCTTGCACAATGCAGTCATCCATCATGAAAGCGCTGATATAAAAAAGGACACGGAGAACTGGGATGATACTCAAGTCCGTGGCGAACAGGACAGACGGATGGGGTGTTACTCAGGTCGTCCTGGACAATACTTAGCATGGGTGAGAGAACAGCTGGTTGAGTATTTTGTCAGGGTTGGTGCAGTGAACTGGCAGGAAAGCTACAGTTAATATAACTTTGCTGAACTAACTGACGGCAGTGATAATGAAGGATGAGACTCTCGTGACTTTAGTTTTCCCATGTTCATATACGTCACAAAGCTTGTGATTTTAAATCTAAAGTTGGTCACTTTTAAGATCAACATGGAATGTACTATTTAAAAAAAATAAAACAAAGAGTGCAGTTGTAAAAAAGATGGACCTGCAATCATGCACTCCACCCAAATGTTGGTCATTTACTGTTCAGCCTTCCCCTTTTTTCTCTCTTGTTTTCCCCCCACCCCCCCCCACCCCTACAAAGCTACAAAGAAATAAACCCAAGTTAAAACGTTAACTATATATTTTTGTAAACTTTTATTGGCTGGCATCAAACACACAATACCTACATCATAAGTGTTCATTGATAATTTACCATCATAGCCCTTTTATTTTTTATGTATAAAATCCAGATCTATCTAGGTTGAATTTGGGACTATAAGCACGGTTCTAAATCTGAGTGAAAACATCAAATGTGAATTCGCTTAATAGATCTAGATCTGTATTTTATTTGCAACAAATTGTGTTAAAACATAATAAAAGAAAAAAAAGCACTTATGGGTACTATTATTTTTCAATGGCGACTGCACAAATGATAAAGCTGCAATTTTGTCAATTAGGCCTATACTATACGAAAAGAGCAATTGGTCATTTTATTATAAAATTTATAACCATCTTCACTCAATCACTAACTTGAGTGCCTTGCCATTTTAGGCACCTCCTGAAACAGCTTTGCTCAAACCTCCCTGTTCGAAAATCTTTTTGTTTTTTCTGCCACAATCTCTTATTTTGTAGTTCTCTGATTCCGTCAGCGAAGGGTGGTAAGAAGACTGATTCAAGGCCAAGGACACAAAACCAATCAAGGTCAAGGACCCAAAACCACCGCTTGAGCTTCGAGCGGCGATAAATGCCGAGAATATTACCGCCGCTCGAAGCTAGCAATAGCCGCGCGGCTACCGCTCGTGGTGTGGACGCTTCTACAGTAATTCTAGTTAGACTTTTCGCAGCGCAGCTGAAGCGCAGCTCAAAGCTTCGCTCGAAGCTTGTCATGTGGACGCGCCCTAAAAAGAAGTCACAGATGTTATATATTTATACCTGCTAGATAGAACTGGTCGACCTTTCTTAAAGTGAGTGTGAGTTGTTTGTTGTGTTTTTTTCCTTCATTTGTTTTACGCTAGGTAGGTAGGTCATACTGTAGAAGAATCTTCGCTTGAGTTTCATTCTTTGAAATGATAGCTCCTCTTTAAAACGACAGCTCGCTTTTTTAAGAAAAGACCGTCTGATCAAAGTGAAAGTTGGACGACAAAAAAATCCTGTTTGGAAGTAGGTTGTTGCAAAGATTAAATTTTACGGTGTTTTTAGTCATATTTGTCTTTGTTCGTATTTTCTGTGTTTACGTGATTACACCACTCCCTCCACACACACACACACACACACACCCACACACACACACACACACGGGCGCAAGCACACACACAGATTATCACTCTCTCTTTCTCCCTATCTCATTTGAAGAGCATTGCGTTTGTTTCTGTTTTACCTTTCAAAGTATCCGTCCTCCTTTTTAGACCTGACTATAGATTGATCAGAGAAAAAAGTGGGATGAAAGAAAGTCATGGGAAAAGTACCTGTTGTAGAATATGTTGGTGGGAGTGTTGTGTTTCGCTTCGTTATATATAAAAAACTATTTACACTTCAATGCTAGTCCGATATTGAATCACACACATTGACTTAGTAGCAGGGCAAAGTACAGGATGTAAGTTATGGATTTAGAAAACAAAATCTAGTTAAAAATAGGTTAGTCTTTTTAGTATTAGATTTAGCTTTATATAAGTATTCCAGTGATAATCACCAAAGTCATCCAGTCCACTACAGTTCAATCTAATGTCCACATAATTCAATTTATACTTCAATGCTAGTCCGATATTAAATCACACAAATTGACTTAGTACCAGGGCGGGCAAAGTACAGGATATAAGTTATGGATTTAAAAACAAAATCTAGTTAAAAATAGGTTAGTCTTTTTAGTATTCAATTTAGCTTTATATAAGTATCCCAGTGATAATCACCAAAGTCATCCAGTCCACTGAAGTTCAATCTAATGTCCACTTAATTCAATTTGTTTAGCGCAATACTCTATGTCGCAGTTACCAGCATAAGACAACGCGATATTGGTAATAACACCTTTTCATTGAGCCACTGATATGTAACTAGGTGTTATAATGTCGATGAATAGGTGACACAAGAATAATAATAGTACTACCTTAGTTGCTGACGTTGTAGTGAACAGTGTTCACTCACCCCCCTCTTATTTTCCGGACACATTCCATGCTGTTTAGCTGAATTAAAAAAAATAAACTTGCTCCTTTGTGGAAATGTTAAATAACTCTTTAAAACATTAAAGCAAAATTTGCTGATGTGAATTGTTTTTATTGTTGTTGTTTGTTTTTTTTTTTAAATCGATATCAGTTATTTTGGAAGGTGCGCAGCAAATCCAAATATAATATCTTTACCACTTTTTTGCTTTTTTGTTAATTTCGTTCGCACAAAATTGTGCAGAGTATACAGGATGTTTTCGAACTTTTAGAAATTTTGAATTTGTCTGAAACAATTTTATACATGCGCCGTACCTAGGCTTGTTATAGAAAACTGATTATGAATAGTGGGTTTATAAGTGAGTTACACAAAGCGGAGAGTTTCCTTGAACTTATTGTCTCCCTTTCCGTTCCTGGCCAGACAGGACTGGACGGCGGGGGTTCGTCGTTCCAGGCGAACTCTCCCGATATCTCTCGCTAGCGACACATTAATACTCAGAGGGGCCGGGTAGCTCAGTTGGTAAGAGCGTCTTGCTAGTAACCGAAAGGTCGCTGGTTCGAATCCCGGATTGGTCAACGTGTGATCATATTATTTTCCCCTTTACCAACAACTGGCCCGCTGGTGTCAGTATAAATCGGTCCAGTAGTCACCCATATGCGAAAGTGTCGTGTGACTATAATCTACATACAAACATTAATACTCCCTAATGGCCTGTCAAGTCAAGTCAATACATGTATATTCTTTATTCCATCAAAAAGGAAAATTTGGTTTGCCACAAGGATACTCGCTGTATAAAAACACATTACATAGGACGGTATCATACATAATTATTTATCAACAAAATAAACTTGTTGTGAGAATGATTTGTGAGATGGGAATTTACACATGGAATGAAAGCACGTAGACACTCACGCACACACCTATATACCCACATATACACACCCACACGCCAACTGCGTTTATGCCCACCACACACTCATCGTCATCCTATCATAACTTAAGATAACAAAACCATATCACATGTACACTAATGCACTCATACACTAAAATAGTCTAGCATATAAAAAAAATAATAAAATAGACTTGAGTCTTATTTGGAAGGTTCGTAGAAGGTTTGTGGATGTTCAAAAACTTGTTTTCGAGGTTCTCAGATGCCGAACCTAGGTTGCTGAACCTTTTGGACAAAAAAAAAAGTTTAGGAACCTAGGTTTGGGATCTGAGATCCTCTAAAAGTTTTGGAACCTCCCGTTACCTTCCAATTACATTACATTACATGGTTATTGCTTTAGGTCCAGCATACTCTTCCGAGCCAAATCAGGACCAAACCTTCCAATTAAGAAAGGACATAAACCGGACACTCGTACCATCTTCATGACCCCCGAATCAGTGTTGCTGGACGTCGCAACACCCGGTAGTCGGTGGGTGTTGCCGCTGCCCGTAACATTGGGACGAGGGTCAGGAATGGGTGCGAGTGCCTCGGTATGGAGCCGTAAGGTCCATGTTGGGAAATTCTTGCAATTTTTTTTCTTTAAAACTTTGTATGTACTATCATGCCAGATTTTGGAGGATTTTAAAAAAAAGTAGTTTACAAGAAAACATTATTTTGAACACGAATACGGATCAATTTATTGTCCCGATCATAAATCACAAGGATAATTATGTTCGTCGATGTTGTTATTGGTGAGGACGACGATGATGATGAGGATGATGGTAAAGATGATGATGACGACGACGACGACGATGACGATGATGATGATGATGATGATGATGATGATGATGATGATGATGATTATGATGATGATGATGATGATGATGATGATGATGATGATGATGATGATGTACCTTTTTCCCCTTCCCTTTCTTCTTTTTCCTCTCTACCCAAACTCACAATATCGATCCTTCAACCCTCCCCCCCCCCCCCCCACTCATATATTCACCCAAACCATCGCTCCGCATCACTCCTCCTCACCCCATCACATTCGCCTCATCCTGTCCCACTTCTACCACCACCACCCCTCTACCCACACACACAAACACACACCACCACCACCACCACTACCTCTGCAAGCACCGACCGTCAACACAACTTTTGACACCAAGGCATACTAATTGTAGTCGACCGCACTTAACATTGCCGCGATTTCATCCACGCCTTTCCGTGAGTGGCATGTGTCGTAGTTGCGAATTCCCTTGGTGTAGTTCTTCTCTGAATAGAACTTATCACCTTTTATCATCACTGCGTGCATTCCTCATCAGCGACTGCCTGCCTTTTACGACTGCCCGGACTTTCTCCTAGGCAACGATGTGACTATGTTAATTAACATAACAGATAACAGACCAACCGACCGATGGACGTTTTGACTCGTTCTGATTCTCGATTAAACCAAACACAGTATACGTATGTAATGCCCTCCGGAAGGGGAGGTGTGTGTGTGCGTGTGTGTGTGTGTGTGTGTGTGTGTGTGCGTGGGTGAGTGGATGAAAGGGGTTTTCGGGTGATTTTAGTCCTTAAATTCTGATTCATCACATAGGTATTGTATTGCCATCGGCATTTGCGTATGTTTACGATATGTAATGACGTTTCTCGCAGTTAATTAACACGACACACAGACCTAAGACACCTTGCTTAGCTTATCACCTGTATAGATAGACTGAGCGACTTACTGCTAATGAAACGCAGGTAGATCTATTACTAATGACCCCATCCCTCCCCCCCCCCCCCCCAGGTAGTATCGCACGTCGTGCAACGTAAATAACCGTTGATGCTCTGATGAGGTGATCTCCATCTCATGGCAGGAAATAATCGCAATGACACTTTCCAGGAAGAGATTATAATGCGTAGTTCTGTTATTATATAGCCCCTTTAACACAAAGGGAGACTCACGCGCATGCATGAATGTGTGTGTGTGAGTTGGTGTGTGATTGTGTGTGTGGGTGTGTGTGTGTATGTGTTGGATATGTACGCACATTACGATATGTTAACACAAGTTACTTGCAAAATCGTTGCTAATCAAAGAGAGGTAGCAACGACGAATTTGTTATTCAAAATTTTCATGTAGAAGTAAGCTTATCTGATCTGAGGTAGGAAATGAACAATACTGGTGAGGGTAGGCGTATGTGTGTTGATGGGTGAGAGAGAAAGAGAGGGAGAAAGAGAGAGAGACTGACAGACAAAGACATAGGCTCTCTTTGCAAGAGAGAGATAGACAGGGATGGTCAGTCAGGTCAAAAGAGAACAGAGGAAGACAAGTAAAAAGCGCTGACAGAGCTTTAACCAAAAAAAAAACACGATGAAATTATTTTCTTATTTTCTATACGTAGTCGATAAAAACGCTTCAACAGTTACAAGCCAACGAAGTTATCATACCATAATAAAAAGTGTACCGGACTGGATGAGTTTGGTCAGCAAACGGATTTCAACTAGGGTGGTCATTGATTAATGAAGGCAAAGCACTCTTTCTTCAAGAATTTGTGATAGGACTGACCACCGTTGAAGCTTATCTTAGACTCCTCCCGCGCGGAAGATGCGCAGCATCCCTAAATCGGGTTCCCCCCTACCCCCTGCCTGGGGACATCACATTTGCACCCTATGTGGTAAGGGTTGCTTGCACCGGTGATGGGCTAGTGTCAGTTATGCCCACTGATCTTGAGGAACGATTCTAATTAGGGCAACGCATGAATCATAGTAACCTTTGATCAGAGCCATACTGAGAATACAGAGTGTTGCGATTTAGACGCGCACGCTAAATACGAACATTATGTTTTGCGAAGCGTGCAATGATGGCATTTATTTACACCTTTGATTTGGTTGTATTTTGATGCTTTAAGAGCTATGCATAAGGTTGGTTTGTTTTCATCGGTCGATATTGCTGTAGCAAAATTGAGATCTTTCTAGAATAGCTCCAAAATCTAATAATTCCAAATCCTGTCATATCATATCCCGTAACTCAAAGGTATTTGGGGCACCACAGATGATCGTTTAACCAGCATACTCCAGCTTTCTCTGTTCTCAGCAACCCTCATGGCTTGGTTCAGTGTCAAACAAGTCCATTCTCGAATGTTGTCCTCACACCTCTTTTTCTGTTTCCCTCTTCTTCTGCCTCCTTGCACCGTGCCTTGCAGGATGGATTTTGCAAGGCCTGATGTTCTCGTGAGGTGGCCATACCATCGGAGTTTCTTCTTCACCACTGTGAGCATTTCATCATGTTGTTCAATGGCTTGTGTGATTGTCTGTCGGACTTCGTTGTTGGTGATGTGCTAGGTATAGGAAATGCCCAGAAGTTTTCTGTAACACCATTGCACAACTCACATCATATTACATTACATCATCACAGTACACAGAAGAAAAATGTAGGTAACTGGGGGTATTACAGTTTGCTTTAATTTAAGATGCGGATTGCACTTGGTACATAAGAGTGGCCATACAAGTTTCTTTTCCAGGCCGGGGTTCTAAACCTCCGACCTGAGGGCAACAGTTCAAAAGATCTACACATGGGATGACTGTTATCAGACATAATCTTTCTAGCTTTACGTTTTACAAAATCTTGATATATTTCTGTTATTGGCTTTTGTGTCTTTCCTATCACTCTGCTAGCTAGGTTTACTATGCGGTTGAGTCTGTTCCTGTCTCTAACGCCAATATTTCCGAACCAGGTAACAATGTTAAAGCATAGAATACTTTCTACTAGAGATCTGTAAACTAATTCTAAGATATGTACATTGACCCCAAAATTTTTCAACTTTCTTACTAGATACATCCTTTGATTGGCCTTTTTGCAAATAAAACCAACATGATCACTGAACTTAGTTCTTGTCTAAAACCGTCCCTAAATACTTAAAGGTTTCAACTTGTTCTACATTTTCAGATGCAATTTTCAGGGGGCGAAGCAGGGCAGGATATCTCGCACGGTGTTCTTCAAAGCAAATTTCTTTAGTTTTAGTTACGTTTAGCTTTAAATAACTTTCATAGACATCAAAGACCATCACACAAGCCATTGGACAACACGATGACATGCTCACAGTGGTGAAGAAACGGAAACTCCGATGGTATGGCCACGTCACCAGAGCATCAGGCCTTGCAAAGATCAAGGAAGCAGAACAAGGGTGAGACAGAAAAAGAGGTGGGAGGGCAACATTCGAGATTGACCTGGCTTGGCACTGTGCAAGCAATGAAAATTGTTGAGGACAGAAAAAGATGGAGTACGCTGGTTAAACGATCATCTGTGGTGCCAAAATGACTTTCGAGTTACGAGATAGGATAGGATAGGATAGGATAGTAATAAAGAACTGGAAGAGATTGGTGTGTGTGTGGGCATGTGTGTGTGTGGGTGTGTGTGGTGTGTGTGTGTGTGTGTTAAGAGTAAAATTGAAAGTTATTTTGTTATTCGCTGATGTGCATGTGCAATGTGCTGTATGAATTCTCCATTGTGGGTAATAAAGAGTTGTTGACTTGACTTGAACTATTATTATTATTATTATTATTATTATTATTATTATTATTATTATTATTATTATTATTATTATTATTATTTCTGTTTGCGTGTCTCAAGGGGCCTTTTTATGCTCATGTTTCTCTCTTTGACGTTAATCATTGTCTTTTCGATCACTTAATTGTGGAATATGTCTGAGGGAAATGTGTTGGTGTGCGTATTTTCATTTTACCGATGCCTGTGGTTTATTTCTAGAAATGAAATCTTGAAGCCAAGGCAAGGTTGAAGCCAATTTGGAAAGACAGGACCATCAGTCTACATTCCAAGGTAAGGCTGCTGCGCTCCCTTGTCATCTCCATCTTCCTATATGCTTGCGAAACATGGACCCTCACAGCAGATCTCCAACGAAGAATACAAAGCATGGAGATGAGGTGCTACAGAAGACTTCTGGGCATTTTCTATACCCAGGACATCACCAACGACGAAGTCCGACAGACCATCACACAAGCCATTGGACAACACGATGACCTGCTCACAGTGGTGAAGAAACGGAAACTCCGATGGTATGGCCACGTCACCAGATCATCAGGTCTTGCAAAGACCATCCTGCAGGGCACAATGCAAGGAGGTAGAAGAAGATGGAGACCGAAAAGGAGGTGGGATGACAACATTCGAGAATGGACTGACTGGTTTGACACTGAGCGAAACAATCAGGGTTGCTGAGGATAGGGAAAGATGGAGTACGCTGGTTAAACGATCATCTGTGGTGCCCCTACGACCTCCGAGTTACGGGATAGGATAGGATAGGAAATATTGAAGTTTTGAAATCTCTCTCTCTCTCTCTCACTCTCACTCTCTCTCTCACTCTCTTCACACCTCACGCCCCTCCCCTCCACTCTGGTTGTCCGCCTCAAGCTCTCTCCCTCCCCACCTCGCTCCCACTCCTTCCCCTCTTTCCTCCGACTTTATTGTTCTTGGCAATCTCTGCTGATGTCAGCAACCAAATGGCCAATATTTTCCATTGTCTACGAGCAGGACAATAGTGCTGACAACAAAATCCTTGACTGAATGGCGCGATCTTTCGTTGCAAGTCTTGCGTAATCCCCTGACTTCATAAACTTGCCTTTTCCCTTGACAGGCTTTTTCCCGTTTACAAAGACACAGATTTCCTGCTGTATCTTTGAGTTTCGTTCCAATCTAAACACTGTACGACAGAAAAGACCTGGCGGTTGTAAGAGTCCGTTGCTGAAGTCATGTTTCATTCTCTTTTGTAATCTGCTCACAGACTCATGCACACACATGCGCGCACACACACACACCTCACACACAAAAACACACACACACGCACACACACACACACCCATTTCGATTCGCTTTATTTTTGGATCAGTTTGGATCCCGGCATGCGCAATGATAATCCTGTCTACCGATGTGAAGAATCGCGCTATACAAGACATCAACATCCTCACCAACAAACTCACACACACACACACACACACATCCTTGATACACTGGACCTTTAACAAACAAATCTTGACGAACCATATTTATTATTTTCCTGTTACATCGGAAGTTTTTTTTCCGGATTTGAGATTTGTAAACTACAAAAAAATGAATCTCGGTCAATGTCAATGAAAAGAACCACGTGTAAACACAGTTCCGATGTGATTGTATAATATGTGAATGTGTTCACTAAAATTGGTTCAGTCAATAGCTCTGTGTGTGTGCGTGCGTGTGTGTGTGTGTGTGTGTGTGTGTGTCGTTTGGTGGTTGTCTCCCGAGCATAGTCATTCATCCAAGTACTAACCCTTCCCGATGTTGCTTAACATAAAACATTGCTAGCGCGTGCCCACACCACTACAATACAGTGCCACACAACCGGCTGCTTGTGCTTCCTTTAAAATGACTCATGCACACGCGTGCACACCCTAGGTATGGTCTGCCCCATTGCTATGGACTAACAAAAGATAAACCTATATTTTTACACCCCCAATCAATACAATCAGTGGTACCCTGCTTTTAACATTGCTCACTGAATTTGTATACAATGTTATATTGAAAGGAAAGTCAACCCTTCCCTTAACCCCCCCCCCCCTCCTCCCCGGTGCGCCCTATATTCATAACATGGGATGGTAGAACGCTTTAATTTTAATGAGAATCATGTTAGTGGTCCAACGAACGTTACATAGAATGGCAAGGCAAATGTAACTGGAACTCAGTTTTGAAAAAAAAGAAGAGAATAAAGCCTAGTTCTAGCGTAGCCTCAATCATGAAAGAAGTAAGGCAGAGCTCAGGATTGATTTCAAAAGAAACTCATTTCCGAAGGTAGTCCTGAAGTGCGACTTTCTTATAATATAATTAATTAACCATTCTCGGTTTGACACACTTGAATGACTACGTAGAAAGTTCGTACTTCGATTACCCAGGCACACACACACACGCGCACACACACACACACGAAAGAGAAGAGAAAGAATAGAATGGGACAAGAGAGAATTCAAAGCATGTCAGAAAGGAACAAAAGCGTGGAAAAGAAACAGTAATTACAGTTATAATAGGTAGAAAAACAAAAGAAGAAAGAACGCATTGAAAAGCAGGCAGAAAGTCCAAAGTCAGACATATCGACACTGTGTATTATTGCAGAAAGAAATAAATAAAGAAAGAAATAATACAACAATGCATGAAAGAAAGAAAAGAAAACCGAAGAAAGAATGTTAGAAATACATAACAAAAGTAAGGATAAAATGACTAAAGGGACGAGGAACGAATAAATTACCAAATGAAAAAAAGTATATTTACGTTAACGGCTCCTGTAATAATGCGGAATAATAGGTTATTTATTGTAGTTAATTTTGGCAATCACAAAGTGACTGATCCACAGGAATTAGAAGGTCAACCGTGTATAAGACCGCATAATAGTGTCAACGTTGACGGCGGTCCTTCATTGATTGGGAACGATGGAGTTCTAATTCCACGATTTCTTACATTCAATTTTTTTATGTTTATCATAATCTATCGCTACAATATTAACATTCTGAAGAAACTTTTTTTTCTTTCTCCATAGCATTAGTGGCATTTTGGATTTGTTGACTGGTTACATAGAGGCAACTTATCGAATGCTTTTGGTCCATTTGTGAAGAGCGTTTTCTTCATCAAGATGATAATAAGCGTACGGTTTCAATGATAATACATAGACTATAGCTTTAAAGTGAACTTGCTAGCACTATATAGTAATAATAACAAAAGGAAGCAAGCTCTAATAACGCATGCCGTAACCACACTTGAATGCAGTAATAATACCTGGTAATTCAAAGTTTCTATCATACTTATTCATTGCATCATTTCACCGTATATTTCTTGAATTGGATGATGATGATGATGATGATGATGATGATGATGATGATGATGATGATGATGATGATGATGATGATGATGGTGATGATGATGATGATGATGATGATGATTTAATTTATAAAGCGCAAAATTCAAACTGACAGTTTCCTCTAAGCGCTCACACGCATTCTATTCATACACACAAACACACACACACACAAACACACACACCAACACAAACACACACATACTCAGAAAACAAAACACGCGCGCGAGTGCAAGTTTAACGGAAGAATACATTTTAAAAATACATTAAAGTATAAACAAGCATAACTATACGATAGGTACTAAAATAGTAGAAGAGAAAAAAATGTATATGCATCGTCAAAACCGTTAAATGGAAAGCTTTGACCATATTAAGAGAGTTTTTTTTCATGCAATTACATGATACAAACACCGTGGTAAAATAAACATTAAAAAAACACCGATGTTTATGCATAAGATGTAATATGTAATATGAAAATTTTTATCAAATGATATTGTTTATAACTGCAAGATGTAACATGATAAAATAGACTGAGAAAAAAAAAGATTGAATGGGCGATACCTGTGGCTATTCTATAACAATCTTGATTCTTTTCGCTATATATCTTTTGAAAATAAGCTGAAGTAAGCGAGCATGTCAGTCAGTCCTCAAGTCCAAAATAATTGCTCGTAGCAATTGTAATCATTATTTATTTCTTCACATGCTGTCTAACACTGTTCATGTAAACAAGTTGTTGATGTTAGCTTTGGCCTGTGGGAGCTATGTAGCTCTTTCAAACCGGATCACAAATTAGTTGTGCAGGAAGGATTTGAAAAGCTTTGCACTGCGTAATGAATTGGCAGAGTTAATTCTTTCATACAATAATATTGAATGGCAGCCGGATTTCCGCAGCGATGCATGCTGCAAGCTTGGCGCAAGGTTTGTTGCAAATAAACAGACGTGTATGACATACAAGTGTATTATTTTGTTATAGTTTTAAATAAACAGCTGTTTTTTTATGAGCTAACACTTATTGCATTCGTATGTTTATTTGTTAATATATTTACGTTTTTATTTAGATTTGTTTATGTATGTATTTATTTATTTAGAT
>CM072513.1:61357533-61365033 GCA_036898135.1 Oncomelania hupensis
TCCAGCTGTTACGCCTTTGGGAAATGGGTTTAGGGGGAAACAAAATAGGAGCTGAAAACATGGTGTAGTGTCACATCCATCATCGCATGATACACACACACACACACACACACACATGCACGCACGCACGCGCAGTCTCACACACACACTCGCACGAACCCTGGTTTTCTGAAGCCTTGACTTCATGTGGCAATGTACCAAAATGTACGCGTTACTAGTTTACGTAGGCCTATATAATAAGGGTTGTTCTTATACCTATCGCACTTTACCAGCTCAAAGTGCTACTCAAGGCGCTGGTAAAAAAAACCACTTCTAGCTTCACGCTCAAGGCGTCAGTTTGCAGCTCTCTTCACACCGACTAACGCCCCAGGAAACTGAGCGTACACGAACGGCAGAGGTGACATAAGGCATGTAGTGCCTGCTGGGTGTGCCTGGGTGTATATTTGTTTTGTATCCGGCATTCACCCGTCTAAGAATAAGCATCAGGATCTTTAAAGTCTGTACAATGGTATGCATACGTAAACAGACTAAATCTTGGTGTAATTAGCCTGTATTTTCATCGAAAGGTTATATTTGGTCTATTGATAATGGCATTAACACGGACATCAAAGTCCAAGGCCAATCCCTCAACACAGTGAATAGCTTCAAGTATTTAGGAGCCATTGTATCAGACAATGGGTCCCGACAGGAAGTCCTCACCTGGATTGCACAAACAACTGCTGCCCTGACAAGGTTGAAACCAATTTGGAAAGATATGACCATCAGCCTACATTCCAAGGTAAGGCTGCTGCGCTCCCTTGTCTTCTCCATCTTCCTATACGCTTGCGAAACATGGACCCTCAAAGCAGACCTACAACGAAGAATACAAAGCATGGAGATGAGGTGCTATAGAAGACTTCTAGGCATTTCCTATACCCAGCACATCACCAACGACGAAGTCCGACAGACCATTACACAAGCCATTGGACAACACGATGACATGCTCACAGTGGAAAATATACGAAACTCCGATGGTATGGCCACGTCACCAGAGCATCCCGCCTTGCAAAAACCATCCTGCAAGCCACGGTGCAAGAAGGCAGGAGAAGATGGAGACAGAAAAAGAGGTGAGAGGACAACATTCGAGAATGGACTGGCTTGACATCGAGCGAAGCCATAAGGGTTGCTGAGGACAGAGAAAGATGGAGTACGCGGCTGGTTAAACGATCATCTGTGGTGCCCCAAAGACTTACGAATTACGGGATAGGATAGGATAGGATAGGATTCTGGTGGTATCTATCATAAAGGGCATAGTTCTGTTCGTACATCGGTTCCACAGTTTACATGTTACATACACTGGACTATTTTGTTATCAATTTAGCAGGGCTTTGTAAATCAATCAATTCACCAAGTAATGGTATTAGTTAATGAAATCAATCATTTAATCAATCATGTATTCCTTGTGCGAATTCATTTTATATGTTAACTTGGCAGTTGGCAATAACGATTTTGTTCTTGTAGGAATGGGTGTCGATGATGATGACGACGACGACGATGATGATGATGATGATGATGATGATGATGATGATGATGATGATGATGATGATGATGATGATGATGATGATGAAACTTGTGTAGCGCAGGTTTTCACAAAATTCTACCAGTGCAATCGGTGTTAATCACAAGCACAAGAGCAGTAAACTTTTAGTTTTACAGTTTGATATCAAAAAACAAGTTTGTAAATGATTTTACACACAATTTGAATTCCCATCATTGTTTATTTTTGCAACATGCCTTTGCATATTCCTGTAAAACCCCTTGCATTGCCTGGGGTGACTGGGTAGCGTGAACCAGGTTTGCACGGCATAGGTGGCCTCGTGGCGCAGTGGATAAGTCGCCGGTCTCCTATGCCGAAGGTCGCGGGTTCGATTCCCGCAAGGGGCGAACGTATGTGACTTAGGTACGAGACTATTGAGGTCACCGAGGGTTTTCTCCGGGCACTCCGGTTTCCTCCCTCCCTTCAAAATAATATTGGATGCAGTCAAATTAATTTTAAAAAATACAAAACTATTTAACTTTCAGTTTCCTAATAGCGATCTCCCTGCCTTTACACCACGTGTATGCCTTGTATACTGTTGTCCTTGTTGTGTGTCTGTAATATGTTTGTTGCACGTGAGCGTGTATGTTGGTATAGGTCGCCGCGCTTTGAGTTCGAAATCATTCGAAGTAAAGCGCGTATTAGCATCCGGTATTATTATTATTATTATTATTATTATTATTATTATTAGTTTGTTTCCCATGCTTCGTAAAAAAATTTATCTGACAGCTCTCCCCAGCCCCCATTCCTACTCACCTATCCCTTACACACACGCACACGCACGCACACACACACACACACAAACACACACACACATGCACACACATGCACACACACACGCACACTCCCTCCCCCAATCCCACGCTCTATCAATAAATCCAACTCCCTCACTTTTTTCTTTCTTCTCCTTGGATAAATTAATGTCCCAGGACACATGAGCATATAGGGGATTATTTTCCTCCACTGTTACATCTTTATTTCCTTACCCTGCCTTAGTTCTTTGCACTAATATATTATTGCCTTTGTAGTATTATCTACACTAATAGACTAGTGTCTTAGTAGTGTAGTATTCTTTGTACTAATACATTATTCTCTTAGTAGTTTTCTTTGTACTAATACATTATTGTCTTAGTCATTTTGTTTATACTAATACATTATTGTCTTAATAGTTGTTTTGTAGTTTTTTTTTGCACTAATTTATTATTGTCTTAGTAGTATTCTTTGCACTAATATGTTATGGTTTTCATCGCGTTGTGTTGCTTTTGTGCGACTGTACGCTTGACCTTAATTCCTGCTGAGTTTAGAAACAAGCCTATATCGCCTTTATTTTACCCGACTCTTGGAAAAGAAAGGGGGGGTGGGGGGTGGGGGTGGGGAGTGAAGAGCGGTGGTAAGTCTAAGAATGCTGCGACCGACGACTGTGTGTGACACTAATACTGGGTTTTAGGAAATAAATGTGAATAGAAAAAATAGAGAGGAAAGGACGAAAGGAGCAGGGAGAGAGGAAGGAAAGGTAAGACAGATTACAACCGCTGGAAGGTGTGTCATGAACTGGCTAGTTTAAACTCTGCTCATTGACTATTCAGCCTTGTGTAGTTTTTGTAATAGTAGAGAGTCAGTATATAACACAGCAGCAATAAAAGTACACACCGCGAGCCCGACCCACGCTGCGTAGTTAATCAGCACTGTGTGCGAGAGTCGTAAACATTTTACCCAATGAGAGCTTAGGCAAAGCGGTTCGAGCCAGTTTGACTGGGTCCGAGCCTAACACAGCTTTGGTCAGTTGGGAGGAATACACCGAAGTGTTAACAGCTAGAAAGCTGGCAGAGAAATCTCTCCACACTTAGACCAGGAAGCAGGACTTAGAATCTTAGAATTCTATCAAACCATCACGGGCCTGAACTTGTCAGACAGGTAAATGAACACCCTTCTGTTTCATCGTGATATATTTATATTATTGTTGAAATTATGTTTGAAGAATTTGCTATGCATAAATGTGAATTGTTAATCCGAATTTGCCGTACCCCGTGGAAGAGCCGACCACGAGGCTCAACACGACCGGTTGCGCCGCCATGTTGTATCCCGTACGGAACCACTGTTGTTTAACTTATATGTATGTTTGCAGACCAGTGGCTGTACCACTGAATGTTTATATTATTATTAATTCTGTATGTGTATAGTTAGACACGATTGATATTTATGTATGTATAGGAATTTAGAGTTGAGATTCCAGTGGAACCCGGAAGTAGCAGAATGTTCGTCGCTTATGTATAGAGATGTGGAGCTATCACTGAGGGCTACTTGGCTTTCAGTGAGACGCTCTGCACAAACCGATTATTCAGGGTTGTGCAGAATTTCGTCTCTTATATTACAGACGAGCAGGCGAGCTATCCCGAGCTATCCCGAGCTATCCTGTGAACCCCACTCCACAGAAACAAGTTGGCGGAGTATCCTCTACCGCACAAGACGGAAAGAGCTACCCGGAAAAAACACCCTGTCAGACCCCACAGCGTGGCAAGGGAACCCAACTACACAACGACAAAGGTGGACCAGAAGCTACCTCACAGAAGGACTTCGCACGCACCATCTAGCAGTTAAGTGAACACGCCAAGGTGCACTTAAACTGATCATAACAGGACCACAGTAGTCCAACTCTTCAGAAACTGTAAAACGGACCACAGTAGTCCAAATCTACATGAAATATAATAGCAAGTGCCCGAGGAAGAAAAACAGCTGCCTAGACTATCAGCGATCGAACTATTAGCATTGAAAGAGACTTTTTAAGTTAGATTAGTACTTAGAGAATCTTGTATAGAGTAGAAGAAATAAATGTGTGATTTTAACTGTTATCAAGTGGCTGGACTACATATGATTCATAGCCGTGTGAAAGCTAGTGTGACAGTATCTTTTACCATTTTTCTATCTATTTCTGTACCCCAACCTTAACACAGAACGAGCTAAACAAATAAATTTATTAAAGTAATTCATAGGGCGACTTACTAGCAGTTCCCACCGAATAAACGTGAGGGTCCATAATTCCATTGTGCAGAGCCCATAAACCCCACGTGACAAGGTGAATAGAAAATATGTATAGTGTGAAAGGATGTGAGATCATATTTTAAAGGCGTATAAAATCTCAATTCCTATTCATTGTGTGTGTGTGTGGGTGTGTGTGTGTGTGTGTGTGTGTGGTTGTAGTTGTTGTGGGGATGAAAAGTGCATTGTGGATCTTTATGTGTCTGGAGATGTCTGTATGTGTATGGGTGTGTGCGCGCGCGTGTGTGTGTGTGTGTGTGTGTGTGTGTGTGTGTGTGTGTGTGTGTGTGAAATTTTCAAACAGTCCTGTTTTGTGATTTGGCTTATGATCATTTCTGTGCATGGGTTGCGTGTGTTGTACGCCTGTGGTTAGAGTTTGTGCCTGATGGCGTTAGTTTGTGATGACGTGCGTGGGGTGTTTGCGGGATTGTCCAGCGCAGGTATTTTGTTGGGTGTGGGATAGTAGTTGTTTTATTATGTTTTATGTATTGCACTATTTATTTTTTGTTTACACATGACATTCTTTTAAAGATATTCTACATTTTACATTTACCATGTTTATGCAGCCGAAAGGCAAATTTCTATGTACATTTCATAGACGAATAAAGTCTCAGTCAGTTAGTTATTTCATTTTGTCAATGGGAAGGTCAGAGACATTCGTGTTTCTTTTTTCTGTTGTTGTTGTCGTTGTTTTTGTTGTTGTCGTTGTTTTTGTTGTTGTTGTTGTCGTTTTCGTGTTTTTAAAACTTCGTTTACTCCTTGCCTTTTGTCGAAATTTTTAGGTTCGAGCGCGCACGCATGCGCGCGCACATGTGTGTGTGTGTTTGTGCCCGTTTTTTGTATTCTTAATAGAAATCCACAGTGTGTATCTGATAATCACCAAATTTGCCATGAACATAAGTTGTTCTGTTTCTGCATGTATGTGTGAACAGTTTTGCTCCTTCTATCTAATTCTCATGCCTCGGGTTCAAATCCGAAATAAAAAGAATTACAGCAATCCTAGAGGGGTAACCTACTCTTCAGTGAGTACCCAACTCACACACACACACACACACACACACACACACACACACACACACACACACACACACACACACACACACACACTCACACAGAAGAGAGAGAGAGAGACAGACAGACAGAGACAGAAAGACAGACAGAGACAAAAACTGATTTGAAACGGGTTTGCCAGCTAGTTGTTATAAGTATTTTTTTTCTCTCTCCCTTTAATAGCGTCGCACAGTTGGTTTGAATGCGTCATCAATAAACTGCTATCACCATCATTCATCACCGAGCGCATGCAATACGATGCACATATTTCACCGATCAGCATACAACTGCGAACTACGTTTTTGTTCACATGAGTAGCAGCCCTGTTATCCAAAGTCAAACAAATTCCCAAAGGATGAAACTGCATGTATCGCTATGAAACTGCATACCGCATTGTATTGATTTTATCACCTCTGAGGTCCGAACGTTTCAGGTACTGTAGAGCGAAATGGAGTATTATGCTGGTTAAACGATCATCTGTGGTGCCCCTACGACCTCCGAGTTACGGGATAGGATAGGATAGGATAGGCTAGAGCGAAATGAGACAGATTAGCGCGGTAAGGGCAATTGCGCCTGGGTGACCTCTCATCACGATACTAAAGACCAAACTGCACTTCCAATCCTACCTGATTAGTCCACAGTTTCAGAGCAGTGATGGGACACATTCTATATTGTAGGCAAACTGTTATTGCCCACGTGTGAACACTCACCACCAAACTACGGACTAACCTCCTTTGGATGAGAGTTTAATCGGAGGTTTGCCTGTGCACGCAGCCGTTCCATCGCACGGACTACAAAGATCCAGACGTGAGTGTCCTAGACGGGCGAGAGCCGGATACACAAATACACCCAGCATGCACTAGGTCCCTTCTCACTCCATATCCGGTTGCCCGGGATTGTGCTCAGTTGTGTGAGCGTCAGACGATACGCCCAAAGGCTGTAAGTGGGCGCCTCGGAGAGCGTGGGTTAAATAGATTCTGTATCGGTCAGCGCCTTGAACAGCTCTAAAGGTGGAAAAGCGCTATACTAGAACGATTCAATTAAATTATTTAATTACAATTAAAGGGGAAAATTGGTTAAAGAACCCGCTGTCCTCGTTGTTTAAAATGCAAACGTTTTAAGGTGTAGGCATGAGGTTGTGACGAATTCTGAATACATTTAATGAATAATGAACAAGCTGCAATTATAGTGCATGCATTTGAGAGACTTTTATGTGTGCGGTGTGTGTGTGTGTGTGTTTGTGTGTGTGCGTGTATAAAGGGAAAGAGGGAGAGAGAGAGACAGAGAGAGAGAGAGAGAGAGAGAGAGAGAGAGAGAGAGAGAGAGAGAGAGAGAATGCAGTAACTGCATTTTTGTGATTTTAAGGCAGAAGATTTACTTAAGGAGGAAAAAGGAAGCTTAACGTCGCCACCTTGACAACAACAATAATAATCATCACAGATTTAATTAAGGGAGTGACCTGGATTTAAATATAGTATAAATGGTAAACGCGCTGCAGTTTCGCTGAATGCATGAATGAGGTGCTATTATTTAGCGGGGTAGGGTGGGAGCGAAGAGAGAGAGAGAGAGAGAGAGAGAGAGAGAGAGAGAGAGAGAGAGAGAGAGAGAGACAGACAGAGACAGAGAGACAGAGATAGATAGATAGAGAGAGAGACAGAGAGACAGAGACAGAGAGAGAGAGAGAGAGAGAGAGACAGAGATGGAGAAAGACAGAGAAAGAGACGGAGACAGACAGAAGATACAAAAAAGGCATTACCGCATTCTTCGTTATTTTGAAGACCGAAGTTTTCCAGGTAATGAAGGAGAGACACACTATCAATGGGTACAGTGAACATACC
>CM072513.1:61367533-61375033 GCA_036898135.1 Oncomelania hupensis
TTGTGGAATTTCTTGTCGGAAAATAATATGTATGTCCGTTGGTCGTGAGAAAGTTCATAGAGGTCTTGGGTGTTGGCAGGTATGCTCAGTTCTGTAGAAATAAATGTTGCAGAATGAAGAACAAGTTAAATGAAGCAAACCTTTAAATAATGACATTTCTGCTTCAGTTGATTTCTTCGGATCACACTGATACGAAGAGAAAAAAAACCAACAACTCAAAAGGCAACAGAGTGTTGAAAGAGTTGTCTTGAGTTCTGTTCATTTCCAGTTATTTTCTTCTTTGTATGCAGTCTTGATTCAGTATCTCTTCTATTTTAAAAGGGAAGGTGTCTGTTTAGAAGTGAGCTTTACGGGCATTTGTAATACTAATTATGACTCGCATCACTAAATCTGAATAGTTCGCAATGTGATTCTTGCTTTCAACATATCCTCACACAAAAAAATACCTTACACATTTTTACCGAATTAATCCTCGTGGCAAAAGATCTAGGTACATTCATCAGTATCTAAAAAAATTGATTTAAATCACTTCTGCTTGAGCTCATGTAAATTCTATACTGCGGAAACTGTGACACTTCGTATTCGAAAAATATAAGAGATACAAGATACAAGATTATTTATTGTCCCCATTTTTACGCAAGGAAATTTGACAAAAGTCCAAAATTGGAAAATAATGTTATGGTTTGATAATCCAATTCGATTTGCAAGTAAAATGAAAGGAAGATAGCGGCGAAATGTTCTGATATCATTATTACATTACACGTGCATATTGAAACCGATATTATGCTAAAAGAAAAACAAATAAGCATGTTTCTCATCTTTATTTTAATAATCTTGGGGGAGGAAGGGGTTACACTGAAAAAGATGAGAATATTGTATATTCTTGTCCGGAAAATGAAACGAAACAAATCGGAGGTTACACTGAATCCCCTGGGGAGAAAGAAAAACGAAGTGAAAATATTTTTCCACTATGGCGTTGTGGAATTGCTTCTTTTAATGTAGTCGGTCTTTGATGTCCTAGTGTGAAACACGAGTTAAAAACAAAAGAAAACAAACAAGGATTGAAATATATGTAGCATACAGAACTGGTAATAAGTCTTCTGCTAGTAATAGTAGGTTACTTGACATTGACGATGTACGATGACGATGTATGAAAGACAATGACTGTGTTACCACAGCGACTGAGTACTTTGGGAACTAGGAATACAGCACGCACAATAACCACAGACACACACATGCACACTGTTACGTTGAAACGCGAATGGTAGTACGTCGGAAACGTGTACGATAGATCTAATCGTTTCGTTTTGCAAAGTATTCAATAATGGAGTTTATTTACCTTTGATTTGAGTTTGCATTGTTGTTAGGAGAGGTTTTGTATAACGTTGATAATTTTCGTTGGTCGATAGTAGTGAGTGTCAGCAAAGGCCGAAAAGACACTTTCGGTGGGGATTCCCTCGGTTTGTTGACGCCTGTGTACTTCCGCCAAGTAGTTCCTGTGGGCGAAAGCAGCCATTTTCGTGGGACTTTTGCAGGTTTCCACGAAAAGCTTCTCGACGGTTTTCGGTGAGTGTTTTGACACATTTATAGTATCAATACATGATTACAAATACACTTGGTACTTGCATTAGCCAACCTTGTTTTACCAGCAAGTTTTCTGTGGTGTAAAATGCCGAGAAACATGGTTGAAACGGTCTGCTTCAAATGCAATGCAGCGGCTCTGTTTTGAAGCAGTCAGCGACATGATCATAAAGATCGCAGTGTTTACTAGTCCTTGGAGCTTTGTTTTTATGCACACTGCAGTAGATTTTAATTTAATGAGGTAATCTGTGTGAGATAAATCTGCCTGACGAAAATAGTCAACGAAAACACGAGTGCTGACCCAAAACTCGTGTGACGGTGGTGAGACAACTGTGACGTTGTGTAACCTGGAAAACACCGGTAATTCCCAGTGACGTAGCAGCCACGAAAACCTGATTTTCGGTCATTGCTGACACTCCCTAGTATTGGAGAATTTTCGTGATCTGTCGATAGAAATTTCCCGATGGATATCGAAGGTCGTGAATGTTCCGGAAGTAGAGGAAATAGGTATGACGTAAGTCAGTGATGACGATCTTTAGTTCGATTGGTGGCAGTACGTCATTTCTACCATGTACCAAATTGTTCCAGAAAAGAGAGAGGTTATTTAATCGTGTGCCGAGTTGCTGTTGAGAGATAGTAAAGTTGTTGATAGTGATTTGGAGAAGTTGTTGAGTTGAATTGAGAATTGTATGCAGTTGTTGATGTGTGCTGAATAAAAGTGGAAAACTTCATACGTCGACTTTGTGAATTGTATGCTGTTTGGACGGGCTGCGTGAATAAACGAATCTGAGTTACACAACTATCAGGAATTCAAGCATCGGGGCTGAATCAGATACTGATAGAAAACACCATCATCAAACAGAGTGTAACATTTTGGGGGTCAAGCCGCGATTCACGCCATAGCCAAGGGTTCAACTGCTACAACAAGCGAGTCAACGTTACGAGAAGCACTCATCGAGGGTAGCCGCCAACGAGTTGCGTCGAGAGGGGCCAACATACTGGGACTACATCACCGATAGGTTCGGGTTGACTGCAAGGGCGTGTAGTCGCTGAAGAGTTGCTTCGTGAGCGAACAACAGATCGGGACTATGTTGCTGCCGTAAGACTACGTCGAGGGACAGTCTCGGAGCTACATCGCCAGTGTTACAGAGAGCGGCGAGCGGACGTCGCGTCTACTTCAGCACAGGAGCATATACATCAACACCAGCGTGGTGCAGCGTCGCATACGACGAGGACAGCGGGGCCTGCGTCAGCGAAGGCGACTAGTGGAAAGCATCAGCGCTACTGCAGAAAGCGTGCTGTTCTAGAACAGTCTAGAAAGGTACAGCACAGTCAAGAACTTTCCAGAAAAAGAACTCTACAGTCAAGAACTTTCTAGAAAAAGAACTTTCCAGAAAAGAACTTTCCAGAAAAGAACTTTCCAGAAAAGAGCTTTCCAGAAGCATCAAGATGGCTGACTTCTGGCAGAAAGGGGTTGAACTGAATCTAAAAGGCAAGCAGCTGACGGAGTACGCCAAGTCTCAGGAGAGAATACGAGAAAGAGAATTGGAAGAGAAGCGTCTAGAAAAAAAAAGAACTAGAACAGAAGCGTCTAGAAGTAGAAGAGCAGCGTCGCCGTGAAGAACGAGAATTAGAAGAGCAGCGTCGCCGTGAAGAAAGAGAATTAGAACAGAAGCGTCTAGAAA
This sequence comes from Oncomelania hupensis, assembly GCA_036898135.1. NCBI lineage: Eukaryota > Metazoa > Mollusca > Gastropoda > Littorinimorpha > Pomatiopsidae > Oncomelania > Oncomelania hupensis. The sequence goes on from CM072513.1 coordinate 61,370,800, forward strand.
TTGAACAGCAGCGGCAAGAAAAAGACAGAGAATTCGAGCTGAAGCGTCTTGAGTTCCAGCTAGAAATGGCGCGTATCCAGCAACAGCAGAATGCGCCACAAGTTATCAGTGACAACAAAGCTCCAAAATTGCCAGCATTCGTCGACGGGAAGGACCAGATCGACAGCTATCTGGCGAGATTCGAAAGGTTCGCCGAAAGCTCCAATTGGCAACCTCGAGACTGGGCGATTCGACTAAGTGCACTTCTGACGGGGCAAGCTCTCGAAGTTTACACCAGACTGTCGAACGATGACGCCAAAAACTACGACGTCTTGAAAGAGGCCCTGTTGCAGTGCTACAACTTTACAGAGAAGGGCTACCGTAAACGCTTCCGTGAATGCCGGCCTAAGTCAGACGAGACGCCAAAGCAGTTTGTGGAGCGCCTGTCGTCATATCTACACAAGTGGGTGGAGTTATCAGTCGAAAGTAAGTCTTACGACAGTCTCCATGACCTGATCGTGAAGGAACAATTTCTCAATGCCTGTCACAAGGACCTAGCGACCCACTTAGAAGAACAAAAGCTGCAGACGCTTAAAGATGTGACTGAGGCTGCTGAAAGATATCTCATCGCTCATGGGAAGACCCTGGGGCCACCCAGCGCGACGAAACATTTTCAGAAGACTGCAAACCATGGGAACCAGATCCAAGGGAGCCAGACGAGCCAGAGACAGACGGACTCCACGCCTCCTCCCAGGGAAGGGCATTCAAGAGGCTGTTTCACCTGCAACGCTACAGACCACAGGGCGGCTAATTGTCCTCAAAACAAAAGTAGCGGACAGCGGAGCAGTACGGACAACGCAGCGGCGGGCAACCGGCAGAGGCGGTTCTCCAATCAACGGCAAACCAGTAGATCTGACCATCAAGTGTGCGGCGGGAGCGTCATTCTTCCGAGTGAGACCAAGCGCACAGCTACCCCGCGGACGTGCAAGAGTGCATGACCGATGGCCAACTTCTCCTTGCCAACGGAAAATCCATCCCCGTCGTCGCCAGCGCAGCTGTGACCGTCCAGAACATGCCTGTTTCAAAGGGACGCGTCGGAAATCATGAAGTGACTGTTTTAAGAGACTCTGGCTGCAGTGGGGTCATCGTCAGAGAAGACCTAATCGCTAAAGAACAATTCACTGGCGATTCTAAATGGACACTCATGGCCGACAGCAAATGTGTGAGAGCGCCAGTTGCGAAGATTCATGTCAACACCCCTTTCTACATAGGCGAAGTCGAAGCGGTTTGCCTGAAGAAGCCGCTGTATGATTTGATGATCGGGAATATCGACGGCGCGAGACGACCCGACGACCCCGATCCAGAGTGGAGTCCTGCCTCAACTCAACACGTCGAAGTTGTGGAGGAGGATCCATTGCCATTTCCCGATGGAGACCTTACAGAGCTGCTACGGGACAATGTGGTTACTCCGGCTCAGCCCTGCCGACCAGAGATCGTCGGTGCTGTTACTACCAGGGCCCAGGCCAAGAGAGACAAGACGTCTACGCCACTGAAGGTCGCCGACAACTCTAAAGCTGCCATCGTGGACAGAGATAAGCTGATCCAGCTCCAGGAAGCTGATAGTACTTTAAACAAGTACAGGAACCGCCAAGACCACGTGACCAAAGGCAGTGGTACGGTCTACTTTGAGGTGAAGGCCAAGATCCTGTATCGAATCTTCCAGCACCCGAGGGTCAACGGAGGGAAACCACTACGTCAAGTATTGGTACCGTTACCCCTAAGGCGCCAGGTGATGGAAGTAGCGCATGACTCAATCATGGGAGGTCACCTAGGCATCAAGAAGACGTCAGACAGAATCCAGGCGGTGTTCTACTGGCCAGGACTTCATGCGGACGTCAGCCGTTTCTGCCGATCATGTGACATTTGCCAGAAGACCATACCTCGAGGAAGGGTCCCGAAAGTGCCTATGCAGAGGATGCCTCTGATCGACCGACCTTTCAAGAGGGTGGCCTTAGACTTAATCGGCGAAATAAGACCTCCGAGTGAAGAAGGTCATCGATGGGTACTGACTTTAGTGGACTATGCGACTCGGTACCCAGAAGCAGTGCCTGAAGAAGATTGACACTGAAACTGTAGCAGAGGCACTGGTGGACATGTTCAGTAGACTTGGAGTGCCTGAAGAAATTCTGACAGACCTCGGGACGCAGTTCGTCTCTGACTGCATGAAGGAGGTCAACAGACTGCTGAGCATCCGGCATTTGACTACGACACCCTACCATCCGATGTGCAACGGGCTTGTCGAAAAGTTCAATGCTACGCTGAAGTCCACCCTGAAGAAACTGTGCAGCGAGCAGCCCAGACAATGGCATCGCTACATCAACGCCTTACTTTTCGCCTACAGAGAAGTACCGCAGGAGTCCACCGGCTTTTCTCCGTTCGAGCTGCTGTACGGAAGAACCATCCGAGGGCCGATGCACATCCTGAAAGAACTGTGGACGAAAGAAGTAGACACCCCAGAGGTGAAGAACAGCTACCAGTACGTGTTTGAGCTACGGGAGAAGCTGGAGCAGACTCTCGAGATAGCCAGAGAAAACCTGAAGAAGTCCCAGGACTGTGGAAAGCACTACTATGATCGTAGGGCTGTGAACAGGAAGTTTAAACCTGGCAACAAAGTGCTGGTGCTGCTACCTACTGATCATAATAAGTTGCTGATGCAGTGGAAAGGCCCGTACGAAGTGGAGACCGTGGTGGGGATCAACGACTACAAGGTGAAGGTCGGCCAGCATTCCAAGATATACCACGCCAACCTCCTTAAGCTGTACGTGGAAAGGCCATCAGAGACTGTGCACGCAGCCACAGCAGCTGTGACCGACAACAGCTTTGACAGCGAAGAACTGTTGGAACTGGGAGACTTCCACAGCAAAGAAGGCATCGATGATGTTAAGCTAGGACCAAGCTTGACGGAAGGTCAAAAGTTGGAGCTCAAGGACCTTATGGGCGAATTTCCCCATAGCTTCAGTGATGTCCCAGGCTCTACGACTTTGGTCGAACATGAAGTCCACACCCAGACCTGGAAGAGCATCTGCAGACCTTGAGGGAGCTGTTCCACCGTCCCGCAGAAGCCAACCCGGCCGTGAGACCCAGCGAATGCATTCTGGGAGCTGACAACGTCGACTGCGTCGGACATCCGATGGAAGAAGGAGACAACGGAGGACGCACTGATTCCAGGGAAGCCCACGTGATCATCGTCTTTGACCCTGGGCCGATGACGACCGCAACTGACAAGGGCGTCGTCTCCTTGCGAACGAAAGAACATTGACTGTGTGGACGAACTAAGAATATTGGTAATGACAGACTTAAAAATGAAAAACGTTGATTGGGTAAATGAACTGTGAACATTGACAGTATCCAGAAAGACTTGCAGATGAGAAACTTTGTGTGAATGAACTGAGAACGTTGATAGTGTTCAGATAGTCTGAAATAAGTTTTAATTCTGAACTTTGTTTGTGCATTACGTTTCAACGTTGTTGAAAGAAATTAGGTAAATTTCTTCTTGAGTGGGGGTTATGTTACGTTGAAACGCGAATGGTAGTACGTCGGAAACGTGTACGATAGATCTAATCGTTTCGTTTTGCAAAGTATTCAATAATGGAGTTTATTTACCTTTGATTTGAGTTTGCATTGTTGTTAGGAGAGGTTTTGTATAACGTTGATAATTTTCGTTGGTCGATATTATTGGAGAATTTTCGTGATCTGTCGATAGAAATTTCCCGATGGATATCGAAGGTCGTGAATGTTCCCGGAAGTAGAGGAAATAGGTATGACGTAAGTCAGTGATGACGATCTTTAGTTCGATTGGTGGCAGTACGTCATTTCTACCATGTACCAAATTGTTCCAGAAAAGAGAGAGGTTATTTAATCGTGTGCCGAGTTGCCGTTGAGAGATAGTAAAGTTGTTGATAGTGATTTGGAGAGTTGCTGTGAAAGTTGTTGAGTTGAATTGAGAATTGTATGCAGTTGTTGATGTGTGCTGAATAAAAGTGGAAAACTTCATACGTCGACTTTGTGAATTGTATGCTGTTTGGACGGGCTGCGTGAATAAACGAATCTGAGTTACACAACTATCAGGAATTCAAGCATCGGGGCTGAATCAGATACTGATAGAAAACACACCATCATCAAACAGAGTGTAACACACACCCACACAAACACACACACACACATCCATAAACACACACATCTATACAAGCAATCA
>CM072513.1:61380033-61607533 GCA_036898135.1 Oncomelania hupensis
GATGATGATGATGATGATGATGATGATGATGATGATGATGATGATGATGATGACGTCGACGACGACAAAGACGCCGACGACGACGACGACAGTGATAATGATCATGTTGAGGTCAACTTTTATAGCGGACTTCTCCTTTATTATCCCTGCGCAATACACAACACCCAGTCTTTGGTACGACATAGGTCAAGACTTCTACTACGGGGTGAACAGCGTGTATAAGGCTTTCAGTGGAATATATTTAGCGTTAAAGCGAATGAATGCTGTCTGGATTTAAGTAGTGAAATAAATAGTATAATATGAGAAGATCATGACTAGTAATGGTGGTGACCGTCCACATTAACGATAATAGGCATGGGGTATGCAGATATAACCCGAGAGTATTAAAGGGGGAAAAGGTAGGCGACGAGGAGAGGAAAGCAAGAAGTTTACGGAAAAAAGTCTGAGAAAAAGAAGAAGTTTAAGAAGGAGAAGGAGGAGCTGCAGGTTTCTGAGGAGAAACAATGGGTGTGGGAGGCGTAGAAGCAGTCCACTCTTATCTCAGAATCGTTCATGACGCCGGCCTGTATATTTATGGATGTGATTCTATAGGCTGACCATGTAAAATTAAAACCGGACCAGACCTGTCTGTCCCTATTTGTGCATTTGAATAGGTTTTTCTGACCATGTGCCCATACCTTGAAGAAAAGAAGGACAGTAAGCTCCCAGAAGGATGAAAAGGATGAAAAGGGGACGTCATCCACCCCTTGACCACGCATTATAGAAAGGAGGGGAACAGTCCTGAGGAGTCTGAAAAGGAAAACACACCCCTTGTCATCCCAAACAACAGGTGTCCGAGGCGTTGTAGCGTGAGAACCACCGGTATTCCGGGGTACGTATACATCCCCTGATGCTTGCTTGAGAAGGTTAGCTTGTGACGAAAATGGAACAAACATTCACGGATATTTTAGGAGGTTCATGGTCATTGGACACCCCTCTGAGCGTTCTGAGGGCTTTTATGTGACGAAGACAATACAAACATTCGCGGGTATTTCAGGTTCATCGTCGTTGGACATCCCGTTGACGCTTGCGAAGGCGAGCATGTGACGAAGAAAAGACGACATTCACGGGTACAATATTTAAGGTCAATGGTCGTTGGTCGTTATCTTGAGAGGGCTAGCATTTGGGAGGAAAATTATTCAAGCTGTTACTATTTAGAATTATGCCTATATCTCCTTCTGATGAAAAGTTGTTATGTTAGTGTGCATCGATTAGACACTTAGGCCTACACCTTACCACCATGCCTGTAACTGAAAAAAAAACAGAAGTAAAGTCACAAACTGATAACATGTATTTGTTGTGAGGCTTAGTACCTTTGTAGTTACTAGTATTCAGAGGAAGGGACAAGAAAGATAAAGACATCTTCCTTCTTTCTCCCAGTGATTTTATTCTGCCATGGCTACTTGTTTGGACAAAGAACATTTTATGTACTACTACTATTAATACTACTACTACTACTACTATTACTACTACTACTACTACTACTACTAATAATAATAAAGGATGCAGAATTCAGCTACTACTACTACTACTACTACTACTACTACTACTACTACTACTACTACTACTACTACTAATAATAATAATAATAATAATAATAATAATAATAATAATAATAATAATAAAGGATGCAGAAATCAGATTCAAAGAGCGGCGATCTGTTACCAACATACACGATCACATGTTACAGACACGCCTACATACAAAACAAATTACTCATTCATCATCACTCAAACATGGGGTGTAAAAGGCAAGTCGCTACTATAGAAGACGAAAAGAAACTCGATTTTTTTTAACATTTTGAAAACGTTAGATAAACTGCATCCAATACAATTATTGAAGGGAGGGAGAAAACCAGAGTAACCGAAAAAATACCTCGGGAGCGTAAAAAGTCTTGTATATCTACATAAGTCACATAAGTTCGTCCCCCTTACGGGAACAGAACCCGCGAACTTCGTTCGACAAAGGAAACCGGCGACTAAGGAACTGCGCCATCAAGCCACCTATTAAATATATTTCAGTCCAGTTCTAGGCTGTATCACAGGAAGCTCATATCCTTCTCGTCTTTTGTGCGTTCTTTAGTACTAGCTCCAAAGTAAAAGAAACAGACGAAAGAGAAGAAGAAGACGCAGAAACAGAAGGAGAAGAGCAGAAGAAGAAGAACGGAGGAGGGGGGGAGGAGAGGGGGAATCCATTGTTGACCGTCTAAGATGAAAGAGGGAAAAGAGTGTAATAATGTTTTAGGCGAAAGAAAAACGATACTTTCCGCCTTATGGTTTAATGATGGGGTTGGAGGGGAGGGGACCGAGAGAGAGGAAGATAGAGGAAGGGACGGGGAAGTGAAGCGGTAAATAATTATGACTGGTCCCAAACTGCTACCTGTGTGTGATATTGTGTTTACTGACAATGAGAAATTACCATGGAAACCTGAGAGTATGTGTACGTTGACAAGTAACGACACACGGAACCTGTAGGTAAGCGAGAAGTAATGACGCAGTTACTACCCATATACTGCAACTAATGACGCACTCTACTGAACGTGCGCGAAAAGCAATAACGGGGGGCAAATGGGGTGGTTGGTCCTTTTTACAGGTTTAGTATAACCGAACTAAAATCCTATATCACCGCTTTTGACAATCTGGACCCACCCACTGTGGCCTACACAGTATCCTTCCCACACGCCCCCAACCACTCCACCCCATACTCTACCCTTTATACACACCCTCGATTCTCCACCCCCCCCCCCTCTCTCTCCCATCCACTTACGGGAACAGTTTGCTGTACTGTATTATTTGTAAAACTCACACAACCATGCACCCTACCATCCCCTTATCCTGCCCCCTACACACACACACACACACACGCACACCCACCCACACACACACACACTCTCATCCTCATACCAACACCTTACCCCCAAACACACATGCACATAACATGACAACCGCCCTTATGTTGTTTTCCACAACGGACGACAATATTATTGTTGTTATTGTTGCTGTTTGATAATGATTTTGATGATGATGATGATGATGATGATGATGATGATGATGATGATGATGATGATGATGATGATGATGATCATGATAACTATTGGTATCCATGCTGCGCGTTGTAAAATGGTGCATGGTGTACCATCGTCACACGCGGTACATCTGAGCCATAGAGGACCTCACATATTGATTGCAGTGCATGCGCACCGAGAACGCTTCGTCCCTGTTTTTGTGCCGTGATGTGTGTGTGTTTGTGTGTGTGTGGGGGGGGGGAGGGAGGGTGTGTCTGTGTGTGTGGTTATGTGTATGTTTTTATGTGCATGTTTTTATGTGTGTGTGTGCGTGAGTGTTTGTGTGTGTGAACAGATGATGTCCAGAATGCGCTTAACCTAGTACGGGAAATGGGTGTGGTGAGAGGGGGAGGGAGTGAGGAAGCGGGGAGGATAGGGGAGGAAGAGGTTAAGGTGGAAAGGAAAGAGGGTTGGAAGAGATTGAGGAAATGTAGGTAATTGAACAAGAATTATGAAAACATAGAGAGAGAGAGAGAGAGAGAGAGAGAGAGAGAGAGAGAGAGAGAGAGAGAGAGAGAGAGAGAGAGAGAGAACACGTAGTAGTAGTAGTATAATTTATTAACGTCTGCTAAAACCAAAGGTCATTCGAGAAGATATATACAAAAGGGATTTAAAAGAGTGAATAAAATATCAATAAAGAAACAACAGCGAAACAGTGAAATTGAGTACACAGTAGGCCTAAATTTATACAGGCGATTACATGTATATAAAGAACTATATACAAACTTACACTGACAACACTCATATTAATACGTAAATAAACAAATAAAGCGCGCATACATTAGATATTGCAAATAATCGCACTGACGCACTAAACAACAGAGTCGTCCATGTGTAAGTACAGTTTAACATACTATCTCTCTCCCCATCTCACACTCTCTCTCACCCACTGGCTGTCCCACTCCCCACTCCTCTCTGCGGCAGGTAAGACAAATCATCAAAGAACGTGCGCGCACCCCCAGCAATACTATCACACACATACGCACACACATTCTCACGCACACATTACGCACACACCAATCATGAATAATAGATTTCACAAAAACAAGCATAAATTATTAGTTTACTTCATTTACGTTAAAGCGCACAAAGACAAGTCATACAGCAAGCATTCAATGTTAAATAATTATGCAGCCAAAGCTTAATTTTTTTTTTTTAAATAAACAAATCAATAAAAATTATATTGTAAAACTACCCAACACACGAACAAGGCAAGCATATTACAATTTAGAGAACACAAAATAGAGGAACGTACCGCTTAAAAAAGTTAAAACATACAAATAATATTTAAAATTAGAAACATCTATCAAGATCATGTCAAAACACAATTACATACATCGCTCCTCCTAACACACACAAAGTAGAAGAGGAAGAAGAAGAAGTTGTTGTTGTTGTATCAAATTTTATTCATCAGATTAACATAAGTTGTACTGATATCAGAAGAAGAAGAAGAAGAAGAAGAAGAAGAAGAAGAAGAAGAAGAAGAAGAAGAAGAAGAAGAAGCAGAAGAAGAAGAAAGAGCAGCGTGAAGAGAGCAAGATAGGAGTGGTGGAAATGAGAGAGAGAGAAAGAGAGAGAATGTGTTACACTGTTGTTGGTTTTTTGTTTTTAGTTGATTCAGCCCCAATGCTTGAATGCTGATAAGTGTAACTCAGATTCGTTTATCCACGCAACCTGTTCACTCAGCAACAAGGCAGGTGTCGTCGTATGAAGTTTTTTCCAACTTTATTCAGCGTACATCAACAACTGCATACAATCGCTCAATCGCTTTTTCCACTTCTCTCCAACTATTACCACTATCAACTCTCTCAACTCTGAAACAGTGCGGCACTTATACTCTAGAGAACGTTCGAACAATCCAGCGTGACGCAATTGCAGCCCATCAAAATACAATTCTTCATCAGAACTATGCACTGTCTTACGTCATACAACTTTATTTAGGCTAGAAGCATCTAGTAGATTTATGTACACGCTTTAATCGACAGTAAACAAGCAACCCTAGAAAATTCTCCAATAATATCGAGCAACGAAAACTATCAACATTATAAAAAGCTTTTCAACTCAAACGCAAAATCAAATCGAAGGTAAATACACTACGATTGAATCTATCGTGCGCGTCTCACACGTAACAGAGAGAGAAAGAGAAAGAGAGGTGGTTAAATGAGGAAAAGAGGGAGAGAGATGGGAGGAAGAGGGAGGGAGCGAGGAGAGAGAAAGAAAGAGATAGGAGAGCGAGAGAGAGAGGACAAAGAGAGAGAGAGAGGGAGAGAGAGAGAGAAAGAGAGAGAGAGAGGACAGAGAGAGAGAGAAGAATGGTGGGGAATTGAAAGGAGGAGAGGGAGGTAGGGGAATGCCAGAAAGAAAGAAGGAAAGAAGGAGGTTTGGAACGACACACTGACCGAAAAGGTGCATAACGTTTAAATACAGGTATATGCATCTGTAATAATGAACACCTCTGAAGAAATGTGAATTGCTCTTTAATCTATCACGCAATGGTACCACATACCTGAACAGACGCACCCTCTTACTTCTTCTGTCAGTCCGTCTTAAGTTACTTCTGCCCGCCTCCTAAAAATAATCCACCGATAGAAGCTGTTTATATCTGGATGTTTTTTCCACTCGTAGAATTTCGAAGAGATAGTTACAGAAACGTATTCATTATCTTTTAGTTGCAGCATGGCATTCCTATCCTATCCCGTAACTCAAAGGTCGTTGGGGCACCACAGATGATCGTTTAACCAGCGCACTCCATCTTTCTCTGTCCTCAGCAACCCTCATGGCTTCGTTCAGTGTCAAACCAGTCCATTCTCGAATGTTGTCCTTCCACCTCTTTTTCGGTCTCCCTCTTCTTCTGCCTCCTTGCACCGTGCCTTGCAGGATTGTTTTTGCAAGACCTGATGCTCCGGTGACGGGGCCATACCATCGGAGTTTCCGTTTCTTCACCACTGTAAGCATGCCATGTTGTCCAATGGCTTGTGCGATGGAATATCGGACTTCGTTATTGGTGATGCGCAGGGTATAGGAAATGCCCAGAAGTCTTTTCTGGTCCAGATTTGGCTCGGAAGAGTCCGCTGGACCTAAAGCAATAATCATGTAATGTAAAGAAGTCTTCTGTAGCACCTCATCTCCATGCTTTGTATTCTTCGTTGTAGATTTGCTGTGAAGGTCCCTGTTTCGCAAGCGTATAGGAAAATTGAGATGACAAGAAACATCTGTTGGATAAAATAGAGGGCATGATCCATATCATTATTTTGAAGGCAATATACTTTGGTTTTTTCTCTCGCAATACATAAATTTTCTGAATGCTCGGACTATTGTGATGCCCAGTGTTGGTCACATATAGGTTACACCGGCCGTTGCGATAGTAGGCCTAGTAGGCTCGATATACAGATTCGTGCTAATGTGAACGCTGTCGGGTTAGGAAAACGTGGTGTGTTTGTGTGTGTTTGCATCCTTGTGTGTGTGTGTGTGTGTGTGTGTGTGTGTAGTCAGGAAGTTTGTGTGTATGTGAGCGTAAGTGCTTATTATTGTGTGTGTGCGTGCGTGTGTGTGTGTGTATGTGTGTGTTTAGTGTGTGTATACATGTCGTGAGTGTGACTCCCGCGTGTATGTATGCTTGTGTGTGTGCTTCAGCTACGCTGATCAGAATGGGTCGTGCGAATGTTACATGCAGACACTTTTTCTTCTTAAGCGTCGGAAAGTGTGAAGAAAATTGATTGACATGTTTTCATAAACCCACAAACGCACGAGTTTCGTTGGCTAGTGGTTTTGGCCTTTTGTGACGTGCTTGGTTCACGTTCAGTGTTGACATGTTTTGGAACAAGTACTCGTGACAACTTTAGAGATAACACCAGAGAAGTGGTGACGATGGCAATGAAATATACTTGTAATTAATTTGTCTGTTGTGGCCCTAACGTATGTGCATGTGGTGAGTTTGTGTATATGTGTATGCATGTGAGAGAGAAACATTTTCGAGTTTTGCGTGTGCGTGTGTGTGTGTAGGTGTGTGTTTGTGTGTGTTATGTGTGTGTGTGTGTGTGTGTGTGTGTGTGGGTGAGTGTGGTTTTCTGTATTTTTGATGCAGGGCGAAATCAAAATTGAATATGAGGTATTGGTTCATAACGATAGGGTTCAATTTTATAATAAAACGAATTATAGAAGTATTTATTTTGGACTGTAGCAGATAGACAAACGGAGAGACAGATACACACACACACACCCACACACACAAACAAACACACACCTACACACACCTACACACACGCACACACACAAACACAAACATACATACATAACACAGCACAACATACACTCAATTTATCCCTTTTATTCGTGCTGAATTTGATTGTGGACAACATGCGCAGGTAGAGATTACATTTCTTTCTTTTGTTATTATATTAAATAACGACTTATTTTTTTGTCTTTTTTTTTGGGGGGGGTTGTTTTGGGGGAAGGGGAGGGGGAGTTGGATGGGGAAGGGGAAGGCGAGGATAGAAGGTCAAAAGAGGAAAGTGGGTGGGAGTAGGGGAGCGAAAGGGAGATGACAATAAAGGGAGGTATGTGAGGGGAAGAGTGTGAAACAATGATTAATCTACCCACCAAAATACTGCTAACTCGTCATGCCGCAGTTTCTATGTATACGAGAAACCAGGAATCTTCATTCAAATTTAATTATGACAAACGCAGTCCTCCTCTGACTAAGACTCATCTCTCTCTCTTGAATAATAATAATAATAATAATAATAATAATAATAATAATAATAATAATAATAATAATAATAATAATAATAATAATAATAATAATAATAATAATAATAATAATAATAATATATTTCCTTCTCTAAAGCTAAGAAAATGGATATAAAGGAATACGATTACGCTTAGATATGTATGTATTGATGGAAGCGGAGGGGGGAAGTGGGAGATCGCGTGTCCCTTTGAAGGGGTTGGGGTGGAGGTACGGGGAGGGAAGGCGGATGCGAGTCCGTTTGTGTGGTTGTGCGCGTGTGCGTGCGTGTGTGCGTGTGCGTGTGTGTGTGCTAGAAAGCGTGCATGACCATATCTGTATCTTTTTGTTAGTTTGTTTATCGGTGTGTGCTCTGTGGGTAAACATGAGAGTGTCCAACATCAGCCCTAAAATTATTGAAGTCATCAAAAACCTTTGGAATGGAAGTAAGTGCAGAAAAGACCAAAATGATGACCAACAACACCAATGGCATCAACACGGACATCAAAGTCCAAGGTCAGTCCGTCAACACAGTGCATAGCTTCAAATATTTAGGAGCCATTGTATCAGACAATGGGCCCCGACAGGAAGTCCTCTCTAGGATCGCACAAACAACTGCTGCCCTGGCGAGGTTGAAGGTAATTTGGAAAGACAGGATCATCAGTCTACATTCCAAGGTAAGGCTGCTGCGCTCCCTTGTCATCTCCATCTTTCTATATGCTTGCGAAACATGGACCCTCACAGCAGATCTCCAACGAAGAATACAAAGCATGGAGATGAGGTGCTACAGAAGACTTCTGGGCATTTCCTATACCCAGCACATCACCAACGACGAAGTCCGACAGACTATCACACAAGCCATTGGACAACACGATGACCTGCTCACAGAAGTGAAAAAACGGAAATTCCGATGGTATGGCCACGTCCCCAGATCATCAGATCTTGCTAAGACCATCCTGCAAGCCATAGTGCAAGGAGGTGTTTGTTTGTTTGTTTTTTATTTCTACAGTTTATTATCCCTTTCTATCGGGAAACTCTGGACCGCCTCCCTTGGGGAAGGCGTAGTCGCAGCCAGTGGCGCGCCCAAACCCAACCTATCTAACATTATTTGTGATTTTGAAATTTTGAAATATAGGTAGAAAAAGAGGGAGACCGACAAAGAGGTGGGAGGACAACATTCAAGAATGGACTGGTTTGACACTGAGCGAAACAATCAGGGTTGCTGAGGACAGGGAAAGATGGAGTACGCTGGTTAAACGAAAATCTGTGGTGCCCCTACGACCTCCGAGGTACGGGATAGGATAGGATAGGATAGGATAGGATAGGATAGGATAGGATAGGTGTGTGTAAGTGTGTTTGTGTATGTGTGTGTGAGTGTGAGTGTGTGTGTGTGTGTGTGTGTGTGTGTGTGTGTGTGTGTGTGTGGGCGTGCGTGTGTGTGTTTTCTTCCTTTTTTTTCTCGAATGGACATGCAACTGACTTTCTGCGCAAGTGATGTTTCAATTGCGAATGACCCTCTCTGCACCTCCTTCTATTCGTTTGTTTTTGTTGTTCTTGTTTTTTTTAATTTGAAGTAGCGCAGGCTTTTATATAACGCAAGCAGTTTGGCTATAATTATATTCTTGTAGGCCAGACAAATTCAAGGTCAAAATGTTCGAGCACTGATTTTGCAAGTCAGCTGTGTCTCGTACAGTCGTACTCTATGTAGATCCGATGTCAAAGAACCAAATGCAAAACCGAGTCCTTGAGTACAGGAAGATTCATCAGCTATGCTGTGGAGTGCGTTTATATATATCAATATATATCTCTATATCTCTATATCTCTATATCTATATCTATATCTATATCTATATCTATATATATATATATATATAATATATATATATATATATATATATATATATATATATATATATATATATATATATATATATATATATATATATATATATATATATATATATATATATAGCACATAACATAAAACACTTTTAAAACGACAACATGTTATCCACTCAATTTGAATAGATATAGATATGGATATAGATATAGTTATATAGGGTCACTTTGCTCGACTGTCGACAGTTAAATTCGATCCCTTAAAACGTCGTAAAGAAAATGAAGCTCATCTTCCCCCCCCCCCTCTCTCTTTCTCTCTCTCTCTCTCTCTCTCTCTCTCTCTCTCTTTCTCTCTGTGCATGTACACTTAAATAAAATTTAACACAAATGCATGCCAGGCACTATTTCATCGGTCGTTGACCTGAGAGATTCAGTACTGTGGACTGCAACATAGCTTTTTTGATGCACTTCAAATATAATACATTATAATGTATTCGTCATCAAAATGTGGACATTGCTCTGAGCTTGAGAATGTGCATGTGTGTGTGTCTGTGTGTGTGTGTGCGTAGGTGTGTGCTTTATAAATAGATTCAGCAGTTGATCTTACTTAGTGTAAATATAATTATTACTTCACGTAAACCTGAATGTCAGTAATGAAAGAAAAGAAAGGGTGTGTACTTAAATATGTGTGTGTGTCTGTGTGTGTGTCTGTCTGTCTGTCGAGTCGCCTTTTTGTGTATTTGCTTGATTATTGTTTATGTTTGTGCGCACGAATGTTCATATTTGTATGTGTGAGTGTTTGCGTGTGCGTGTGTGTCTGTTTGTGTATGTGTGTGTGTGTGTGTGTGTGTGTGTGTGTGTGTGTGGGTGTGTTTGCTCGCATGGGTAGCGGGTCGTTTTGTGCGGGTGCGTGTGCGCGCGCATATGTGTTGCAGGACAGTGACCTAATGTTAATGAATCTTTCTTATCTAATTAAAATTCCTGCAATAATAAATAGTATGTCAGTCTTTGAAGCCAATTGGTTGATACTTGAACCTTCTATACGATAGGAATCTTCTAAGGAGTGCGGAAATCTAGCATTCTTGATCTGAAATACTTTGCTGCTTTGGGAGAGTTGTAGGTATTTTAGTAGTTAACTTACATGAAACATGAAAATAGCCGGCTCTTGTGGAAGTGTTGTGATGTTGCGATAATCCATCCGCTTTGAAGCAAAGGGTTTCGTTTAAAGGTGAGATGTTTACTGGAAACTTTCACTTGAATTGCAAACTGTAGCCTTCCTTGGACTGTAACTTCTCACTCACTGAGAGCGTTATAGATTAACTCACAGAGAGAGAGAGAGAGCCGTAGATTTAAGTTAAAAGAATTAATAATCTCTTACGCCGCCTTTGATGTTTGGACAAGAAAGAAACTGTACTACTGTATCTTTGTAGATAACTTTACCCGTCTTACTCGCTAAAAGCGATATTTATAAACATGACATGTCTACACTTATAAAGAATGATGATGATGATGATGATGATGATGATGATGATGATGATGATGATGATGATTTATGATGATGATGATGATGATGATGATGATGATGATGATGATGATGATGATGATGGCGGCGATGACGACGACAACAACGATGATGATAATGATGACGATGACGATGCTGACGATGATGCTGACGATGATGATGATGACGATGATGACCACGACGATGATGACGACGATTATAAGGATGATGGTGTTGAAATTAAGCATGTTCGGAATGGATTTACATTGACAGAAGTGTAATGATGTAGGGAAACAAAGTGCGATTAAGCCTTCGTTGCATTTTCATTCGTTGCAATCGTCGTCGTCACCATCCTTATTATTATCATCATCATCATCTTCGTCGTCGTCGTCGTTGGCATCATCATTATGATTATCCTGCTCCTGTTCCTGCTCCTGCTCCTCCTCCTCCTCCTCCTCCTCCTCCTCATCATCATCATCATCATCATCATCAGTATCAGCAGAATCAGTATCATAAATATACCACAAATGGACAATTGTGATGGAGGGAAAGAAAGTGTGATAAAATCTTCGTTGCATTTCCATTCGTTGTAATCGTCATCATGATCATCATCATCATGATCATCATCATCATCATCATCATCATCAGCATCATCATCATCATCATCATCATCATCATCATCATCATCATCATGACCATTATCGTCGTCGTCGTTAGCATCATCATGATGAATATCCTCCTCCTCCTCATAATCAGCATTAGCAGCATCAGCATCAAAAATACCCGGCAACTGGACGCGTGTTATTGCAATAATGACATCGAATAGTTCTTTTAGTAACTAAGCTTAGTGCGAACCATAGGCAAGTTGTCAATAACGGAAGTAAGTGAAACCATTCGTGAGCACAGGAATACCCTTATATGGGAATTCGGTCAGAATATTTTAAAGCCTAATCAATGAAATTGCTCGTAACTAAGCTTGTGTGCTGTCTAAAATTTAAGCAATGATGACAATTATAATGAAGCAAACAGTCGTGATGCGGAAATATCGGACAAAGAAAAAACACACATGCACACACACACCCACACCTACCCACACACACGTGAAGTTTCATGTGTGTGTCATCAGAACGTCGTTTCTACATGCCCACACACACACATACACACACACACACCCACACACACACCCACACACACACACCCACACCCACACCCACACACCGACATCGCTCAGAGCGTATGACAGTCAGTTTACCTAGTAACTGGACGACATTCACGTCATTGTGGAAAGTAACGCACATTAACATTATTAAAAATAGAAACTAAAAACTCATAATCTTCATCGGGATAATGAATCGTTGATGCCTTTTGATCTTACCAATACTGACGCCATAGTGGAATCGCACAGTGGCTTTCCAGGTACCGGTGACAAGAGATAAGCTTAGGTCTTTCTGTGGGAAACATTATTAGTAGGGCGATCTTTGGATGCAAGATATTAAAATATGTACAATATGATTATTGTCCTATTTCACACATGGAAACATGGAGGCCAGAAATCTCATGCATGGAGCTGTCCTAAATAATTGTCCTAGACAAGAGCAAGACAAGAAAGTATTTCAATAGAAAGCGCCTTTAGATAACAGTAGTTCCAGTTCAAAACAGGTTTTAAGCGTGGGTTTGCCTCAAGTTTATGTTCTGACTTCGTGTCCTTAAATCGCATAGCAGATTGCATTGTTTGCGTCTAAAACAGTATACTGCTGGCACTTCTATCCGAAACGAACAGGATTATTTCATTCATGAATTCCAGTGAGGTGACCACGTAGGTGTAACAGGTGCAGTGGCATGCTTTGTCCAGCACACTGACCTAATGACCGATTTGTCTACCTTGTGCAGTGCCGGGGGTATTATAAAAAGAAAAGTCCGAACAAAACATAATAAGATCGCTATCGCTATTACCGTACTGTGTTACAGTCACGCACTGTATTGTCAGGTCTAAGGGAATAGGATTAATGGTACAGATAGTATTAATAGGATTGTCGTCAGTCACATGCGTTTTGGAGTCAGGGTGTGTGGGGTGAGGGAGGTGAGGGGTGGTGGGATTGGCCCACAGGCGCTTGGACCTGGACACAAGAGCGACTATTTACACATGAGCGCATATGCGTGTAACTAGGTTGAGAAATGGAAGTTGAGGGATGTTTGTGTATGTCAGTGTATGTGTGCGTATAGCTGTTGGTGTTTGGATGCTTATGTCTATGTGTGTGTACGTTCTATTGATTATCACGCTCATTCATAAATTACCTTCCTTTATTAATTGAAATGAACGAACTTTTCCTAATTATTTCCCTTTATAATAATCGGAAGCATTTTAATTGTAATTTATATGAATTATTTCCCCTTACAACTGTTGAAAACAATTAATCAAATTCCATTTATAAAGTACTAGTGGTTTTGTACCCTGGCAAGCCAGGGTACACAGGTTGCTGTTTAAAATGTAGACAGAGAGAAAACTGTTGTCTGCGAGTTTCATTTGGACGATGATACCTCCCCATATCCCCCTTCATACCTCCCCATACTCCCCCCCCTGATATCTCCCCGTCCCCCCCCCCATGATGCCTCACCATACCCCCAGGGGCCCTTGATACCTCCCCGAACCCACTTGATACCTCCCCATACCCCCTTGATACCTTCCGTACCCCCCTTGTAACCTACCTGTACCCTCCTTGATACTTCCCCGTTGATCGTTTCGCAGGTATGGATGAAAGGAATCGACCATCACCATACCCCCTTATATATACCCGTATCCCCGTTATGCCTACCCATGCCCCTTTTTAACCTACCCGTAGCCCCCTTTTACCTACACGTACCACCCCATCCCGATCCTTGGTACTACTACTACTACTACTACTACTACTACTACTACTACTACTACTACTACTACTACTACTACTACTACTACTACTACTAATACTACTACTACTAATAATAATATTGAATATAGAATAATACAAATAGAAATCATAAAAAACACCAAGGTTTTAAAAGAAAATTTGATATAATAATAATAATAATAATAATAATAATAATAATAATAATAATAATAATAATAATAATAATAATATATTATTATTATTATTATTATTTTTATTATTATTATTAATATTATTATTATTATTAGTTTAATAATAATAATAATAATAATAATAATAATAATAATAATAATAATAATAATAATAATAATAATAATAATAATAATAATAATAATAATAATAATAAAAATAAATTAAAGGTAAAAAGTCTAAATTAAAAAAAAATATCCATATTGTAGTGTTTTAAAAAAAAAACTAAAAAAAAAAACTAAAAAAAAAATATGGCCCGCATAAGTATCGATCTTGGGTCGGCCGAAACCGTAGGCGAAAGATTAACCCACTAAGCTACCAAGGCTTCGTAGAAAAACCATGAATTTTTTGGTCTATATGGGAAAACATGCTGAAACCTCAATTTGATTTTTAATGGAAGCGCGCGGAATGAGGCTATTGCAGTTTGTGGACATTTTGTTTATTTATTTATCTCAGAAACGGTTAAACGTTCGGTAAGGAAATGTCGGCTATAACGATTTGACTGGTTTTGAGCACACAGCAGGCCGATCAGCAGCGCTCAGCAACTGCCCAGATCAGCGTCCATAGGAGACAAACTTTATAGTAGAGGCGAAGAAGGACTTCCGGCTAAGCAATTTATATATATAGATATATCATTTTTTAATTATTGACAAAATTGTTTTCATTTATATTTTATATAAATATAAACATGTTTATACAAATATTATGCTTGCACCCGAGCAAAAGGGCCACAAGGATCGCCTGCAGGTACTTCGCAACAGGGGTTTTTCATCGGTCCGGACAAGACGACATAACACAAAGAGGAAACAGGTCCGAATATTCACAGTTACGCATGCAGCTCTCTTCTTTCTTCAGGCCATGGGCTCCATGACGACTGGAACCGCCTCACAGGCCCGTCACAGCAGGACGACACACTGTTTAGATAGGCGGCAAATAGACACCACACACCCAAACAATCCCCCGTTGAAAACACTGCTGGCACTAGAGTACTTATCTTTTCAAACTCTTCTCTGTGACTAATGGATTTAGCTCCGTGCAGCAGTTTTATTTGCTTGTCCAATCCTGTCCTATCCTATCCTGTAACTCGAAAGTCGTTGGGGCACTTCATACGATCTTTTAACCAGCGTGCTCCACCTTTCTCTGTACTCAGCAACCCTCATGGCTTCGCTATGTGTCAAGCCAGTCCATTCTCGAATGTTGTCCCCTACCCCCCTCACTTTTTTTCCCTCTCCATCTTTTTCTCCTTCTCTGCACCGTGCCTTGCAGGATGGACTTTGCAAAACCTGATGCTCAGGTGACGTGCCCATACCATCCGAGTTTCCGTTTCTTCACCACTGTGAGCATGTCATCGTGTTGTCCAATGGCTTGTGTGATGGTCTGTCAAATTTCGTCGTTAGTAATGTGCTGGGTATAGGAATTACCTAGAAGTCTTCTGTAGCACCTCATCTCCATGCTTTGTATTATTTGTTGTAGGGCTGCTGTGAGGGTCCATGTTTTTCAACAAGCGTGTAGGAAGACGGAGATGACAAGGGAGCGTAGCAGCCTTACCTTGGAGTGTACACTGATGGCCATGTCTTTCCAAATGGGCTTCAACCTTGTCAGGGTAATGGTGTGTGCAATCCTGTAGAGGACTTCCTATCGGGACCCATTGTCTGATACAATTGCTTCGAAATATTTGAAGCAATGCACCGTGTTGAGATATTGGCCTTGGACTTTGATGTCTGTGTTGATGACATGGGTGTTTGCATGTACTTTCTAATTTTGCTTGTATTTTCTAATTTACATGTAGTGCGCACATGTGTTTTGTTGATAATTTATAGTGATGTTTGTATTCCATTTTGTTTTTGTAAACGGGGGTTCGATAAATTAGAGTACAGCCTCAGTGTCCCCTGCGTGGGATGTCTTTATTGCAAAGTGACTGGCTGGTGGAGAGCTTTCAGTTTTACCACTAGGGTTGTTTCAGCAGATCTTTTATGCGGATCAGGGGTTGTCCGGTCCTGATTTGGCTCGGTAGAGTCCGCTGGACCTAAAGCAATAATCATGTAATGTAATGTAACATCGCTCACTGCAAAAACTTGCACGGCACGTGCTAATACACGCCTGCCTTCATACCCATATAACGGCAGTCTAGACTAGTTTAGGGTGACAAAGCAAAACTAACAAAACAATACACGTGTTCAAATTACATTATTTGCAAACTTAGCAATAAACTTTCAATTATTTTCTCTCCCTCACCTTTCCACCCTGTATAACAGGCTTAGAAACCCTGTATCACCGGTTTAGAAGATGAAAGTCGTGACAGTGAGGTACTTGTACACAGGAGTTTAGTAGGCATAACCGGTAAAGCGGGCCTGTGACAGATGAGCCGGGTCATTCTTCTAACAATGCTGGTGTTCGTATATAGAATTTTAAATTGCTTTTCATTCTCAAATGATATCATGTGTTAGGGCATTGACCAGTACTGAGAAATAGAATAGGATACTTTATGGTAAGCCAGATACTACGTGAGAAGAAGGTGGTTCCACTGCTGCTGACGCTGATAGTGGTGTATTTTATTATTGTAATGTATTATTTAAAGTTGATCCTCTTCAAAGCTCATAAATTAATAGAATATTGGCCAGGAGCTAAAATTATAATAATATACCTCGGACTTAGTAAGTTGGTAACCCTATATATTGCACTGTAGTACCCATCGGACTTGGTAAATATAAGCGAGAAGAGGAAGAACGGAAATCAATAGGGCTAGCACTTAAGCTTTGCTGTCGTGTGCCCTTTATGTGTCAAATGTACCAGAATCAGAGGACTGATGATGATGATAATGATGATGATGACGACGACGACGACGATGATGATGACGATGATGATGATGATGATGACGATCTGTTATCGGACTAAGTGGTCGATGTAGGTAAACTAATGAGAAATAGAAAGAGCATGATGATTCTGCTGTTGTTTAGGGTATTGTATTGTATTGTATTGTATTGTATTGTATTTGCCCTCTATATAACCTAAATAACCTAGCCCTAAATAACATCTAAAGCAATATATTATTATGATTGGACAAATTAGCATTCAATGGATCTCGATCTCAACATATAAAGAGCAATCACATACTTATATGTACTGACTTCAAAATACCTGCGAATTTTTTCTCCTCTTCTCCTCCCTTCCCTACTCTCTCTCTCCCCTACCACCATTTTCCTTGTTGGTTCAAAACTAAAAACACCTGACCCTCCAACTTCACAGTGTTACATTGTGTTCTCTATTGGATTTTGTTGTTGTGATCTTATATGTGATCTTATCTACATTTAACAAAAAACATCAACATGAATGTTCTTATAATTACCTTTTTAAACATAGTTATTATGAGAAAATAAACTTTGCGAGAATGAGAATGATATCTAAATGTCCAGTAAGAAGGTCCTGTCCTATCCTTTCTCGTAACTCGAAGGTCGTTGGGGCACCACAGATGATCGTTTAACTATCGCACTCCATCTTTCTCTGTTCTCAGAACCATCATGACTTCATTCAGTGTCAAGCCAGTCCATTCTCTAATGTTGTCCTCCCACCTCTTTTTCTTTCTCCCTCTTCTTCTGTCTCCCTCTTCTTCTGCCTCCTTGCACCGCTCTTTGCAGGATGGTCTTTGCAAGGCCTGATGCTCTGGTGACGTGGCCACACCATCGGAGTTTCCGTTCAGTAAGAAGGTGAAGCGCGTCAACTGTGCACGCTTTTTATTGATTGAGGTTTGTGTTTAACTGCTTGCAAACCATGTCTTATTTTGTCAGAGTCAGATAATAACGTTTTCTTGTATCCTGTTGATGGAGGCGATGCTGGTGTTGTTTAAATCTAAATGGACTTCCTTGACCTTTTGTGCGTGTGTGATGAGACATCAGTTCTGATATTCAGCGACAAGCTCGCAACTTGCTGATGTAGTTAATGGTGCTGAAGTCGTCATGACGCTAGTCTTCTTATTTTGCGTGTGTGGATCGTGTCCAGAATTTCGTTCAATATCAAGAGAGAGAGAGAGAGAGAGAGAGAGAGAGAGAGAGAGAGAGAGAGAGAGAGAGAGAGAGAGAGAAAAAGAGAGAGGGCAGTGAGTGTGTGTGTGTGGGGGGGGGGGGGAGCTCTCTCTCCTTAATTGTGACAAGTACATCATGGTTGCTACCCTTATATGTTTCTTCGCTTCCTCAGTAAAGTGTCTTTAGTTGATGTGTTGTACGTCCACAAATGTTGAAAGAACTAATAGAGAATGACTGTATTCATTCTTTGCCGTTTCCTGAATCAGGTGCAGTTTGGTTATAATGATTCATGATGTTGTTATGCAGGGCAAACGTCTTTGACCGGACCAAAGCAGTTACGGTCATCTGAGAGTTCAAAACTGACGCAGTAGTTAATTTCTATTTAAAGTTTTCAAATAAATTCAATCAACGCCAACGAAAACCTCGATTCAACGGCCATCTAACTTCCCATCCCTACGCTT
The DNA here is from genome assembly GCA_036898135.1 of Oncomelania hupensis. Lineage (NCBI taxonomy): Eukaryota > Metazoa > Mollusca > Gastropoda > Littorinimorpha > Pomatiopsidae > Oncomelania > Oncomelania hupensis. The sequence continues at coordinate 61,398,796 of CM072513.1, forward strand.
TGGGTTTTTTGTTATCTCTTCTTCTTTTTCTACTTCTGCCCCCTCACCCCTCCCCTTCCCAACCCTTCTTTTTCTTCTCCTTCTCCTCATCTTCTTGTCCTCCTCCTCCATTTTTTTCTTTTTCTGCACCTTCTCCTTATTCCTTTCTTTTCTTCTCCTCATCCTCCTCCTCTTTCTTCTTCTGTTGCTGCCCCTCATTCTTCTTCTTTTCCTTATTCCCCCTCATCCTCCTTCTTCCTCATAGTCTTTTTCTCTACATCCTCATTCTTTTTCTTCTTCTGCTTTTTTGTGTCTTCTTTTTCCTCCCCTCTTTTTTGTCTTTGCCCTCCTCCTCTTTCTCCTTTTGGTTCTTTTCCACCTCCTCCTTTTTCTTCTTCTTCTTGAGATCGTACCATGGTCATTTTATTTCCTGTTGTTAATGAAAAGAGTGATCTGATCGCAATCGCCTCCGTGAGGTGTGAGGCAGAAGGGAGAACGCGGGCTAGTGGTAATTAGATTGTACGTATAAGATGTGGGATCCATACAGCAGTACGGTACAAGTAGGTTTGACCGATACAGGCTAGTAGTTACATTGGTAGCAGAACATGTATGTATTCTATGTCCGTACCAAATCTTCATAGTACTGCGATTAGTTGTTCCCTGTACTGGCAGTGTAAGCCTACATTCCAATCGTATTGTCTCATAGGACTCACAGCTGCTGCACTCTAGACACGATGTCTTATGTGCTCTCGTGTCACAATGTCGTGGTGTAGGGTATGATAATCTGATTTCCAAGATCAATAGCTATTCTTAGCAGGTACTCTTTCCTTCCTATGCTTTGTTCCCAGAGCACAGGATTCCAGCAAGCGCGGATCTTAATATTTGTAAAATCAATATTAGGAAATGGCGAAATGAGTTTATATATTATTATGTACTATTTATCACATTGTAGTGGGGTTAGAAGATCTCATTTCGAAGACCTGTAATTATAGTTAACACCGGTATTCCCTGCTGTATTTTCTTTGTTCCAAGTTTGCACTCGCCTACCTTATACTTCAATGTACTCTTTGTCGTATTGCAATAATGCTTGGTGATCTGATTTCGGAGATCAATAGCTATATTTAGATGACATCCATTAAGCTTCCTTTGTCACACCGCTGTAGTAGCTCAGTGGTAGAGGATTCGCCTGGCACACTGATGGCCCAGGTTCGAATCCTCTGGTGGGCAAAACTAAAAGTGACCATTTTTAAATAACCATCTTAGAAGAATGTTTGCTCTGATGGTTTAGTGCTGATTGAAGTCTCTTTCTTTTTTTTCCCTGGGATGATCATCCGCTGGTCTGCCTTATCCGCCAATGGTGGATGTAGTCTTTGAACTTCAATGGTCGCAAGCTTCCTTTCCTTTCCTTTGTTCACTGTCCACAATTCAGCACGTCAGGCGTTTCAAAAATTAGAATTAGTATAAATATCGTAGTATGTAGTAATTGTGGTACTGTAGTAAAGATGTGATTTGGAAGATCAGTAGAGAAACTTTGATGGCGTTTCCTGCATTCTGTTCTTTTAGTTCATTGTTCACAGTTCAGCAAGTAGGCTACGGCACTTTTAGAAATATTGTATAAATATATTAGTATGTAGTCTTTGTGGTATTGTAGTGAAGATATGATTAGCGATACTTCGATGGCGTCCCCTGCTTCGTTTTCTTTGAGCTCAAAGTTCGCAGCGCAGAACAGTGTGTCTTACGCTGTGAAAATATTGTGCACTCTTTGTCGCGCTTGATGATCTGATCTGGAGTGTCGATAGCTATATTTAGGTAGTTTATTTTTATTTTTATAAAGCTTCTTGTTCTTTTGTTCAACGAGTGCAGTCGTCTTTGGACCTATCCTGACATTTAGTTCATAATTATGGGTCATCAGAAGTTCTTTGAACTGGTAAGTGCATTATGTTAAAACAAAGTTGATTTGCGTTTCATTTGTCAGTCTGAACAACAGTGATCCTAATGTGGACTGACGTCAATGTCTAATCTCTTATTATTTTCTTTGAAGTGCGTGTTTTGTCCTAGATGTACCCCCGTTGGGGTGCCGGGGGTTTCAGTATAAATAGTATCCCCACTTTCTGGAAATTTAGTGCTTTAAATTCCCACTGTCGCTGTCTTTCTCATTTGCTCTTTCTCATTCCTGCTCTGTTCTATCAATCTGCTATACTATCGTCTTCTTCGCTAGAGCTAGACCAGTCTCCTACCTTTTTTCTTGAAAACTCTTCCGGGACAAGACTCCTTATTTGTGTATGAGGTCTGTTGGATCAGCTTGGGAATATTGGACGCTTTCTGCCAGGTGGTCACTAGGGCTTCCTATGATGTTATTATTTAGCAATGTAGGCATTTTATATGTAGGCTATGTGTTTTGTTGATAATTTATAATGATGTTTGTATTTTATTTTGTTTTTGTAAACAGGGGTTCGATAAGTTGGGGTGAAGCGTCAGCCGTCCCCTGCGTGGGATGTCTTTATTGTAAAGTGACTGGCTGGTGGAGAGCTTTCGGTTTTACCACTAGGGTTGTTTCAGCAGATCTTTTATGCGGATCAGGGGTTGCCCGGTCCTGATTTGGCTCGGAAGAGTCCGCTGGACCTAAAGCAATAATAATGTAATGTAATGTAATGTCCTAGATGTACTTGAATTAGGCGCAGACCAACTGTAAGTGAGAAATATATGAATTTCCCCGCCACCTCCTAAATATTTATATTTATAATATCACAGAAAACTCGTATCAGTTTTCCGGGAGAGAATGAAAGAGAGACAAAGAGAGAGAGATAGTGTGTTAGGGAGGGGATTTTGGAACTGGGGATGGGTAATAACTAAAAATAAATCCTCACTAACAGGATCGATCATCATCATCATCATCATCATCATCATCATCATCATCATCATCATCATCATCATCATCAGCTGCAGCAGAAGCAGCTGCAGCAGCAGCAGCAGCAGCATTATCATCATCATCATCATTAGTATAACCACTATTTCATATGTCGTTCGTATTGGTAGAACCTAAAATTCAAGAAATGTTTGAAAAAATTGTAACATTATACATGCAGTTACAAGCTCCAAACACTGCATTAGTGACTTAGATGTTCCGCTGTATTAAATCTTCTTTAAAAAAAAAACCATAGTATTAATCTAATTGCGAAAGTCAAGCCTTATTATTAAACCAAGGAAATGATATTAACAATCGCAAGTTTGTCAATGTAGTGAAGTTAACCTTTATGCACCTGCGACCAATACAATACTGACGGGTATCGACAACAGGCTAACGGACCATATCCTACTTAAGCCTACCTTGATCCGCGAGCTTTGACCTCAGTGCACCATGGGCCATACTTCGCCAATGCTCATCTTGCCAAATCATTAGCCAGTCAAAACGCTTCATCAAACTACACTTCGACACAAACCTTAAATCATAAGATATGACGATATTTTTAAATGCTTAACACTTTCATAAAAGGGTAGTAAACATTGATTTTAACACAATATTACTGTGCTCCCTTGTCATATCCAACTTTCTATACTCTTGCATGGACCCTCACAGCAGATCTACAACGGAAAATACAAAGCATGGAGATGAGGTTCTAACGAAGACTACTGGGCATTTCCTATACCCAGCACATCAAACGACAAAGTCCGACAGACCATCACACAAGCCATTGGACAATACGCGGGTGGTGAAGAAGCGGGATCTCCGATGGTATGGCCACGTCACCAGGCATCAGGTCTTGCAAAGACCATCATGCAAAGCACGGTGCAAAGAGAAAGAAAAAGAGGGAGACAGAAAAATAGAAGACAACACTCGACAGTGGACTGGCTTGACACAGCGTGAAGACATGAGGGCTGCTGAGGACAGAGAAAGATGCAGTACGCATTTTATACGATTATCTGTGGTGCCACAATGATTTTCGAGTTACGGAATATGATAGGCCCAGTACCATTTGTCTCCGTATTTCCTCTTGACCTTAGTGACCGTTACGTTAGGGGAATGGATCTTGGGGAGAGTAGGGGGTCAGGTAAGGGGTTAAGATAGTAAGTAGACATGTTGGGGTCACTGACCAGCCGGTCGTGACCTCACAGCAGCTGGAGATAACGAAACACCCACGCTGCCAATTTCGCTTAGTACTGAGTAAATGCTTCTACCCTGTTGAACATGTCTGAGATGAAATACTGTGTCCCGTATTGATCTTCATGTAAAACGATTTTCGTTTCAGTTTTCAAAGAACCTGACGTCTGCTTGCAAGTCAACAGATGTGAAGAAGTAGAGAAACATTTTTTAAAGTGTAGAAGAGTGTGTGTGTTGAGGAAGGCGGAAAGGGGGGGGGGAGAAGGTCCAATCAAACTTGACTGAATGAAATATAGCGTTGTTTTTGCGTTAAGCTATTTCTTAAGGACATTGCAATGATAGTATTTATAGACCTATTGAGAACGTTGACCTCAACTAATCGATTTTCTGCGAAAGAAAGTAATATGTCAAATATCTAACCCACCTAAAAGTGCTTGTTTAATTCCCCGTGAACTCGTATAACTAAAAAAAATACGTTTTCTCAGTCATTAATAATGTTATGGATAACGAAATTCATTATGTCTTGAACTCTATAGGTTTGTTCATTTCAACGAACACTTGTTTCCATACATTTTCCCGATTTTAAAAAATCAACACGGTACAAGGATCGGTTCTAATTTCATTGCAGTATTTTCAAAAACGGTATGTGTGTGTGTTGTTATTTAATTCTTTCTATTTCTAGCGTCACGATGAAGCATAATTATTATTAAAAGTAATTAAGATGTTGTTGGCCTGATATCTATTTTTTTGTTAAAGTAAAAATCTAAAGATCCTAAAGTTTTGTTGTTGCCGTTGGAAACAATTTGATGACGTCCCCGTCGTCATGTTAATTCTAAACAATGTTGTGCGTGCATCTTAAATGTGTGTTAGTGTGTGGGTGTGCGTGCGCGCGCGTGTGTGTGTGTGTGTGTGTGTGAAGAATGTAGACTACAGACAGTGCCTACAGGCCTCAGACTGAAACAAACTACAGATTTAAGTACTGCCACTCATACTCTGGGTGGCGATTTCTAGTGAGATGTCTGTCGTGCAGAACTTGTTGATGCGGCTGAGGCTGCAATGTCTTTTTTTTTCCTTTCTCCTGTTTTTTCCCCAGTTCTTGACAGTGAAGATGATAGGTTTGTTTGGATGGCGGTGTTGGGACTGAGCTGAAAACTGGTTTGAAAGACGATAGTATTTTTGTACAAAGAAAGAGGGCATCAAGTACATAGAGTAGTGATAAAAATCACTTTTTCCAAAATAGAAGATTAACCCTTGCGGCGCCCAACTAATGTGAGCTAACTACAGCTAAATAGATGATTGCTTCCCCAACGACAGTGGTTGAACACGATAAAGAGCCTGGCCTTAAAGAGGACTTTGAGATTCAGCCCTGTGTTTAGTGTATTATTCAACTAGGAAACACAGTATTAAGGCAATTGACAAAGAAGGGGTTGTGACTGGAATCATTATCATTATGTGTTAGCAAGGAACGTACGGTACAGCTACGCTTCACCTTCTTTGGTAATGTTAGAGCAAGGTCGTTTTGATTGTTTGTTTGCTTGCTTTTTATCGGGTGAGGAATGGGAGTGGGGAGGGGGACAGTCGTGAATGGTAAATGGAGGTAATTAGATGCTTGTGATGATGGTGATTATAATTATAGTGATGATGTTTGGGTGTGATAGTGGTACATTTTAGCGCCTGGCAGAATTGGCGTTTAATCGCTGAAGGAGCTTTCAGCGAAATACATGTGTAGATAACTTTTTTTTTTTTTTTAGTCTGATGCGTTTTATCTCCTTGGGGCTTCAGTCCTCTGTTTTGTCTCCTGGTAGCTGGGAGTTGTAATTGATAGCCTGGTGTATTTGTTTGGGTGCGTGATAGTGTATGTTCGTTTGGATGGTTTATTATTGGGATCGAAGTAGTACTCAGCGCTAAACTACACAAAAACATGTACATGAATGAATATAAAACTGGGATGGTGAGGATATATGTAGTAATGGTTGTGCTGGTGGAGGTGATTATGGTGGTAAAGATGATGACGATGGTGAAGGTGGTTTATAACTCTCCGCCGTAGCTCGGTGGTAGAGCGTCCGCTTGGCACACCGATGACACAGGTTCGATTCCCGTGCTGGGTAATGTGCAAAACACAGTTGTACGTTTGGAAAGGTTAACCAGTGTAGGTGAATGCAAAGGTTAAAAATCGGGTAGCAGCAATGTTTTATTATTATTTGACGAGATAAGAATACCTTATTACCATAATTACATATTGCATTGTGAATAACGTGCCCCGATGATTAAACAGCTCGAACACTTGGTCGGGTTTTCAGTTCTATTTATATTGAATATTGGCACTCAACAGAGTATTTCCCAAGGATCAATCTGTGTGCTTTATGTTTCCGTGTTTCACCTCTCAATCCCAACTCCCACCCCGATCTCTCACAACCACCCCACCCTCACCCTCCCTCTCACCCACCTTGGGATGCTGGGGTTTTCTGTATAAATAGTATCCCCACTTTGTGGAAATGTAGTGCTTTAAATTACCACTGTTTCTGTCATTCCCCATTTGTTCTTTGTGGTTCCTTATTGTTACGTTGAAACGCGCATGATGGTGCGTGTGAAATGCGCACGATATTATGTGTGAAGCGCGCGCGATAGATCTGTCATGAACTGGCTAGTTTTAACTCTGCTCATTGACTATTCAGCCTTGTGTAGTTTTTGTAACAGTAGAGAGTCAGTATATAACACAGCAGCAATACAAGTACACACCGCGAGCCCGACCCACGCTGCGTAGTTAATCAGCACTGTGTGCGAGAGTCGTAAACATTTTACCCAATGAGAGCTTAGGCAAAGCAGTTCGAGCCAGTTTGACTGGGTCCGAGCCTAACACAGCGTTGGTCAGTTGGGAGGAATACACCGAAGTGTTAACAGCTAGAAAGCTGGCAGAGAAATCTCTCCACACTTAGACCAGAAAGCAGGACTTAGAATCATAGAATTCTATCAAGTCATCACGGGCCTGAACTTGTCAAACAGGTAAATTAACACCCTTCTGTTTCATCGTGATATATTTATATTATTGTTGAAATTATGTTTGAAGAATTTGCTATGCATAAATGTGAATTGTTAATCCGAATTTGCCGTACCACGTGGAAGAGCCTACCACGAGGCGAAACACGACCGGTTACGCCGCCATGTTGTATCCCGTACGGAACCACTGTTGTTTAACTTATATGTATGTTTGCAGACCAGTGGCTGTACCACTGAATGTTTATATTATTATTAATTCTGTATGTGTATAGTTAGACACAATTGATATTTATGTATGTATAGGAATTTAGAGTGAGATTCCAGTGGAACCCGGAAGTAGCAGAATGTTCGTCGCTTATGTATAGAGATGTGGAGCTATCACTGAGGGCTACTTTGGCTTTCAGTGAGACGCTCTGCACAAACCGATTATTCAGGGTTGTGCAGAATTTCGTCTCTTATATTACAGACGAGCAGGCGAGCTATCCCGAGCTATCCCGAGCTATCCTGTGCACCCCACTCCACAGAAACGACTAGTTGGTTGAGGAGCCTCTGCCGCACAAGTCGGAAAGAGCTACTTTGAAAAACACCCTGTCAGACCCCACAGCGTGGCAAGGGAACCCAACTACACAACGACACAGGTGGACCAGAAGCTACCTCACAGAAGGACTTCGCACGCTCCATCTAGCAGTTAAGTGCAAAAACGAAGGTGCACTTAAACTGATCATAACAGGACCACAGTAGTCCAACTCTTCAGAAACTGTATAACGGACCACAGTAGTCCAAATCTACATGAGAACTTATAGCAAGTGCCCGATGAAGATATAACAGCTGCCTAGACTATCAGCGATCGAACTATTAGCAGTGACTGAGACATTTTAAGTTAGATTAGTACTTAGAGAATCTTGTATAGAGTAGAAGAAATAAATGTGTGATTTTAACTGTTATCAAGTGGCTGGACTACATATGATTCATAGCCGTGTGAAAGCTAGTGTGACAGTGATCTTTTACCATTTTTCTATCTATTTCTGTACCCCAACCTTAACACAGAACGAGCTAAACAAATAAATTTATTAAAGTAATTCATAGGGTGACTTACTAGCAGTTCCCACCGAATAAACGTGAGGGTCCATAATTCCATTGTGCAGAGCCCATAAACCCCACGTGACACTTTAATTGGCGAGCCTGCCAGGATCTGTGTATAATAGGAATTGGGTATAACCGGACCTAAGTACAATAAAATTAGATAACAGTAGGAGAAGTAGAATAACTTAGAATAGTGTAAGGGTATAACACTGATCAGTTGGGTGCACTATTCTTTAGTTAAAAACTTTTTTGCTTCAAATATTTTTGTGCCTGTATGTTGCATTGTTCTTTTGCAGGTTTTGCTTAAGTAACTGTTGTATGCCATTTGACTCTTGGTTTATTCTAGTATTGATTGCGAATTTTATGGTCTTTGCATTGTTTTTATTGAATTGCAATATTGCTAGTGTTTTGGTATTCCACGTGATTCAGAGGTTGTTCATAGACACGTTTGACAATGTCGGACCCAGTGGCCTTGAGATTGCGTTTCAAGGAACTAGGAGAAGCTTTACACTTAGCAGGGGCAGACCTAATTGCGTATATAAATGCAGAGGTAGAGAAACAGGAGGCTAAGGCAGAGAGAGCAGCAGAGAGAGGCGAAGAAACTCGAAGCGGCAGAGAGAGCCGCAGAGAGAGAACAGAAAAAAGCAGAACTAGAAGCAGAGCAGAAGAAACTAGCATTAGAAGCAGAGCAAAAGAAATTAGCATTAGAAGCAGAGCAAAAGAAAGCAGAGTTAGAAGCAGCTAGAGAGCAGAAGAAACTAGAGCTAGAGGCAGAAAGAGAACAGAAGAAGGTTGCAGCAGAGAGAGAAGCAGAAGTTAGGAAATGGGAGTATGAGAGGGCAGAAAAGGAAAAAGACAGACAGCATGAGTTAGAATTGAAAAGATTGGAATCAGGAGCGTCAAGTTCTTCCTCAACCCCTCCCCACTCAGATCAGCTAGAGGTAGCACCCAACCCCGTAAAAGGAATGTCATTTCCACTGGGAACATTCAATGAGAGAGAAGAAGGTCTAGATCTCTATCTGACTAGGTTTGAGCGTCTAGCAACAGAGTATAAACTAGATCCCACCCATTGGTCTTTTAAGCTTAGTCAAGGGCTTAGAGGAAAGGCTTATGACATCTACAATAAGCTACCGACTGACAGAGTGACTGACTATCACAAAGTAAAAGAGGCACTCCTAACGGGATTCGAACTAACAGGAGAATGCTATCGGCAAAAATTCCGCACCAATCGGAGAGTGAAAGGAGAGAGCTATGCGCAGTTCGCGGATCGGTTGTCCACAACGCTGGATAAGTGGATTAGCCAGTCAGCCACGGCTAAAACGTATGATGGACTGACAGAACTGTTAGTATGGGAACAGCTACGGGAAACCATGACCCCCGAGCTGAGGACATTCTCAGTAGAGCAGGGCGCGGAAAGACTGGAAGATCTGGTCAAGGTCGCAGATAGGTACGTGGCCGCACACGGAGAAGCCAAGAGCTTCAGGCGAGACCTAAAGCCTAACGGGAAAGAGGCACAGAAACGAAGCCCTAACCGGGAAGAGCGCACCGCGAATAAGCCGAATAACCCCAGACCTGGGCAGAATAAAGGACCCAACACGGAATTCGGGAAAAGAGGTCCTGCAGAACAGAGACGGTATTGTTCGTTCTGCAATAGAAACAATCACTCCACCGCAGAATGTTTCAAGTTGGCCGCACAACGTAGGGAAGAGCGCGAAAGCCGGCCAGCGCACAGAGTTCTAACTCAAAGTAGCGGTAACAAGCCACACACGATCGGAGATCACCCATCGGTGACAGACACGGTCAAGGTCAACGGAAAAGAAGCGAACTGTCTGTATGACACAGGTCTATCATACGACGCGATAGTCAGCGAATCTCTTGTATCGCGCGCGGACTTGACGGACAAGACAGTCGACTTACAAGGAGCAGACTTGACGAAACCGACGACTACTTGCCCAATAGCTTGGATCGAAGTAGAGAGTAGGTACGTCACAGGACGAATCCAAGCAGCTGTTTTACAGAAACCCCTGTATGATCTAGTGCTAGGTTGTAGGTATGTGTTCTTAGGCACGCCCCCTAAAACTGTAGAGATAGCTGCAGTGCAAACCAGGGCCCAAGCTAAAACCCAACCACCCCAGCCCGAGTTCGCTCCGAATCCAGGACTCGAAGAGATCAAAACAGCACAGAAAGAAGACACCTCGATAGCGAAGTGCTTCCAGAAGCTGCCCAAGGCGCACACACCCCCGCACAAGGGAGACTTCTACATGGAAGAGGGAGTTCTACATCGACAAGGAGATGGAGATCACACCCAACTAGTACTACCAGCCACCCTTCGAGCCCAAGTACTAGAATTAGGCCACAGCATGCCACTCAGCGGACACATGGGAATTGGAGCCACAGTGCAGAGAATCAGCGCACACTACTATTGGCCAGGAATCACGGAGGATGTCAAGCGCTACGTGAAATCTTGCCACCAATGTCAACGATATTCCCCGCGACATCACACCGTACCAGTTACCTTAGGACCATCGGTAGTAGTCGGCGTGCCATTCCAGCAAGTCTGAGTAGACATAGTAGGACCACTGCCCATGACCAAGAAGCGGAACAGATTTCTACTCACACTCGTCGACGCATGTACGATGTGGTGCGAAGCAGTCCCGTTGCCAGCGATTGACACCAAGAAGATTGCAGATGCACTCATCGCCATCTTTACCAGAGTCGGATTCCCGGACAGCATTAGAACGGACAACGGATGTCAGTTCACCGGCCGCCTGATGCAAGACGTGTTCGAGTTGATACAAGTTCATCACATTCGCACACCACCATATCACCCAGCCAGCAACGGACAAGTAGAAAGACTGAATGGAACCCTTCTCACCATCCTCAGGAAAGTCGCCGACGACAATCCAGAAGCGTGGGACTCCTACGTGAATGCGGCACTGTTCGCATATAGAGAAACGCCCCATGCAGCCACAGGCTACACCCCGTCAACATTGCTATTCGGCAGACCTCTAGCAGGACCGCTAGAAGCCCTACGCAGAAGTTGGACGGAAGCCAAGATAGACGACACACCCAGAGGTGCCACCAAGTACGTCGCAGACCTGCAGGAAACCCTCAAAGCAACGTGGAAGAAAGCTGGTGAAGCACTGAAGAAGGCAAGAGCCCGTCAGGCGAAGTACTACAACCGCCACGCGAAGGACAGAGAACTGCAAGTCGGCGATCAAGTGCTACTCTTACTTCCAAGTGGAACCAACAAGCTGGACATCGCTTGGAGAGGACCGTACCGGGTGACTGCCAAGAAATCCAAGACAGTCTACCAAGTAGAGGTGAACGGGAGAGCCCGGTACCACCACATCAATCTCCTCAAGAAATACACGGATCGACCAGCGACCCCCAGCACTCACAACTTGTTAGCCATCGCCATCGCGGAAGAAGGAGAAAGCATGGAGACCAATGCAGTAGAGTATCCCCTGCACTCCAAAGAAACCTACAAAGACGTGATACTCAACGGAGACCTAGCCGCTAAACAGCAACAGCAAGTACCACAGGTCATTCGACAACATCAGACTGTGCTCACAGACCGACCAGGGAGGACAGACCTCGTCGAAGTAACCTTAACGGTGAACGACCCAACACCCGTCCGCCAGAAGCTCTACCCGATGCCACTGTCTCAGCAGCGAGCCATCAAGGAAGAGATAGACACCTTACTGGCAGCCGGAATCATCTCAGAGTCTACCTCACCCTACAGCGCAGGCACGGTATTGTTGCGAAAACCCAACGGAGAGCATCGACTGTGCATCGACTTCAGACTCCTGAATGCGGTAACGCAGTTCCAGCCAGAGCCACTCCCGGACCAGACCGACCTATTTGCCAAGCTACAGCGAGCGAAGTACTTCTCACGCATCGACCTCAGCAAAGGATTCTACCAGATACCAGTGCAACCGCAAGTCCGAAAGTATCTAGCGTTTAGCACTATGGAAGGACACTTCGAGTTCAACGTACTTCCATTCGGACTCCACAACGCACCCAGCATCTTCAGCGCCATGATGCGAAAACTCTTGGCACCCCTGAGCAGCGAGCACCTACATTCGTTTATGGACGACATCCTCATCGCAGCACCTACGTGGGAGGAACATGTCACGCTCCTACAGCAACTACTCGCCCGCCACAGAGACACGGGATTGACGGCAAGACCCACCAAATGTCAGATCGGATTCACCGAGCTAGAATTTCTGGGACACACCATCAGTCAAGGAAGCCTGCGACCGGTAGAGAAGACAGTGAAACGCCTACTCGACGCTCCTAGGCCCAAGACCAAGAAGGAAGTGCAGTCGTTTCTAGGACTCTGCGGCTTCTACCAGAAGTTCATCCCCAACTACAACAGCATCGCCGTACCACTGGCAAATGGAACCCGGAAAATCGCCCGGACAAAGTAGTTTGGACAGCGGAATGTGAGACAGCCTTCCAAACACTCAAGGACAGAATGACATCGGCGCCAGTACTCCACCTACCCGATTTGACTCAGCCGTTCGTTCTTCGCACCGACGCAAGCGACTTAGGCCTCGGAGCAGTACTGCTACAGCGCGACCCCAAGAATGCAGAGACGTTATTCCCTGTGAGTGTCGCCTACGCCAGCAGAAAATTGAGACCCGCCGAGACCCACTACGCCACGTCGGAGAAAGAATGTCTTGGACTAGTCTGGGCCATACAGAAGTTTCAACTCTACCTGTATGGGACCCACTTCACAGTTCAGGTGGACCACCAACCACTATCGTTCCTGGCAGCCTCCAAATCCTTGAACTCTCGCCTGATGAGATGGGCACTCACCCTTCAAGCGTACTCATTCCAAATCGAGTACATACCCGGCAAAGAGAACCACGGAGCCGACTACCTCAGTCGCCATCTCGTGGAGGACACAGCAGCTGTCGCCCACCCAACACAACTAAGGGCCACAGCACCAGAATTCGTCCCCGCCCAATAAAACCCTGTCACTAGTGTCCATAGCTACCTGGCACAGCATTGCAGCTCAGGTAGAGCAACTTAATTAGTTCGTAAATAGGACCCTAGGATAGTGCAGTGTTAAACTAGGCTCTGTAGTAGAAAAAGGTCGACTCCAGTAGTCATCGCCTTTTTTCAGTTGAGGGAGCCTGTCATGAACTGGCTAGTTTTAACTCTGCTCATTGACTATTCAGCCTTGTGTAGTTTTTGTAACAGTAGAGAGTCAGTATATAACACAGCAGCAATACAAGTACACACCGCGAGCCCGACCCACGCTGCGTAGTTAATCAGCACTGTGTGCGAGAGTCGTAAACATTTTACCCAATGAGAGCTTAGGCAAAGCGGTTCGAGCCAGTTTGACTGGGTCCGAGCCTAACACAGCGTTGGTCAGTTGGGAGGAATACACCGAAGTGTTAACAGCTAGAAAGCTGGCAGAGAAATCTCTCCACACTTAGACCAGGAAGCAGGACTTAGAATCATAGAATTCTATCAAGTCATCACGGGCCTGAACTTGTCAAACAGGTAAATGAACACCCTTCTGTTTCATCGTGATATATTTATATTATTGTTGAAATTATGTTTGAAGAATTTGCTATGCATAAATGTGAATTGTTAATCCGAATTTGCCGTACCACGTGGAAGAGCCTACCACGAGGCGAAACACGACCGGTTACGCCGCCATGTTGTATCCCGTACGGAACCACTGTTGTTTAACTTATATGTATGTTTGCAGACCAGTGGCTGTACCACTGAATGTTTATATTATTATTAATTCTGTATGTGTATAGTTAGACACAATTGATATTTATGTATGTATAGGAATTTAGAGTGAGATTCCAGTGGAACCCGGAAGTAGCAGAATGTTCGTCGCTTATGTATAGAGATGTGGAGCTATCACTGAGGGCTACTTTGGCTTTCAGTGAGACGCTCTGCACAAACCGATTATTCAGGGTTGTGCAGAATTTCGTCTCTTATATTACAGACGAGCAGGCGAGCTATCCCGAGCTATCCCGAGCTATCCTGTGCACCCCACTCCACAGAAACGACTAGTTGGTTGAGGAGCCTCTGCCGCACAAGTCGGAAAGAGCTACCTTGAAAAACACCCTGGCAGACCCCACAGCGTGGCAAGGGAACCCAACTACACAACGACACAGGTGGACCAGAAGCTACCTCACAGAAGGACTTCGCACGCTCCATCTAGCAGTTAAGTGCAAAAACGAAGGTGCACTTAAACTGATCATAACAGGACCACAGTAGTCCAACTCTTCAGAAACTGTATAACGGACCACAGTAGTCCAAATCTACATGAGAACTTATAGCAAGTGCCCGATGAAGATATAACAGCTGCCTAGACTATCAGCGATCGAACTATTAGCAGTGACTGAGACATTTTAAGTTAGATTAGTACTTAGAGAATCTTGTATAGAGTAGAAGAAATAAATGTGTGATTTTAACTGTTATCAAGTGGCTGGACTACATATGATTCATAGCCGTGTGAAAGCTAGTGTGACAGTGATCTTTTACCATTTTTCTATCTATTTCTGTACCCCAACCTTAACACAGAACGAGCTAAACAAATAAATTTATTAAAGTAATTCATAGGGTGACTTACTAGCAGTTCCCACCGAATAAACGTGAGGGTCCATAATTCCATTGTGCAGAGCCCATAAACCCCACGTGACAAGATCTGTTCGTTTTATTTTGCAAAGCATGCAATAATAGAGTGTATTTACCTTTGATTTGAGTTTGCATTGTTGTTAAAAGAAGCTGTGTATAACGTTGATAATTTTCGTTAGTCGATATTATTGGAGAATTCTCTAGATCTGCTTGTTTACTATCGATCGAAGTTTCGGGATATTTGAGAACATTCTTGGACAGAAAGAATGTTGTATGACGTAAGTCAGTGATGACGAAGTTTTATTTGATTGGTTGTAGTGCGTCATTCTGCTGTGTTCTAAATTGTTCTGGAGCATGAAGAGACTATATAAGTGCCGCACTGTTTCAAAAAAGGTTGTTGATAGTGAGTTGGAAAGTAAAAAGTTGAGAGTGGAAAAGCGATTGAGCGATTGTATGCAGTTGTTGATGTGTGCTGAATAAAAGTGGAAAACTTCATACGACGACTCCGTGTCTTGTTGCTGAGTGAGCAGGCTGCGTGGATAAACGAACCTGAGTTACACCTATCAGGATTTCAAGCATCGGGGCTGAATCAACTACTGATAGAGAAAAAACAACATCGAGTGTAACACGAATCTGTTCTATCAATCTACTATCTTCTTCGCTAGATCTGAAACCAACCTTTTTTCTTGAAAACTCCCCCAAAACTCCTCATTTGTGTATGGGATCTGTTGGGTCAGCATGTAAATATTGGATGCTTTCTGCCAAATGGTCACTAGGGCTTATTATTTAGCAATGTAGGCATTTTATATTTATGTGTTTTGTTAATATTTTATAATGCTGTTTATATTCTATTTTATTTTTGTAAACGGGGTTTCGATAAATTAGAGTACAGCCTCAGCGTCTCCTGCATGGGATGCCTTTATTGTAAAGTGACCGGCTGGTTGGGTTGTTTCAGCAGATCTTTTATGCAGATCGGGGGTGAGTCCTCTTTCAACCAAGTTGTGGTCCTGATTCGGCCCTTTGCAGTGCTCTGGACCCTATAAACAATGACTAACTAACTAACCCTCCCTACTTTCCTCCCTACTTTCCTCTCTCTCTCTCTCTCTCTCTCTCTCTCTCTCTCTCTCTCTCTCTCTCTCTCTCTCTCTCTCTCTCTCTCTCTCTCTCTCGTTAATGGTGGGGAAAGCTAAATGTAGGGTTTGGAAATGTCGTGAATAGTCTACATTACATTACATTACATTACAGGGTTGCTGCTTTAGGTCCAGTGTGCATACAGTTGAACAACACGGTACCTAACTTATTATCAGTACGACAGAAGCAAATTATTGTGATTATATCGTGCGTGTTAAATTTGGAATAATATTATATTGGTGTAACAGTTCAGAAAAAGAGCTCGGTCACAGAGATGGAGAAAGAGAGGAAGGCTGAGAGTGAGGGGGGAAGGTAGGGAGGTAAATAGAGTGGGAGGGAGGGAGAGAGGAAAAAGAAAGAGTGGGAAGGGGAAGGGGGGGGGCGGAAGAGAGAGAGACTTTTGACACTTTAGAAACTTCTTATTTAATTAGAGAAGAAAATTTAAGCTCATTATGAAGCCTAATCTTCCAAAAATTTGTCCCTTAACAATTTAATATAACAAAAAACCTTTAGCATTAACTTAGGAATCATATAACTCACATCCACAAATGCGCACGTACACACACACACACCATCATCTTCGTCATTATCTTTAAACAATTTAGAGAGAGAGGTTGAGGGATGTGAAAGAATGATTACGTGCGTTGTTGGAATGATTACGTACTTGCGTAGTTGTGAAGAAGCATGTGCGTGTCTTTTGACTAGATGCTTAAAAAGTGTTGTGTTTTGAGAGAAAATGCAATTATGATGACGGACTAGATACATCAAAACAAGGAAAAATGAAGCGTTGCCAAGTGGTTTACAAAGCTTCTCACCCCTGTTAAACGACTTCCCTAATAAAAACCTCCATTAACAAAATGGAAGGCGATTCAAATGTATTTCCACACTCACACCCATTGATAAAAATCAATAAAAGTGTTTTGAATAGAAAAGTAAAACTATACCCAGCAGTTCGACCAACGACCAAGCAACGGGCGACCATAAAATGGTTGGCCACAAGTACGCTACTTGTATACTAAAAATCATAAAAAGCGGTTTAGACGTTCTGAGACATAGAGAAAAACGCGTTTAGCAAATTAATCGACCCCACTCAGGGATCTTGTACTTTGAGGTAGAGTCAATACTATGGCACGGAAGCCTGTCCACCAGCACAGTTAACGTTCCTTTGAAATTGGGTCAGTTCTGTGGTTCTTGAGATACTTGTCGTGTGCAACGGACTGACCGACCGACAGACAGACCTACCGACACTGGGCTCTTCCCGATTCCTGAATATATGAAAGTATTTTCAAATAAGTCTGGAATATAATTCCCTCCCTCCCTCTTCCTCCACCACCACTCATGTCTTCTGTAATCTCAGAACGCCATTCTTAAAGCTTCATTTTGACAGTGTCATACTTAGGTTATGTCAAAACGTTCTGCTCTGTTGCTCTTTTATACTATGAGCCTGCCAATTTCTCCCACGTTAATTTTGGAAAAGTGTTGGAAACTACGCTATTTATTTAAAGCAATAACGTTTCGTTTGGCATGCAGTACCCATCCTCCCCCTTTTCCCTCCCATCATGGTTCGAGAGGGGGGGGGAGAAGGGGGAAGACTATGTTTATAACATTAATAAAATATGCGCTTTAATAACAACCGCGTAATAATTAATAAGGCAACAACCTGCCCCAGTAATCCGTGGTCTAATTATATAAATTCACTTTGAGGTACATGATTAATCGTAATGTGCTCCACCACTATTCTATATGCTTGTTACTATGGTGTGGGTGAATGGATGTGTTTTGGGGTGTACGGTAAATTAGCCTTAGATCTTTATTGTTCAAAATATCTTATCATATGAAACTTTTTTTCTTTTTGCTTTGTAGTGTATTTTATCTGACCTTGTATACACTGTACATCTTTGTGCTCTTTAATGATAGTTTTAAAGCTTCTTAATAGTTTTATATGTGCATTTTAAACGCTTTCAATGGCTAAATAGTATTTTACTTCTTATTTTAAATAATATTACTATTGACCCTGTAATGGAGTCGGAGGTGGAAGAGCTTATAGTATTCACGTGAGTGCTAATTCATCAATATTTTCCTATCCTATCCCGTAACTCAGATGCTTGTTTAACCAGCAGACTCCATTTTTCTCTGTCCTCAGCAACCCTGATGGCTTCGCTCAGTGTCATTCTCGAATGTTGTCATCCCACCTGTTTTTCGGTCTCCCTCTTCTTCTTCCTCCTTGCACTGTGCCTTGCAGGATGGTCTTTGCAAGGCCTGATGATCTTGTGACGTAGCCGTACCATCGGAGTTTCCGTTTCTTCACCACTGTGAGCAGGTCATCGTGTTGTCCAATGACTTGTGTGATGGTCTATCGGACTTCGTCGTTTGGTGATGTGCTGGGTATAGGAAATGCCCAGAAGTCTTTTGTAGCATCTCATCTCCATGCTTTGTATTCTTCGTTGTAGATCTCCTGTGAGGGTCCATGTTTCGCAAGCGTATAGGAAGATGGAGATGACAAGGGAGCGCAGCACTCTTATCTTGGAATGAAGACTGATGGTCTTGTCTTTCCAAGTGGACTTCAACTTTGTCAGGGCAGCAGTTGTTTGTGCGATCCTGGAGAGGACTTCCTGTCGGGACCCATTGTCTGGTACAATAGCTCCTAAATATTTAAAGCTATGCACTGTGTTGAGGGATTGGCCTTGGACTTTGATGTCCGTGTTGATGCCATTGGTGTTGTTGGTCATCATTTTGGTCTTCTCTGCACTTATTTCCATTCCATAGGCTCTGGAGTTGGTGTCAATCCTCTGTACTAGCTGTTTAAGTTTTTGTTCCTCTCCAGCCAATTCATCAATAGTTCATCATAATACCTTGTTTTACTCACCTGTTATAAGTGGTTCGATTGATTGAAAAATATATAAAACTTTAGAAAGACAAAAAATCTCCGAAATGTTCGATTGAATGATGCTTTTTTAGACGTTTCGATCATATGTGGGTTCGATTTACAAACGTTTTGAACATATGTCGGTTCGATTTACAGGGGTTTCAATCTTTTGTGTTTTAATATAATGTCGGTTCACCGACTTTTATGCTAAACTCATTTTCGCCTAAAGGTTTAAAAAAAAACAACAACTTCGAATTGGGGCCCTTTAACGATTCAGATTTCCAGCCTGCTCTGAAAGAAAATTATGACAACAAGCTTGCAACAGGACTTTAAACATGAGATAAAACTGTTTTTTCACAACTTGACCTGAGTTCACTTGAAGAATATCAGGCAGAATTCCAAGGTTACACTTAATATGATTGATGAATGTGCCAATTTTTTTGCAAGCGTCATATTCCCTTTTCCCACTCTCCACTCCCGTCCTACCTTTATCATCTTTAACCTCCTAACAAACACCGTCCTTCTTGTATTTCATCATCATCATCATCATCATCATCATCATCATCATCATCATCATCATCATCATCATCATCATCATCATCGTCGTCGTCGTCGTCGTCGTCGTCGTCGTCATCGCCGTCGTCGTCGTCATCATCATCATCATCATCATCATCATCATCATCAACAACAACAACAACAACAATAAACAACAACTGCATCATTATATTCAGCAACAGTGTCATCAGCGTCGTCGTCGTCGCCATCATGAAGAAGGCTGCCCACCGCATTCAACAAGCTGTGAGCTTCGGCCAACCCAGTTCTGTTATCAAGCTGCAAAACACAAACCATAGAGGATGGGGTGGAGAATTAAAGAAGTAGGCTTAAGCTGAAAAATAAGTGCCATAATCGAATCCCCCACTGCTCTAGGTGGAGCTTTACTGCTGAGGCTGTTGTAACTGGGCTTTTCCACTGCAAAGAAAGCGGGCAATCTCACTTTCACACGCATATACGACAAAAACGTTTTCGGGGGATTAAAAAACAAATATTATTATTAACATAAACCTGTTGATGATTTATAAGGACGATAATTAGACCCGCATTCCGTTCTCACACCCTCTATGAGAAGTCATAAAACTACAGCGAGCGACCCTGACAACCAGCCAAAATGCACACACACGCACACATACATACACGCACACACACACACACACACGCGTCATCCATACCTCACCCATTTACAAAAAAAATAATTGTCTTAGCTATCAAATCCACATTAATCATTATCGCTGCTGAACAAAATTTGTTTTTTTCTGCACAGCCGGTAGAGGTGGTGGTGGCATGTCGGTGATAAATAGCTTTTGGTGGACTTAAAATGTAAAATAAAAACTGTTGTTCATTTATTCCTATCCTATCCTATCCTATCCCGTACCTCGGAGGTCGTAGGGGCACCACAGATTTTTGTTTAACCAGCGTACTCCATCTTTCCCTGTCCTCAGCAACTCTATTGTTTCGCTCAGTGTCAAACCAGTCCATTCTCGAATGTTGTCCTCCCACCTCTTTTTCGGTCTCCCTCTTCTTCTACCTCCTTGCACTGCGCCTTGCAGGATGGTCTTTGCAAGACCTGATAATCTGGTGACGTGGCCATACCATCGGAGTTTCCGTGTTTTCACCACTGTGAGCAGGTCATCGTGTTGTCCAATGGCTTGTGTGATGGTCTGTCGGACTTCGTCGCCGGCGATGTGCTTTGTATAGGAAATGCCCAGAACTCTTCTGTAGCACCTCATCTCCATGCTTTGTATTCTTCGTTGTAGATCTGCTGTGAGGGTCCATGTTTCGCAAGCTTATAGCTTGTTCCTTTCCAGCCAATCTATCAATGTCATCCGCAAAACGAAGGTTGGAGACTGTTCTTCCCCCTATGCTGACTGTACTTTCGTGATCTGCAAGGGCATCTGACATGATGCGCTCTAGAAAGATGTTGAAGAGTGCTGGAGAGAGTAAGCATCCCTGACGCAAACCGATTGTTGTTCAGAACCAGTTTCCTATGGCGCTCTTGTGGAGGACTGCACTGGTAGCCTTGTCATACAGCTCTGCATGCCAGTCTCGGTCTGTTACGTTGAAACGCGATGGATAGTATGTCTGAAGCGTGCACGATAGATCTAATCGTTTCGCTTTGCAAAGTATTCAATAGTAGAGTGTATTTACCTTTGATTTGAGTTTGCATTGTTGTTAGAAGAAGCTTTGTATAACGTTGATAATTTTTGTTGGTCGATATTGTTGGAGAATTCTCTAGACCCGCTTGTTTACTATCGATCGAAGTTTCGGGATATTTGAGAACGTTCCTGGAATGTTTAGAAAAATGTATGACGTAAGTCAGTGATGACGAACTTTATTTTGATTGGTGGTAAAGCGTTATCGGGAACATTCTGACGTAGTCTCGATCGAGAGAAAATCTATAAAATGGATGCCCTGTGTGTTGTTGTGGTGGATAGTGAGTCGAGTCGAGTCGAGTTAAGTTGAGAATTGTATGCAGATGTTGATGTGTGCTGAATAAAAGTGGAAAATTTCATACGAAGACTCAGTGACTTGTATGCTGATTGAACGGGTTACGTGGATAATCGAATCCGAGATTACACTCATCAGGAGCATTCACGCATTGGGGCTGAATCTACTACTGATAGAAAACACCACCATCAAACGGAGTGTAACACGGTCAAACGCCTTTTTGAAGTCTTCGAACACATGATATAGATGTTGTTGGTGCTGTAGGTATTTCTCGCAGATTATTCTGAGGTTGAAAATCTGTTCAATGGTACTTCGCCCTGCCCTGAATACTGCTTGCTCTTCAGCTATGATTTGTTCATCTTGGGGTTTCAACCTGTTGAGTATTATTTTCAGGAGGACCTTGCTGGGATGGCTGATGAGGCTGATGGTGCGGTAATTTTCACATTCCTGAAGGTCATATTTTTTGGGAGGAGTGATGACAAGCGACTGAGTCCATGGTGTAGGCCACTCCCCACTCTGCTAGATCTTGTTACAGATAATGGTGAGTGCGTCAATCATCGCTTCTCCTCCTGCTTGTAGCAGTTCCGCGGGTATTTTGTCCACTCCCACTGATTTCCCCTTCTTGAGAAGTGCTGGTGGTACAGTGGGTGGTGAGGTGATGCAGGTGTGTTAAGAATCGTAGTACTAGGTTGGGTGGTGTTCGAGTAATTCTTTGAGGGTAGTAGCAGCAACAGCAAGCTAGGCACTGTGTTGAGGGATTGGCCTTGGACTTTGATGTCCGTTTGGTGCCAATGGTGTTGTTGGTCATCATTTTGGTCTTCTCTGCACTTATTTCCATTCCATAAGCTCTGGAGGTGGTGTCAAGCCTCTGGATCAGATGTGTAAGTTTTTGTTCCTCTCCAGCCAATCCATCAATGTCATTCGCAAAACGAAGATTTGAGATTGCTCTACCCCCATATGTTTACTGTGCCTTGGTGATCTGCAAGGGCATATTACATATGATAATAATAATAATAATAATAATAATAATAATAATAATAATAATAATAATAATAATAATAATAATAATAATAATAATAATAATAATAATAAATGTATTTTATAAATCGCGATTCCAAACTGAAAGGTCTGCTCAAAAGTCTAACTCTCATACCTCACACCTGGTTTCCGGAAGTGTTGTCTTTGCTGTATGTAATAGGGTGGATATGTTTTCGGTAGGATTTTATAAGCCCAGTCAATCACTCATTCTGTTTCTGCAAATCCCCTTCTTTCCATGTTAAAATTAATTGTCTTTAGTTTTCATTGTCCCTAAATATTAAGTAGGGCCTACTGTTTGTTGCTGTCGGATTTTTTTGGTTTTTGTTGTTATAAATATTGCTCCCAATTAAAAAAAGAACAAAAAAAACACACACACACACAAACACACAAATAGCTTGTGGTATTGTTGAAGGTCATGTGATATGTTTCTTTTTTTTCTTCCTTTTTTAAGACTACTTGGTATTTTCTCCTTTATACGAGCTGGAGTGTACCTACCTACCTACTTTAATCCTAATAGGCATCAAAATACTGTTTATTTTATCTGGGCCAATCCACATGTTCATGCCTTTCCATAAAATACTCGTAAAGTAAACCCTTTTCTCTGAATGCCATAATAATTAAAAACAAACAACCAGACTATATCGTCTTGCCATACAAAAACAACCCCATCACTCGTCCTCTATTTCTCTATTACACAAACAAAACAATATTAAGTTGTAAGGGGCAATTAAAAACCAATCAAGAAACAAACAGTAGACGGAGCCTAGATCACGTCGGGTGAATCTGGTTTTAGCAAAATTGTTCATTCTGACTTAAAAGCAGAGACACTACCCGCCACTGCTATCAGCCAATTTTGCGTGTCTGGTGAAAATTAGAGGGTTGACGTGAGAAAAGGCAGTAAACAAGCGTTACAGGACCATGGAAAGGATTTTGTAGTAAGCTGATAATAGATATTGACGACAGAAATACGACACATGAGCGTCACTTGTAGAAAAAGGGTACTCTACACTGTGATGGGTTGGCCTTAAGTCGTTTTTGAAAAGTCTCAAGCTACGTCTGTCAAGATTGTTCACCCAAATCTCCCAAATCCTTCGGGTACCTCCCTTCTTCCCCCTACTCTATCCAATTTGATTTTGTTAGTGCCACATTCCTTACACCACCATCCCCGCCTCTCTTCACGCACACATTGTCTTCTTCTTCTTCTTCTTTTTCTTCACCTCCTACTCCTCATCGTCATTCTTCTTCTTCTTCTTCTTCTTCTTCTTCTTCTTCTTCTTCTTCTTCTTCTTCTTCTTCTTCTTCTTCTTCTTCTTCTTCTTCTTCTTCTTTCACCTCCTCTTCCTCATCGTCATCGTCATCCTTCTTCTTCTTTTTCTCCTCCCCCTCCTTCACCCCCCTCTTCATCATCGTCATCCTTCTTCTTCTTCTTCTTCACCTCCTCCTCCTCATCGTCATCCTTCTTCTTCTTCTTCTTCTTCTTCTTCTTCTTCTTCTTCTTCTCCTCTTCCTCCTGCTTTTTCTTCCTCACAGGAAAGGAAACGTTGCGGGGAAGGTGTAGGATCACAAATTAATACCTCTCTTAGTCCAGTTAAAAATACAAATATGAGGATGATGACGATTATGATGATGACGATGACGACGACGACGACGATGATGATGACGATGATGATGATAATGATGATGGTGATGATGATTGTGGTGGTGGCACCGGCAACACGTTAGCGGGGTAGCTCACAGGCACTCGCAGTTAGACACAGCCGTATTAGTCCAGAATAGTATACCTCTGACTGCCCGCACGTTCAGTGGATTATCGAACACAGCGCCTGTACACTCTACCCTCTATTGCCTTCTTTTTTTTTTCCTCTATAATTTATGTCTAACTTCACAGACAGCCAGACAAAAGAGCCAGATAAAAAGCTGAAAGTTGTGGGTTTTGTATGCTTACCTGACAGAGTTTAAATTTAATACATGCTGACAAAAAAGGACTTTTATATAATTTGGCTTTTAACTCATGAAGACATTTTATTGCAGCAAAATACATTTTTTTAATCTGATGTGTTTTATCTCTTTTCATTGGCTTTCAGTTTTGCCCTGCTCTTTTTGTTTCCTATGATCATACTATCTCCTGTAAATGTTTGAAAATGTCTGACTCACAATAAGTTTTAATGCAAATATACACCGGCGTCTTGCAGGAAAAGTGAGAAATTATCCCCTTGGGCATTTTTGTTGTTATAGACATTCAATATATTTGAAGCGTAGCTGCATCTTGAACTTATATTCAAGTGCAAATAGGCGGATGTCTCATGTATGCAGAAGTAGCCTATAAAAAACAATTACGCTATAACTTTAAATTACAATAGGTCATTTTTCGGTGTAATGTATTCTTTTTATTTTTTTTTATTTTTACATTTGCGTGCACGTAGTCAAAAGCAAATAAGGCTTGTGAGGACAAAGATGGAAGTCTGTAATCTAATTCCACATAGACAAACGGTCACGGCAACGCATACACAGTCAAAGTGCATACACGTTTACGCACACAAACAAATACAGACATACATACACACACTTGCACATATATAAACACGTACGCACACACACATAGAGGTTAAAATCAGATACCTCGCGCAGATCAGATTTCTCCAAAAGACAACAGCTGTTTTGTATTTGTAAAAGGATAGAAAATAATGAAAGAAAATAGTTTAATGCAAACTCTTTATGTTTTTAATTGTTGTATATTAAGATATCTCCTATCAAGAGATGTATAGCTAACTACTAATGTTTTGTATCCTCCACCCCTCAACGATTAAAATGTTAATCCCCGTTACACTTAATATAGACACTACTTAGATTACGTGTACATATCTGATGCGTGTATTACCCAGGTGTGTATTTTGACCCAAGCACTGCATTAAACGAAATCAACACATGCAGCTGAAAATGTACACCAGCAAATATGTTTTTAGTGCTGGATTGTGATGACAGTCAAAGTGGTAATGGTATAGGGCCTATCTGTGTTCTTTAACACGTAAGGCAATTTTGTGGGTAAGATCATTTCGACTTGTCGGCAATATTGAGTATATTTACCTTTAAGACTGCTCTGAACTGAAAATATGCTTTTAATTTCATACTTCCCTTCATAGAGACTGACATTCTCTCTCTCTCTCTCTCTCTCTCTCTCTCTCTCTCTCTCTCTCTCTCTCTCTCTCTCTCTCTCTCTCTCTCTCTCTCTCTCAGCAGAAGAAAATTAATTACGTTTTGTACTGTGTTGTCAATCAATAATTCAATTCAATTCAATAATTTATTTTAATAATTCAATAATTCAATAATTTATTTTAATGTCTTTTCACGTGCTCAGGGCCAAGGCGAGCCACACTGTATTCGTGCATTTCGGCTGTGGCCAACAGCCTGGAGAGGATTGGGCACCGCCAGGTCTTTTTTGCCCAAGACACACTACATGATGAGACTATCAACTAATTCCATACCGGATCGGTCGTCGCCCGGCTCAACAAGGACCGCGCCTTCCGTTGGCCACCAGGACGGAGGTGATAAGTATGCTACTGATGGACAATTTAGCAAGATCCGCACGAGAAACAACATCGTCATAGGAACCTGGAATGTCAGGACCCTAACTGCGGAAGGAAAATTAGAAGAACTGGCCCACGAGCTGGACCACTATCGATGGAACGTTTTAGGTATCAGCGAACTGCGCTGGAAAGACCTAGGTGAAACAACGACCGACAAAGGCCACAAGCTCTATTTCAGCTGTAGAGATGACAGTCACGAACACGGCGTTGGATTCTTGGTCCACAAGAACATTCTAGCCACTGTCATGGGTTGCCGCACAGTCTCCAGGAGACTCATTACCATCCTTCTGAGTGCAGCCCCTTTCAACATCACCATCATCCAGGCCTATGCCCCAACATCCGACTATGACGACAGCGGTGGAGGATTTTTTTGAAAATCTACAGGCGGTCCTTGACCAAGTGCCGAAAAAGGACATAGTCATAGTGCAAGGCGACTGGAATGCCAAGGTTGGCCAAGATGCGCACCACAACTGGGGAGACACATGTGGACCCCGCTGCAACAACGAGATGACAGGGGTCTGAGACTCTTGGAGTTTGCCAGATACAACAATCTGATACTGGCAAACACGCTAGGTCTCCACAAAAACTCCAGACGATGGACATGGCACAATCCCGGCGGGGAGCATCACAACCAGATAGACTACATCATGGTCAAGAAACGCTTCAGATCAAGCATCAACATTGGCAAAACAAGCACTTTTCCAGGAGCAGACATCGGAAGTGAACACGATCTCGTGATGATGTCTTTCCGGCTCTACTTGAAGAGAGTAAATACAGAAAAGTGCACTAGACTGAAGTTCGACCTGGACAAACTGCAAGACCCGGAGGTGGCAGACTTATTTCAGGCCACAATTGGAGGGAAATTTGCACCACTGCTCATTTTGGGGGCTGATGAAGTAGATGTCAACACCATGACCACCACCTTCAACTCAGCTGTGACAGATGCCGCCACTGAGATTCTTGGCAAGCACCGACCAAAGAAGAAGCCGTGGATCACACCTGAACTTTTGGATCTGTGTGATAAACGAAGAGAGATAAAAAAATAAAAAAGAACACCTCACAGGGAGCTGATGTCTACCGAAAAATCAACAATGACATCCGAAAAGGCATGCGAACAGCAAAGGAGAACTGGATAGAAGATTAATGCCAGGAAATAGAGAACAGTCTGAACAAGAACAACAGCAAGAAGGCTTACCAGACTGTGAAGCGGCTGACAAGAGTTTAACAGCCCAAAGTCTCCACGATCCAAAGCAAGTCTGGCATATGCCTTACAGAAGAACAAGTCCTCGACAGATGGACAGAATACTGCTCTGACCTTTACAACCATAAACTAAATTAAGACACATCAGTTCTAGCATGTCCGGAGAACATAGAAGAAGAAGAAATCCTCCCAATTCTCCGGGAAGAAGTTGAGGTAGCAGTGCAATCGCTGAAGAAAGGGAAGTCAGCGGGGGTGGACAACATACCTGCGGAACTGCTTCAAGCAGGAGCAGAAGCGATGATTGATGCCCTCACCATTATCTGTTACAAGATCTGGCAGAGTGGGGAGTGGCCTATACCATGGACCCAGTCGCTTGTCATCACTCTTCCCAAAAAGGGTAACCTTCAGGAGTGTGAAAATTACCGCACCATCAGCCTCATCAGCCATCTCAGCAAGGTCCTCCTGAAAATAATACTTAACAGGTTGAAACCCCAAGCTGAACAAATCATAGCTGAAGAACAAGCAGGATTCAGGGCAGGGCGAAGTACCACTGAACAGATTTTCAACCTCAGAATAATCTGTGAGAAATACCTACAGCACCAACAACATCTATATCATGTGTTCATAGACTTCAAGAAGGCGTTTGACAGAGTCTGGCATGCAGCTCTATGGGCAACAATGAAAGTGTACAACATCAGCCCTAAAATTATTGAAGTCCTCAAAAGCCTGTATGACAAGGCTACCAGTGCAGTCCTCCATAACAGCGCCATCGGGAACTGGTTCAGAACAATAATCGGTGTGCGTCAAGGATGCCTACTCTCTCCAACACTCTTCAAAATCTTCCTAGAGCGCATCATGTCAGATGCCCTTGCAGATCACGAAGGCACAGTCAGCATAGGGGGTAGAGCAATCTTCAATCTTCGTTTTGCGGATGACATTGATGGATTGGCTGTAGAGGAACAAGAACTTGACAGCTGGTACATGTACAGAGGCTTGACACCACCTTCAGAGCTTATGGAATGGAAATAAGTGCAGAGAGGACCAAAATGATGACCAACAACACCAATGGCATCAACACGGACATCAAAGTCCAAGGCCAATCCCTCAACACAGTGCATAGCTTCAAATATTTAGGAGCCATTGTATCAGACAATGGGTCCTGACAGGAAGTCCTCTCCAGGATCGTACAAACAACTGCTGCCTTGACAAGGTTGAAGCCCATTTGGAAAGACAGGATATATATATATATTCACACTTAACTTGCATTCACAACACTTTTTAACATTTTGCTAGTTATCATAATCCAGTCGCTATCGATGATAATAATAAACGTTATTAAACGTATACAGAAAATGGTTCATCTGCGTTCACACACTTTGCCGTTTCTTTAAGTTGACCAGGTACATACGGACATGTACATTAAGTTGGTACTAAAGGTATTTTTTTTCCAACCGGCAGCTTCTTCTGTGTCCTACTTTGGTAAGCTTATACCTTTGTCCAATGGATATATTATGTAGCGAATGGCAGGGTACTGTCGCATATACCAAACAGGGAGGTCGTGTTGGGTTAAAATTATATACACCCCAGCAAATCCACCCAGATCCCTGCCAAATGGAAAATGGAAATGGAACTGTCACGAGATGCAACAGTGAATCATGCATGGTCCATAGCATGCAGCGTAGCTTGGCATGCTGAGGCAGACGTTGAATTCAGTCTCAGCAGACTCTACTAAGTCAAGTTAAGACAAGTCAACAAATCTTTTTACCAGAATAGAAAAAAATTAATAGGCTGACAGCACATCGTGTCTTAGCAAAACAATCCAAAACAATAACACGATTACAGTTATTACATTTATTTGTGGATTTGCCAGATCAGTTGTAAGCATGGCACATAGAATAAAACTAAAGTCCATTAAAACCAAACATTGTAAAAACTGTGAATTGCATATGCAAGGACATTGTATCTTTGAAGCATGTATTACTAAAGTGCAGTAATATTCGTCCTTTTTTGGCCAAAATGCTTTACAAACTATATACTGTTGATAACATACGTTTTGATGTGAGCGTTAGGTTAGGAAAAGCTCTTATTTATTTTCCAGTAACTCGGTTTATATGATTAAGGTTTTGTTGATGTTCTCATTTATGTATCTGTGTGTATATGTATGTGAGAGAGAGAGAGAGAGAGAGAGAGAGAGAGAGAGAGGAGATAGAGAGAGAGAGAATGTTACACTCCGTTTGATGTTGGTGTTTTCTATCAGTAGTAGATTCAGCCCCAATGCGTGAATTCTCCTGATGAGTGTAAGTCAGATTCGTTTATCCACGCAACCCGTTCAATCAGCATACAAGTCACAGAGTCGACGTATGAAGTTTTCCACTTTTATTCAGCACACACAGACATGCTCACAGGCTACACACACACATACACACCAAACACGCAACTATCACTCAAATATGTGGTGTAGATGCAACGAGGCCGCTATTAGGAGACAGAACGACAACCGATGTTATTTCGATTTTTTTAATTGAACTGCATCATACACCATTATTGGCAGGAAACAAGAGTACCCGGAGAAAGTCCTCGGTGACTTGAAAACAATATCTCGTACCTAAGTTTGTGCACTGCGGGATTCGAACCCGGCACCTTCGGCATAAAAAACCGACGCCTTATCCACCTGCGTCACCAGGTCCACCGCGTTCTCCTTGCCATTAAGAATGGGACGCAAAATAGGTTGTTGCACTAAACTAAAGGGGTGTCGGATAGCACAGTGGTTGGAGCACTCGCTACTATGTCGCAAGTTAAGCACCGTCCAGTGCGGTTAACACTTGGATGGGTGACCGCAAACCGTGAAGCGACAAATAACAACGCCGCCAGTTGACTCCACTGTGACTGAGTACCTACTCTCTTAAAAGTGGGGTAGGTAAAGCAGCGAGGGAGAGAGATGGGCATCACCCTCATTACGCTGGCCCAAGATAAGTGTGATCTCCAGCATCACGCTCCCCTACGGCCACAAGGCTATGGGACCACCTTTTTACCTTTTTTTTTTTTACCTACGAAACTAAATCCTTTTGTTATTGGTTGACTAGGACTGTAATCTATCTGAATTTAGAATTAACAAAAAGATGTGTGTGTGTGTGTGCGTGTGTGTGTGTGTGTGTGTGTGTGTGTGTGAAAGAGATGGTTGGAAGAGTGAGGAAAGAGAAGAGACGCAAAAGGGGTGGGGAGTGAGAAAGAGTAGGCGAAAGAGGGACAAATAGTTCTTATTTTTCCCCCTTCACTTCTCTTATTTCCCCCTCCTCTTTTTCCCCTTCATCTTTTCTGCTGACACAACAAACCTCTTGAACAAAGGCGATCAGTCACAGATAATTGCCCGACCTTGATCAATTTGGTTGCCCACCTTGTATTTCCAGGACGACCTGCAAACAATTAGCAGGAAAGAAAATGGATTTGTTTTGAACGTAATTTTCCGCACGCCAGCGCTAAAAGTATTAGATTACAGCTCATACGTAGCGATCGATAATCGAATTAAAAGTATCATTTCGAATTGTCAATCACTGCAGGACATTTACAACAATAACAGGATCAGCTTAAATGCAGGTAAATGAGATCTAAGCACACAAACTACCAGCAAATAACGTTTGATCACACTCGCATATGAGGTTTGAACACACAACCTGTCATGTTTTGTGTGGTGTGTTTTTTTTCTTTGTTTACAGTTATCGGGGTTCATTGCGCGGTGTGGTCCTTGGTTAATGAGTTGAAACCAGGACGGCAATCGATTCACTGATTTGCGAGCGACACCATTGTCAAGGGACATAATCCCTGCTATACGCATAGCAGCTTATTAGTATAATGACAGATGATACAGTACTGAATGCCACAACAGTAATCAAGCCCAAGTCAAGGCCTAATCACTGTTGAAATCCATTCATAGCGAAACAATGAGGTCTCTGTCCAGATATAGGCACGCCGCGCCTTTATTTGGATAAGACACTACAATGAGGCCCTCTTATTCTGCTTCAACACGAGGCACCGTTATTTATGTATGTTCACTCTTGCGTGTAATATTTATGCCTGATCTCCGTTGCATAGAGAAAAACCAAGTGTAGGTGGCTTATATAGGTGGTTACTTTGACCGTCGGCATGGGTTGTTTGTTACCCCCCTTTTTTTTCTATTGTAGGTACTGAGCACGCACCCTAAACAACGGATTTTTTTACGCCTGCAGGTGCGATGTAACTCGAATAACCTCTTTAACAGTCATTTTAGAGCAAGCGATTTGAAACCAAACCACAATCGACGATAACCGCATATAAACGTTATTACTTGTTCTTCGTTAATGTAATGCATTCCCAGCCCTAATTTGCAAACTGGATCGCAAAGCTAACGCCAAACTTTTGACTACAGCAATTGAAATAAAACTGTATGTCAACAATTGCTACTGAATCAAACTAGGATTAAGCTATTTTTCTGCGCTTGGCACGTCTTGTTGGAATTAACTCCCACTTTCTCTCCACATCAAACCCCCTATCTCCTCCTTCAAACAGAACCTAAAAGCTCTCTTCTAATCTTCATTTGCTCATTAATCATCTTCCACAATAATGGTCTGTTTCGCATGGTCTCTATCAATCTACATCTTGAATAAAACGATTATATAGTTTGGTTTCTTGTATATTTTACTCTTTGGTATATTCCTTTTTTTGTTCATTTTTTTAATCGTAACGATTTTCTTTCTTTTTATTTTGGTATGTGAATATGTGAGAATTGCGTTTTGAACCGAGTTGTTATAAGGAAAGGCGCTATAGAAATATTATTATTATTATTATTATTATTATTATTATTATTATTATTATTATTATTATTATTATTATTATTATCATTATTGACACCAGTAAGGCGATGACATCCAATTAGGTTAGACTAGATAATCAATGTTTATAGGGTCCAGCGGACAATGTCATTGAATGCACTGAAACTACTACTTGTGGTGGTGCTGCTGATAATACATCAATGTTTCGCACATCTTGCAGGTTTAACAATACTGAAACTATTAACTGTTGCTTCTTTCTGCAATTGCCGCTGCTGCCGCTGTTGCTGCTGCTACTGCTGATGTTAATAGGTCATTGTAATGTTTTGTAAATCGTCCGGAGTTATTACGCAGCCGTTTTCAAGCTCAAGGACTGACCCAAAACAGGATCTGACAGGATCTAACTCACATCCGCCAAAGGCGCCAATGCAACGTTTCGTAACGATTCTAGCGTCTCAAGAATAAGTCTTTCATTCAAGCTTATCCACGACAGCGACGACATTAACAGCGCCTCTATCATCAACAACGAAGACGATCGCGGCGATGTCAAATTGATATTTGAACACACTCGTACAATAACGCATAGAATGAAAGAACATTGAAGTTTAGAATGAAAGAACATTGAAGTTTAGAATGAAAGAACGTTGAAGTTTAGAATGAAAGAACATTGAAGTTTAACGTCTACACCCACCATTGGCGATTCGGCAGACGGGGCTAACCATTTCTAGGGAAGAGGGTGAAGGGACCTAAATCAACACTGAATCATCAGATCAATCATACTGTTAAGACGGACAGTGAAAATTGTCTCTTTTATCTTGCCTACCCCGGGATTCGAACTTGGGTACACTGGTGTGCCAGGCGAACGCTTGTATCACTGAGCTACGGAGGTGGGACTAACGAACGCATAGACCTGTTCTGTAGTTTAGTAGAGTCAGGGTCAGGGTAATGGTCTGAACAGTCCAGGTCACACTGGTCAAACAGTCTCATACCATTCCGTATTGGTATTTGCATTCCGTATTGACATTTGCTCTTTTATACTTACTTCTGTTATATACGAACAATGCGGCGTTGGTGCTATATTTACATAAACAGTTTGACCTGGTCAGTTGGCTCAACTTAACAAGACTACTGAATATTGGTTTGGTATTTTTAAAGAGTAAGGATAACAATTGGATGTCCCAGATGCGAATCCCATGGTGAGCAAAATAAAAGTGGCCATTTTTCGTTGTCCATCTTAGCTGTGGTGGTTCAGTGTTAATTTAGGTCCCTTCTTTCCCTCTCTGGGATGGTTATCCCCGTTTGCCGTATTACCAATGTTGGGCGTACATGTAGATATTAAACTTCAATGTATATTTGTTTGCGTTATTGTGTGATTGTGTTAAAGTAAGTTAGTTAGTTAATCATTGTTTATAGGGTCCAGTGCAAAGAGCCGAATAAGGACCACAACTTGGTTGAAAGAGGATTCGTCCCGGATCCGTATAAAAGATCTGCCGGTCACGTTACAATAAAGGCATCCCATGCATGGGACGCTAAGGCTTTACTATTATTTATCGAACCCCCGTTTACAAAAACCAAATAAAATATAAAATCAGTGATCGTCCTAGGGATTTGCAAAACCGGTATGACGTCACAGTAAACAAACCCACTCGAACGCAAACCGGTAGGCCAGTCACGGAAAAGCAAAGCTTAATAATGCGTCACTATTTTATATAAGTAGATGGCGACTCTGTTAATGCACTTTCTGTTTCATTAGAAACATCTTCGTCTTCACATAAACTTCTTTTATCGCCCCTCTCCCCCCCCCCCTAGCAAAAAATGAAAAAAGAGATTTTTGCTTCTTCATTATTACTAGCCTATCTGCCACTGTCGCAATACATACTGACGAGCACGAGGGAAGAAAAAATCGAAAAGTGCGCGAGTTTAATTTATCCGTATTCACGATAGCCTTGCGCCCGCCAATGTTATATCATTCTGTAGTACTTACCTCAAAGAATATGGCAAGGCTACTGAACGCATTCGCAGGCCTCTCGTCTACACTCCCTAAACACATAATCAGCGTGGCTGGCTGGCTCTCTCTCCCTCCCTCTCTCTCTCTCTCTCTCTCTCTCTCTCTCTCTCTCTCTCTCTCTTAATTTCTCTTGTTTTTCTTTCTCCTTTTCTTTATTTTTAAAACCAGTCAAACAAAATAAGAACCGGTAGGCTCTACCGGCTACTGATTTTTCAACCGGTATTTTTATTCTCAAACCGGTAAAATACCGGTAATTTCCGGTTAAATCCATCCCTGATAAAATCATTATAAAAATTTAACGAAACACATTCCTAGAAAATGCCTACATTGCTAAATAATAATACCATAGAAAGCGCTAGTGACCATTTGGCAGAAAGCGCTAGTGACCATTTGGCAGAAAGCGCCCAATAGCCCCAAGCTGACCCAACAGACCCCATACACAAATCAGGAGTTTGGGAAGAGTTTTCAAGAAAAAAGGAAGTTGACTGGTCTAGCGCGAAGAAGATAGTAGATTGATAGAACAGAATTGTAACGAGCAAGAACAATTAAGAATGACAGAAATAGTGGTAATTTAAAGCACTAAATTTCCACAAAGTGGGAATGATATTTATTCAGAAACTCCCTGCACCTCCACGGGGGTTAGTTTGTTAAAGTATCAAGTATCAATGTTACATCGCCGCGATCGTCTTCGATGTTGATGGTAGCGGCGCAATTGTTGTCGTTGCTGTCGTGGGTGAGCTTGAAGAAAAGACTTATTCTTGAAACCACTCATCATTCCTGGGATTGTAAGCCCCATCTGCCTTATCGCCAATGGTGGGTGTAGACGTTAAACTTCAATGTGTATTATTTCAAAGGTGTTTGTTTATATTGTGTGACAATGGGTTTACTTGGGAAATTGCATTGTTGTAACGCTGAAAGATGATATAGTGGGAATCGACTCACTAAGGGTTGATATTTCGTGTTGGTTTTTGTTGTTCGTAAAAATTAAAAGTGTTTTTTTACACAGCCACGGGGCAGGCTCACTCAGCAGAGATGTAGGCCTGGCGTTCACACAGAAGATAAAAACTAAAACACCCATGCAGTAGAGGTAAAACACTGAGAACTTCGGTTTATTCCAAAACCTTTGCACTGTAAAATGTTACCATAGCCGACTGTGTTTTGTAGAGAGATCTTTGTTACGACGCCGCTGCTGGAAGTCCGGATAACAATAATTTAATATCTTTGATGTAACCGTTATATGAGAATTTAAGCGGGATTACCCTACTGGGAAACTGAGACGAGATGATTTACTTTAGGACACTGGGGTGGTGTGCATTTCAAAGAAAGGAGCAAGGGGGCGGTACTAGGGTTGAACTCATGATGTGTGGTGAGAGGTTGAATTTCAAGTAGTCTCTAGAACACTCTATCGATGTGCGGCTTAAAGTTAGGAAATATCAGAATAGATTAGATTAAAATTAAATTAATAACAAAACAAAAAAGGGAGGGTGAAGTTGGATTCTAGGATTTTTCAAATAGAGACAGATTCCAAACGCAAAAAGCCTTAGGACGAGAAGCCGGCTGGGAACAGAAATTGGTTGGACATATTGACCTTTACGACCATTGTAATAGTTTTGTTGATGTTGTTTCCTACCCCAATAATCTGGTCTTCACCAGTTACTTAGTCTTGTAGAATCAAATCATTTCACAAAACAAAAGAAATAAGAGACGACTTCAGAAATGTTCGGTCCACTTTTTAGGTCTATATAAATAAGAATGTCAAGATCAATGACTATAGCAAACATTGAATTGAATTGAAGTCCTTCAGGTGCCTTCTTATAATTGCGACCTTCTTCGCCATTCTCAAAGTGTCATTTAATGAATGAACTCACGGATATATAGTCTAGCCTTGGTCTTTTTATAAATACTAATGCACATCTTAGCGACAAGGATAATGTAATTTACTTTTAGCTTCACCCGTTTTGAAACTTTCAGATTACACGCACCGAAAAGAAGCTCTGTTGCATCAATCTTCAAAGTTACTCTAAAATTTAAAATCAAATATTGTTCAATCATTTTCCAAAATGGTTTGACCACAGGGCAAATTATAGAAAGGGAAAAAAAAGTTCAATTACATCAACTTCATCTGGACAATATGAACATTTATTAGTTTCCGTAACTTTAATCTTACTAAGGAATATCTGTGTAGGATAGATATTATGCATCATTTCACACCGCAGAAGCCGTAATCGTGCCTCTTTTGTTGACTCATAAGTCTACGACCATGTTTGTTTTCAAAATTCTACATTGAGTTTTCGTTTCCAAAAATCCTTCACAGCAGGGACTAGAATGTCGCTTTCAAACCAATTTTTCCTTCAAACCCTTTACTAATAGATTCTTTCCATCGAATAAAGGGAAGTAACTCCTGTCTCGCTCATTTTAATCGTTGCGTTTTCAAAGAAACCTTCAAACAGCGTTATGTACAACGTTATATATTCCATAGGATGTATGTACAACGTTATATTCCATTGGATGAATGTACAAGGTTATATTCCATAGGATGTATGTACGACGTTATATTCCATAGGATGTGAGGGAGAGCTGCCTACTTTATATCAAA
Source organism: Oncomelania hupensis (assembly GCA_036898135.1). Lineage (NCBI taxonomy): Eukaryota > Metazoa > Mollusca > Gastropoda > Littorinimorpha > Pomatiopsidae > Oncomelania > Oncomelania hupensis. Next base: position 61,435,294 of record CM072513.1, read on the forward strand.
TTTCATCTATGGAGAGTAACTGACCACTTTCATCAAGAATATCAAGTATAAAAATAAAGTTTTCCTTGATCCATCGTGGAAAAAATAGTACATTATCTTGATATTTTAATTTTGCATTATTCCATAGAGTTTGAGAAGAAACGTAACTGACAATGTTGTTATCTAGCCACGTTTGCACACCTGTAGCCCAGAAGGTTGATTTGATATTTTCTAATTCCTTACAGGTCTCGCTGCATACATTGGTATAAAACACGCACATTTATCACCAAAAAGAGGCCAAAAGAAACCAAAAAACAATTTAGATATACAACACCATTTTTCTTCGTTTTTTGCACACACAAACTGCCCGCTATAACAAACAGGCATTCTGAAAATCCTTTAAGTCAATCATCTTTGTCCGTCCCTGACATTGCATAACACTACTCGTTTAACTTTTTTAAATGCCTTACGATTACAGTCTGTTTTCTTCCATACAAAAATCTATAAAGCAATCGATTTACCTCAAAAATTATGTTTTCAGGCACTGTAATGGCCTGAAGTTAATAAATCCATTGTAAAATCACAAAGGCTTTTGCAATATGAATTTGCCCCATTATGCTCAAGTTTATCTTTTCCCATGTAGTTATTATTCTTTTATAATTATCTATTCTTTTAAACCAATTATCTTCCATGTTTGAGGTACACACGTCGTCACAAAAATAAAGACCCAGAATTTTAACCTTTTTTTTCCAATTGAAGGCGTGAGGTGACAATCTTTGCGACTACCAAGCCACATTGCTTCTAACCTATTCCTGTTAATAAACATACCTGAGATAAGTGAAAAGTAATTAATCAAACAATTCCAAAGCATTTTTCATGTCTACTTCATTCGTCAAAAATAGAGTAATATTGTTCGCATACAATAGTATCCATCAAAACCTCTAAGTCAGACTATTTTTTAATTTTTGACAGACTAATGCTCTCAATATCAGGACATGTTCTTACTTTGACAGCAAGTAGTTCAGTAGCGAGAAAAGGCCAGAGGTGAAAAAAGACAGCCTTGCCTAATTCCTGATCCCACAACGAAAGACTGACAGCCATCCAGTAATTTACACAATTCTGTGAGTTATTCTTCAAAATTGATATCGAGCGTACAAACCTTTCACCAAATTCAAACATTGTAAATGCCTGTGATATAAAATCTTTATAAACACAATCAAAAGCATTAAAATAATCGATAGTTAGTTCATGAACTCAGTTAGCAAACATAAAGCTGTCGTTCAAAGGAAATAGTCAAGTCACCTACCCGCATTTAAGCCTCGTTCAAAGGAAATAGTATTATCTGTGGTCTACGATCCAGTTACAAGACATATAACCCAACAGTCTTTTTGTACGAAGACTCAGTTTAAATAGATGTGTCAATCAAATGACATTAATTAGTATAGTGTCATTCAAAGGAGGTAGCACCATTTTGAGTCTTGGTCGAATGACTCTTAAAAATGAAGTTTCTGTGACTGTTTTGTACACATATCAACCTTCTAAATAAAAGTAATTTTCAAAATGACATCTTTAACTTCAACAAAATTAGTATGACCGAGTCACCGTACACAAAAGAAAAACCAATTTTTTTTTAAACAAATGCCAAAGTTCCACTTAAAGGCGTCATCTAAAGAAAATTGCAAGCAAGTCTTCTTATTTCTGAGAACTTCATTGACAGGACATTTTGAGTTAGAATATGATTGATACGAGCGCATTACCATGCACAAGTGTATGAACCGGTCTTTTGTATCCAAAGAATTTTTTTTTTTAAAGATGACGTTTAACTAAAGGGCAATTGGAATTACTGTTCGATAAAATTATATTTGTCAACGCAATCATTTGACTGTGACTCTTGACCTGGACTAAAAAAACAAATTTTAAATAAAGACGTTATTTAAAAGGCATTCTGAAATACAATCCAATATAATATGCTCGGATTACGCTACACAAAACGATCTTGACCTTGACTTTTTAGTACAGAGCCCTATAATTTCCAATATGAAAATATATCAAGAGTATTCTGAAGTACAAATCAAACACAGGCGTATTCTTGAAGAATTAATCCAAAGGACTTTTTGGATTGCAATCCAATTAATATGATTGAATTACAGTACCTAGAAACGACCTTGACCATCGTGTCTTTATACAAAGAACTAGCCTCTCCCACCACAAGAAGTTATAACTCAAAGGGCAATTTGGATTACAGTACAAAAGGGCATTGTGAATTACAACAGCAGCGTTCTTTGAAGAATAGAGAGGAAGGGAGAGGGGGGGGGGCGCTTGATTTCAGGTGGACTGATCAAACAAATCATGTCACGGCGTCCTTGAAGCTAAATTATTGGTGGCCGGTGGCAGAGCTCCAGTTCCAAAAGACTGCGCGTCTCTGGGGTAAACAAGAAGAAGTGACCTTCCAAGGTCTTGGAGAAATATTAGCCCTAAGAGAGATGAAACAAGTACGGGTTCAAGATCTTATAATGGCACCGGTAATCCGTGCGTCTTCTCATCCTCCTTCTCCCTAACCTTCTTCTTCTCTTTGTTTTCTTTATTTGCCGGCTCAAGTTAGTGTCTCAAATATCAGTGGCCTGAATAGCAACTTTGAGCTGGCAAACGTGCCATGATAAATCCTCTAATTGTTTCCTTCCGTCTTTCTCTGCTATATCAAGATATCACGAATCATGTAGTGTTCTTATATAGCATCAGTACAACTTATGTTAATCTGATGAATAAAAATGGATACAACTTATATAGCGTCTTTACTCCAGCTCAAGGGCTGCTCAAGGCCGATACAGGATATAATTCAAGCCGTCCGAGGTGTCAACGTGCAACCTTACGGAGGGAGCATCGTCTAAAGCTCCAGACAAACTGAGGCGACGAGGGCTGAGGGGAAGGGACCTAGTGTTTGCTGGATTTGTTGGTACTCACTGGCACTCCTCCGTCTCAGACGTATTCGTCAGGATCTTTAAAATAATGTCGGTGCGATGCAATGCATATTTGCACATGCTAGACCTCGGTTTATACACAACCTTATATATCGTCGGATACATGCGTGAAACCACAGATGATCGTTTAACCAGCATACTCCATCTTTCTCTGTCCTCAGCAGCCCTGATGGCTTCGCTCAGTGTCAAACCAGTCCATTTTCGAATGTTGTCCTCCAACCTCTTTTTCGGTCTCCCTCTTCTTCTACCTCTTTGCACTGTGCCTTGCAGAATGGTCTTTCCAAGGCCTGATGATCTGGTGACGTGGCCATACCATCGGAGTTTCCGTTTCTTCACCACTGTGAGCAGGTCATCGTGTTGTCCAATGGCTTGGGTGATGATCTGTCGGACTTCGTCGTTGGTGATGTGTTGGGTATAGGAAATGCCCAGAAGTCTTCTGTAGCACCTCATCTCCATGCTTTGTATTCTTCGTTGTAGATCTGCTGTAAGGGTCCATGCTTCGCAAGCATATAGGAAGATGGAGATGACAATGGAGCGCAGCAGTCTTACTTTGGAATGTAGACTGATGGTCCTGCCTTTCCAAATGGGCTTCAACCTTGTCAGGGCAGAAGTTGTTTGTGCGATCCTGGAGAGGACTTCCTGTCGAGACCCATTGTCTAATACAATGGCTCCTAAATATTTGAAGCTATGCACTGTGTTGAGGGATTGGCCTTGGACTTTGATGTCCTTGTTGATACCATTGGTGTTGTTGGTCATCATTTTGGTCTTCTCTGCACTTATTTCCATTCCATAAGCTCTGGAGGTGGTGTCAAGCCTCTGTACCAGCTGTTCAAGTTCTTGTTCCTCTCCAGCCAATCCATCCAATCCTCCAGTTCCAGATATTGCCCCAAAACTTTGTGGTCAATGCCTTGAGGAGCTCTTTGAGCTGATAAACACGCTGGGTAGAGAGATAAACCAGATCTGTTTTCATCTTTCTTGTTTCTTTCACCAGTTGTTGTTCCAAATACCAATGTCTAATGTCCTGGATATTTTCTTTGAGCTCGCAAGCGCACAACGTAAGACCAAACTAGGTAGACCAAATTCACTCTAATTCTTTTGTTTTTCTTTGCCAGTTTAAGATAATGGCCCTCACTATTTCGCGTGGCATGTAAAGACAATGATGACAGGTTTGAGGAAGAAATCCCAGACCATAATGATAATGTGCTCACAGCAGAAATAAATCTTTCCTGAGACACAAAATTCGCGTGCCAAGGGTTAGTTCCAGATTAGCCAAAACGCATGCAACGATATCGTGTCTACAGTCCGATTTGCTGAAATGGCAGGTTGCGATAATTGCACCATCGAACCTTAACTACGTGTTATTTTATATGGTTCGAACTAAGAGGGAAGGGAGAGGGGAGAAGAGAGAGAGGGAGGGAGAAAGTGCGTGGAGGTGGCGGGGTGGGGGTGGGGCGTGGTGGGGTGCGGTGGCGGGTGGGCACGCAGCGGGAAAAAAATGTCTGGAGAGTACCAGAGAGACGATCCAATAATAAGTGAAAGGGGTTCCATTGCACGGACTTGAAAGATCCTGAAGCTCATGTCTTAGACGGGTGCGTGCCAGTCAGGGCTCCCAGGATTGTGTTAGTGGTTTGGGGCGTTGAACGATGGGCTTAATGTTGCAAGTTGGCACCTTGGGTGGCTTGAATGGGACCTTCCTTGAGCAGCCTTGTGCCTGCCATGGAAGCGCTATATAATAATAATAATAATAATAATAATAATAATAATAATAATAATAATAATAATAATAATAATAATAATAATAATAATAATAATAATAACAAAAACACCAACAACAAAACAACAACAACAAACTAAAAATTTAAAACAAAACACAACAAAATGCAAAGCAAACAAAATAGCTTGAGAACGGAACAGCGGAAAGATATAGATCAACGAAATCATGAAGGGATTGATGGATTGATTGATTTATTGTTGCTTTAGGTCCAGCGGACTCTTCCGAGCCAAATCAGGACCGGACAACCCCCGATCCGCATAAAAGATCTGCTGAAACAACCCCAGTGGAAAAATTGAACGCCCTCCACCGGCCAGTCACTTTACAATAAAGACATCCCACACGGGGGACGGCTGAGGGTTTACCTCAACTACGCGAACCCCCGGTTACAAAAACAAAATAGAATACAAACATCATTATAAATCATCAACAAAACACATACATATAAAATGCCTATATTGCTAACTAATACAATCATAGGAAGCCCTAGTGACCACCCGGCAGAAAGCGTCCAACACTCCCAAGTTGATCCAACAGACCCCATACACAAACAAGGAGTCTTGTCCAGGAAGAGTTTTCACGAAAAAAGGTAGGTCATTGATCTAGCGAAGAAGAAGATAGTATAGCAGAGTGATAGGACAGAGCAGGAATGGGAAAGAGTAAATGAGGAAGACAGCGACAGTGGGAATTTAAAGCACTAAATTTCCATAAAGTGGGGATACTATTTATACTGAAAACCCCCGGCACTCCAACGGTACGGGGGTACTGTTGCCGCAGTGAATTTGTCTTGCCTACAAAGGAAATCGTGAAGTACACCAGAGGAATGTAGCGGAAAGGAAGATGAATGAGTTCAAAAAAATAGAAGAAGAGTAAAGATCGAAGATCGTGGAAGGAATACAGAGATACAGACTTAGAATTGAGAAAAAGAAAAAAAAAACTTTAAGAGGGCAGAAGAAGGCATGAAATGAATTTTAAGGAAAATCAGATGGAAATAAGAACTATGGGTTAAAACGTAAGAGAATGAATTAAATAAGAGAATGCGGCAAAGAAAGAATTTAGTTGGCGGTTTTCAACAAGCTGATACAAATAACCTGCGATTATTGTATTGCCCAGAACACAGAGGGAGAAGGTAATGTCGGATGTAAATATCTGGAAGAGGGTAGTGGGGTAGGACTCAACCTGTGATTATGGTACTGTTTTGCCCGCATTGTTATCAGGGTTACGCTAGTTCGATCCGTCAGAATTGCAGACCACGACGTCCCTACCGGATATATCCTTCGCAAAGGAGAAGACCAATTAAGTATTATGTTACTTTGTTTTGTGTTTGTCGCTATGATTGACACACAGGGCTCGAATCTGGACTATAATGCCTCCTTTTTTAACATGTTTGTATGTATGTATCAATAGACTGATACCTAGAAAGGAGACGCGTTACAATCGCTCGCGTTACATTACATTACATGATTATTGCTTTAGGTCCAGCGGACTCTTCCGAGCCAAATCAGGACCGGACAACCCCTGATCCGCATCAAAGATCTGCTGAAACAACCCTAGTGGTAAAACTGAAAGCTCTCCACCAGCCAGTCCCTTTACAATAAAGACATCCCACGCAGGGGACGCTGAGGCTGTACTCTAATTTATTGAACCCCCGTTTACAAAAACAAAATAGAATACAAACATCATTATAAATTATCAACAACACACATACATATAAAATGCCTACATTGGTAAATAATAACATTATAGGAAGTCCTAGTGACCACCTGGCAGAAAGCGTCCAGTATTCCCAAGCTGATCCAACAGACCTCATACACTAATAAGGAGTCTTGTCCCGGAGGAGTTTTCAAGAAAAAAGATAGGTTACTGGTCTAGCGAAGAAGAAGAAGATAGTATAGCAGATTGATAGAACAGAGCAGGAATGAGAAAGAGCAAATGAGAATGACAGCGACAGTGGGAATTTAAAGCACTAAATTTCCAGAAAGTGGGGTGTCCCGATACGACCGCCTATGAGTGGAAGAGAGAGTACGATGATGAATGGTTTACTCTATAGGGCTGAATCAAACTTGATCTTGTGACCTTTTGAGATGTGTACTTGTTTGTTTGTTTGTTTGTTGTTTATTGTTGTTTTTGTTGTTGTTGGTGGTGGTGTTTTCTTCCTACTGTGTGGTGCTGAATAAGATAAAGGTGTTCCCGTAACCTTTCGGTCGTTGGGGAGAGAAGCATTTGGCACCTCTCTTTTCTGTAGGCCAGCTTTATAATGACGGTGCCTATCTCCTTTCCCTCGCTGCTTTGCCTTCCCTGGTTCTAAACAGATCCAGGTACCCATTTACAGCTGGGTGGGCTGGGATGTGTCGTGCGCTTGTTTCATTCTTTTCTGGCGTCGTTTGGTAGCTGCTTTCAAACTGCGGTCACCCATCCAAGTACTAACTCCGCTCGAAATTACTTTAGATCTAGGAAGTAAAAATCACATGTATGTGAACAGCCGATATAATAAATTATCCAATTGAATTGAATAGTTATCAAAAGTGACAGAATAATCAAATTCTTTATTAAAGCGAAACCCTACCGATTTAATAATAATAATAATAATAATAATAATAATAATAATAATAATAATAATAATAATAATATTATTATATTATATATATAATTATATATATAATTATAATTATAATAAAGTTTTTATAGCGCAAAACCAAACTTCAAGCTTGCTCTAGCGCTCGCACGCATACACACACACACACACGCACGCATACACACACACACATACGCTCGCAAGTATAAATATTTAAACAACAAAAAAAATGTAAAGAACCGCCCTCTCTGCTTTCAATGAATTTAACTCCAGTCCCATTTCCTTAGGCAAGACAACTACTCCTGCGTACTTCACAGCGTTTGGTGCCCTCTCTTCTTTCCTTTGTTTTATTACTCTTACCAATCGGTTGTGTAAAGATTCACCTGCTTCGGCCAACAACAGTAAAATGAATACACGTGTAAGTGTTCAGAGATTAAACAAAAAATTAAGCCGAATGAGACTAAACACACCAGACCGAAGGACTCTACACACGTTTTTATTATTTTTATTTATTTTGTCTTTCAGTTCTGCGATCAATGTCCAGATTTCGCAGCCGTACAGCAGAACGGACAGCGCCAAAGTCCTGGATAGTTTTATTTTGGGTGTAGAAACGTATGTGCCTCTCTTCCAGACCTTGTTCAGGTCTAGCCTTCATACATGCATTTCGACAAAAAAATAAAATAAAATAAAAAAGCCTCGACAGTAGTCACAAGCCAACTTCCTAGAAAATGTAAGCAAACTCTTGTTCGCTTCTTCATACATTTAAGACTTCGCGCGGAAAAATGCAATTTTCTTTAGCAAATTAACAACAGCAGGAGTGCCGTAATTGAAATCTCTGCGTCTACTATAGTTTCCTAGTGTCAGATCGATCGGGCAGTCAAAATGATTTGTAGTAAGTAACAGTATCAATCCCTAAGAATGTAAATCTACGTCCGGTTAATTAATAAAACTGTTCAAAGGAAAACAGACTGAACAGTGCAAGAAGCAGTAGTGATCACTTTTTCATGCTTACCACCCACTCTGATCGGACATCAACACGCTCTGAGCTATCCTATCATATCCCGTAACTCGAAGGTCTTTGGGGGACCACAGATGATCGTTTAACCAGCGTACTCCATCTTTCTCTGTCCTCAGCAACCCTCATGGCTTCGCTCAGTGTCAAGCCAGTCCATTCTCGAATGTGGTCCTCCCACCTCTTTTTCTGTCTCCCTCTTCTTCTGCCTCCTTGCACCGTGCCTTGCAGGATGGTCTTTGCAAGGCCTGATGATCTGGTGACGTGGCCATACCATCGGAGTTTCCGTTTCTTTGCCACTGTGAGCATGTCATAGTGTTGTCCATTGGCTTGTGTAATGGTGTGTCGGACCGTCGTTAGTGATGTGTTGGGTATAAAAAAATGCCCAGAAGTCTTCTGTGGCACCTCATCTCCATGCTGTGTATTTTTCGTTGTAGATTTGTTGTGAGGGTCCATGTTTCGCAAGCGTATAGGCAGATGGAGATGACAAGGGAGCGCAGCAGCCTTACGTTGGAATGTTGACTAATGGTTCTGTCTTTCCTGGAGAGGACTTCCTGTCGGGACCCATTGTCTGATACAATGGCTCCTAAATATTTGAAGCTATGCACTGTGTTGAAGGATTGGCCTTGGACTTTGATGTCCGTGTTGATGTCGTTGGTGTTGTTGGTCATCATTTTGGTCTTCTCTGCACTTATTTCCATTCCATAAGCTCTGGAGGTGGTGTCAAGCCTCTGTACCAGCTGTTTAAGTTTTTGTTCCTCTCCAGCCAATCCATCAATGTCATCCGCAAAACGGAGGTTGGAGATTGCTCTACCCCTTATGGTGACTGTGCCTTCGTGATCTGCAAGGGCATCTGACATGATGCGCTCTAGGAAGAGAGTGTTGGAGAGGGTAGGTATCTTTGACGCACACCGATTGTTGTTCTGAACGAGTTCCCGATGGCGCTGTTGTGGAGGACTGCACTGGTAGCCTTGTCATACAGGTTTTTGGTGACCTTAATAAGTTGTAATAAATAGCGTGGCTTGTCATTGCTTTGCAAGTGACAATCAATCAATCGGTCAAATAATCAATCTAGCCAGACACTGATTGCATACTAATTGTCATAAAAGGTAAGTCTCGGGGCAGACGCCATTGCCTTCTATTTGACTCAATTCGGCTCACCCATATATAGGATTTTCTTTTGAATCTAGTGTGGCTACAGATAAAAACAACTATAGCAGTCTATCTCTATGTGCGTCCACGTAACTTTACTGTGCATAGATTGAGACATCAACAAGCCTGGGACTAAATCCTGGGGCCAAGGTAAAACAAAATATCGTTTTAACAACGCAGTATTGAACTGTCTAGGACCGGCTGCTGAGGACGTCCTCCACCACCAGATCTGTTGGGTACAGACAAGGCTGACATTATTCACGTTGTTTACTGTGCATGTACATGTACAGGCATTTTGTGGCCGAGGTCTTGACGAATACGTAGCTGCGCAATGACTTACGAACGCGCAAAGCCTACGTCTATCGTAGCTGCGCAAATGCGTATCTTGGTGGTCACCACGCATGCTTTGTCGCTTGCGGAGTATGAGAGTAAAGTTGGGATATTTTTGGCGCAAATTGGGGAAAACCCGATAAAACACGGTATTCTCCTTCTGTCTAACGAGAAAAATAGAAGACGACAAAGATGGAAGGAAAAACTAAAGTATGCCAGCCAAGATCCGCCAATTTTACAGAAGGAGAAGTTCACCTCTTGCTTGACCTGATCAAGCAACACTCAGATGACTTGTTCAGCGAGCTCAGCAACAAAATTACGGCAAAAACAAAGCAAACCATGTGGAATGAAATAAACATGCGTGTAAACGCATATGGGACAACACAGACAAAAACTCCCCAAGTGAAAAAGAAATGGTCAGATTTGATGCAGGCTGTGAAGCACCTTCAGAACAAAATAAAACACCCTCCGACAATTGGAGGACCTCCTCCCGCGATACCATGGTGGCATGATTTTGTGTTGGATATTCTGGGACAAGAAATATGTCTTCTGGAAGGAATTACAGGCATGCCTCTCTCTCTCTCTCTCTCTCTCTCTCTCTCTCTCTCTCTCTCTCTCTCTCTCTCTCTCTCTCTCTCTCTCTCTCTCTCTCTCTCACACACACACACACACACATGCGTGAGTCATGTACTGAACAACAGTTTGTGATGAGCATTTCTGCATTGCAGATGAGTTGTACATTGATTGAGTGCTTGCCTTTGCAGTTGACATATTCAAATTCATTGATGACAGGTGCAATTATCTGAACATGTGTGCAATCAATGCAGCCCAGTAGGTTTGGGAAACCTGCTAACTGGTAAAAACTCTCAATCACAACATCTGCTTTCCTTTGGGTGGCTGGAAGCTTAACGTATTCCCCCAGCCTTCGAAACAGAATAAAGGAGAATCGGGCAATAATTCTACCTACTGTTCGTCGGTCCACATTGGCTGGTCTCCAATAGTTTTTTGAAATGCTCCTGATTGAAAAAAACGTAATGCGATCAACACTTGCATCAATGGAGGCAGAGAACTTCCCCTCGGGAGTGGGTGTTCCAGCTCGTCTCCGGACAAATAATAATAATAATAATAATAATAATAATAATAATAATAATAATAATAATAATAATAATAATAATAATAATAATAATAGTAATAATTCATTAGAATAACAACTCAATGCGTTTACACACATCGTTCGTACGCATCGTCACAACATTCGCACTACATCATGTACAGATCTACAAGAGTAATGATGTCTCCTCGCCGAAAAGAAATCTAGCAAACAGTTCCACATCATCATATACATCAAATGGGTTGGTTCTATCTCGAAGGATCCGTTGGCACCTGAAATTCCTCCTCAGTAGCATACGAAAGACTAATCTGTCCCCCTTTGTTCATGTTACGCAAAGGTTTACGACAGGAGGGGAGCAGTCGTAACTATGCGCTGAACGTCGCAGCTAAATTTAGCCTACGCAAGCGTCATGACCAGCACGTTTCGGAGTTTACGTTGTTCGTGGGCTCTACGCATTGCGTAAAGATGCTACGTATTTGACAATACCTCGGCCCATTCGCATTGCGCGCAGACACGCCTGTGTTTATTCCTTTTGTGTAATGATAAACTGTTTACCAAACGTGTGAATGCAAAGGAAGGCTTTTTGTGTAATGGATAAGGGTGTTTTTAGTTAGGCCTGTGGACTCTCTTTGTGTAAAGAACTATACCTAAGGCATGAGTGTGAAGGCTCTTTGTATGATGGATAAGGGAGTTAGATCAGGAAGATCAACGAGTGCGTGTGTACACTTAGACAATCACATGTCGGTCAAGGACACATGCAGACCTATTTAGGCAGTGTGAGAATGCTTGGTGGTTGTGTGGTATGGGAGTGGTGGAAGGCTGATTACATTACATGATTATTGCTTTAGGTCCAGCGGACTCTTCCGAGCCAAATCAGGACCAGGTGGAAGGCTGAAGGGTTTACAAAATAAGTAATAAGAACACATTTGGATTTATATAAATGTGCAATCGGTGTGAAGAGACGGGCATGGACTCATGATAGCGGCTCGTATATAAAGGTGATTTCAAACAAAATGTTACCATCTATATGTCTTTTGGTCCTGATTTGGCTCGGAAGAGTCCGCTGGACCTAAAGCAATAACCATGTAATGTAATATAGGTCTTCATTCTCGCGTTTCGTTTAAAAAAAAGCACTAATACATAATCATTAAAAAGTGCTTTGAACAGCAGTGAGGAAAATAGCGACAGAACAATCGACATTCATGTAAATTAATACTACACTCATTTTGTTTGAATTTGCACCGAAAATTGGAGTGAACAGTGGCGTTTTTAGACTGAGGAATTTAACATTTTCACTCACGCAGCCCAAATTCGGATCGCTTTCTCAGCGAAAGCACGACAACTGCTATGCAACGCCATACATTAAGACAATGAAATTCTGCCCACAAATTAATTTGAACCTACTTCTATTCTATTCTATTCTATTCTATTCTGTCCCGTAACCCGGAGGCTGTAGGGGCACCACAGATGATCGTTTAACCAGCATACTCCATCTTTCTCTGTCCTCAGCAGCCCTGCTTGTTTCGCTTAGTGTCAAACCAGTCCATTCTCGAATGTTGTCCTCCCACCTCTTTTTCGGTCTCCCTTGTCTTCTACCTCCTTGCACTGTGCCTTTCAGGATGGTCTTTGCAAGACCTGATGATCTGGTGACGTGGCCATACCATCGGAATTTCCGTTTTTTCACCACTGTGAGCAGGTCATCGTGTTGTCCAATGTTTCGTTTTACCTGGCCAGAAACACCTTTTCCAAAGCGAACTGTTTGACGACTTCATTTCTTTCGTCTCAGGGCTTAATAGAAAGAAGTCTTCAAGGTGAGATGAGATAGTGCAGAGGAGACTCACCTTGTCTCAGCTACGCTGTATACAATCCTGTTGATCTTAAAGGTCAGCTGCACCGAAGGTACTAGCATAGGTAACTGTCATAAGTAGGAAGTTGATCATCTTGTCATTGTCCCTGTTTGTCATAATTATGGCTGTCGCAAATGCCAACCTTCTGACGTCAATTAACAGATGGATTATTGTTTTGTATCAGTATTATTACCTAGCATTCTAATAATAACTGATGTTTTGCGCCAAGTTTGGTAAACCTCAGTAGCATGGGTTTGTATTCTGTAGTTGACAACCGGAACATAATAACTTTCAGCAATATGTGAGGGAAGTAATACATGAGAGCAGAACATGGAAGTGGGGGGGTGGGTGGGGGGCGTGAGAGAGAGAGAGAGAGAGAATTATTTGCAGCAATATCTGAGGGAAGTAGGACGTGAGAGCATAACAGGGACCTGACGAGTGGAAGTAAATGCAATGGAGAGAGAGAAAGAGAGAGAGAGAGAGAGAGAGAGAGAGAGAGAGAGAGAGAGGGGAGAGAGAGAGAGAGAGAGAGAGAGAGAGAGAGAGAGAGAGAGAGGATGACGACGACGATGACGATGGTGATGATGATGTCAAGTCAAGGACTCTTTTTCAACGAAAGATTCAGTGAAAATGCTGCGTGTCGCTTATAATATACGATTACCACATGCACGCACGATAAACACATGCACGCACACACACTCACACACTCACAAACACAACGGACAGGCTCACGGCTAAACAATATTCGTCCTGTATTCAACGCGTCGTGTCTTTGGACATAACGCATGATTTACGCACAATAGCAGTTACAACTACATGCGACATAGAAGATAAGTATGTACATATTAAAATACAAGTTCAGCCATTAAAAAAGAAAGAAAAAAACAACAAATGATTTGATTTGATTTGATGTCTTGTTTATAGGGTCCAGTGAACCATTAGCGGTCATAACTGGACCAACAAACAAATGATGATGATGATGATGATGATGATGATGATGATGATGATGATGATGATGACGATGCTGATGATGATGTATTGGCCAAGTTCTTTAGTGTGTCGTCGTAGCTCTCCGACGTGTATTAATTACTTCTTCACCTATCCTATCCTATCCTATAACTCGTAGGTCGTTGGGGCACCACAGATGATCGTTTAACCAGCGTGCTCCATCTTTCTCTGTCCTCAGCAACCCTCATGGCTTCGCTCAGTGTCAAGCCAGTCCATTCTCGAATGTTGTACTTTCTCCTCTTTTTTTTTCTTTCTTCCTCTTCTTCTGCCTCCTTGCACCGTGCCTTGCAGGATGGTCTTAGCAAGGCCTGATGATCTGGTGACGTGGCCATATCATCAAAGTTTCAGTTTCTTCACCACTGTGAGCATGCCATCGTGTTGTATAATGGCTTTTGTGATGGTCTATCGGACTTCGTTGTTGGGGATATTCTGGATATAGAAAATGCCCAGAAATCTTCTGTAGAACCCCATCTTCATACTTTGTATTCTTCTTTTGTAGGTCTGCTGTGAGGGTCCATGTTTTGCAAGACACACAGACCATTTAATTTTATTTATTTAAAAAAGGTCAGAATTTCCGCTAATTATGAATTAAATGATTACTTTCCGGGAGGTATATTTTATATTAAATGATTAACTCTTGTTGGTTTCCAGTTTACCACACAAGTTTGTTTTTTTATTTTTAACTTCCATTAGCTCTCTTCCGAAAATCAACATGATGGTATTTTTTGGTGATTAAATATTAATACTATATTAAACATAGTGACGAAAATGAGCACACACTAAAGACGATTTTATTTAAAATAAGTTTTAATTAAGTATCACTGAGGTCAGTATATAGACGAATTTTATCAATCCTGTTTAGTGTTTACTTATATCACAGACGTGAATAAAATTAAATTAAAATAAAGAAATAAATTAATTAATTAGTAGAAGTAGGTAGCATAAACGTGATGCAGATATATAATTTTATTACATAAAGTTTTACTAAGATGTACATCTTTGCGCACAGATACGGGCATTCACAAGTAAAAGGCATGTTGGCATATTATTTATTCAATTATTCAGCAATCTACTTATTATTGGAATGATCTAATGCAAATTAAACCTAACTTCCTCAGTGTAATACCTAATTGCAAGTATAAGTGGAATTTCCAGAATTCCGGGAGCGTGAACCAAACCTGATTTTATGTGCTCAGTTTTTCAGAAACTTTAAAATAAACCACCGCGCCGACAACAATTCTGGACAGCTGCCAAACTTTTGAAGAGTCAACATGTAATTATGTTCTTAAAATTGGTGCTGATGAAATATCCGCCACTTAAAATGGAATACGGCTAAATTTACATACCAAAACTTGGTGATTACATGCACAGATGAAGGTTGTTTCGCAAAATATAGCAAATAAACGAATTACTGTGAAGTCATATTCAGAAACAGAATATATGTACATGTATACGGCTATTTACATTCCAAAGCATGATGACTGCATCCACAGGTGAAGGATATTTTTAGCGACATATTATAGCAGATACAAAGAATAACTTTGAAGTCATATTCAGAAACAGGATATGAGCAGAGGCCAGCCTACTGCTGCCGGTTGTGTGATCTGCTCAGGAACATCGGAAATTCACGATTTAAAACTGGTTAAGTGCATTTCCGTACAGAGACCGTTTTGGAATGAACTACGTGAGTTGTTTATAGATCAGTAATTGTCTTAAGATGAGATGATATCTTAATATTGCTTGCTACAGTTAATGTTCATAACGTTAAAGGACAGTTTGCAATATTCGGTGATGCCTAAAACCTCTATCTAATGATAGTTTAAACTTCAAACTTATCTCTCTGTACCTCAACAAATCGCTAATTTCGTCAGACCATTTATAGAATAGTAATGGGTAGATTGCTCAAGTTGACCTTGGGATCCGGACGGAACAAGGCGGATGGTGAAGGAAAAAGACAATCGGCCGAATCAAAAGTGCGATCCAATTAAATTGTCAATGGCATAAACTGCTGGCAACTTTCCTGCTAATCTTCAATTCATTTGGCCACAGAACAACGGGCCCTACTATCCCATGATTGTGAACAATCGAGGCCTTCTTGGCTCATTACCAATTACTCAATAAATTAGCGAAGGAAACTGCACTCAAAATCCGGCCTTCTGGTGTCCTCGTTTCAACTTACAAAGGTTTCAAAAGCAAGGATGGGCAATATCCATTATCAACTAATCATTGCAATGGAATAAAACAGGAATTGCTAGTGTTCAAAACTGAAAAACAACGGATACATAAACTAAAAAAATTCTGATTTGGACAAAGAGAGACAAAACATTGGCACAATGCGCATTCTCGAGCTAAGCTTTTCGTCAAGCGGACACAAAACAACAACAGAACAAAACAATACTTCTCAATATACAATCGATTGCAACGGTTGAAAAATAAACACACGCGCAAACCTTGTTTGTCAGTATATATGCACATCTGCCAACTCAAAGAACTTCTGATGGTTCTAACTTAGAAGTCAGTATGGGATTCGCACCGCCAAAGAGGCACTTTGCTGCAGCTCTTGCGCATTCTTTTAGCTTCACAGACTTCTTTGTCACCCTGACCACCATGTATTGGATGACATTGGATGACGGTATGCATACATACAGACATACATATATACAGACATATATACATACAAACGGTGTAATTCATTCGTTTTCATGACAATGATGAGAAGAATAAATGTTATAATGATTAAGGAGGTGGTGGTAGTGGTGGATAGTACTTCGTTACGGCGACGGTGACGATTGTCACGAATTGGCTAGTTTTAACTCTGCTTGTTGACTATTTAGCCATGTGTAGTCTTTGTAACAGTAGAGAAGTTAGACTATTACACAGCAGCAATTAAATTACACAGCAAACCACACACGGCGAGCGAGCCACCCACATCGCAGTGAGTCAGCACTTGAGTTTTGAATCGGACCGTTTTAACCAATCAGAGCAGGCTCAGTGGGGAGAGCAGTTTTGAATGTGTCAAAACCTAAGACAGTTTGAATCAGTCGTATGTGAGACGAGGTAGAGTCAACATCTCCACAGCTAGAGAAATCTCTACACTCATAGACCAGGAAGCAGGACTTTGAAATCTTAGAATTCTCTCAAGTCATCACGGGCCTGAACTTGTCAAACAGGTAAATGAACACCCTTCTGTTTCATCGTGATATATTTGTATTATTGTTGAAATTATGTTTGAAGAATTTGCTATGCATAAATGTGAATTATTAATCCGAATTTGCCGTACCACGTGGAAGAGCCGAGCACGAGGCGAAACACGACCGGTTGCGCCGCCATGTTGTATCCCGTACGGAACCACTGTTGTTTAACTTATATGTATGTTTGCAGACCAGGGGCTGTACCACTGAATGTTTATATTATTATTAATTCTGTATGTGTATAGTTAGACACGATTGATATTTATGTATGTATAGGAATTTAGAGTGAGATTCCAGTGGAACCCGGAAGTAGCAGAATGTTCGTCGCTTATGTATAGAGATGTGGAGCTATCACTGAGGGCTACTTTGGCTTTCAGTGAGACGCTCTGCACAAACCGATTATTCAGGGTTGTGCAGAATTTCGTCTCTTATATTACAGACGAGCAGGCGAGCTATCGCGAGCTATCCCGAGCTATCCTGTGCACCCTACTCCACAGAAACGACTAGTTGGTTGAGGAGACTCTACCGCACAAGACGGAAAGAGATACCCGAAGAAACACCCTGTCAGACCCCACAGCGTGGCAAGGGAACCCAACTACACAACGACAAAGGTGTACCAGAAGCTACCTCACAGAAGGACTTCGAACACCCCACACATGAGTTAAGTGCATAAGGCGAAGGTGCACTTAAACTGATCATAGCAGGACCACAGTAGTCCAACTCTTCAGAAACTGTAAAACGGACCACAGTAGTCCAAATCTACATGAAATATTATAGCAAAGTGCCCGAGGAAGAAATAACAGCTGCCTAGACTATCAGCGATCGAACTATTAGCAGTGACTGAGACATTTTAAGTTAGAGTAGTACTTAGAGAATCTTGTATAGAGTAGAAGAAATAAATGTGTGATTTTAACTGTTATCAAGTGGCTGGACTACATATGATTCATAGCCGTGTGAAAGCTAGTGTGACAGTAATCTTTTACCATTTTTCTATCTATTTCTGTACCCCAACCTTAACACAGAACGAGCTAAACAAATAAATTTATTAAAGTAATTCATAGGGTGACCTACTAGCAGTTCCCACCGAATAAACGTGAGGGTCCATAATTCCATTGTGCAGAGCCCATAAACCCCACGTGACAACGATGATGATGACGATGATTATCGCGAAGCGTACAACAGTGTTGATACTTAATAGTAACGACGGTGCAAGACGAAGACGGCAATTAGGACAAATTTCAATATTGATCGTGCTGTTCGATCGTGGTAGTGATGACGATGATGGTGGTGATGATGATAATGATGATGATGATTAACAGTGAGAATTTAATTAGCACGTTGTTAAAAGAAGTGGACCTAATTTTTCAGAAGTCCCAATTTTGAAACCCCAGAGCCCCATTATAGTTTCGTCTATCCTATCCTAACCCATCCTATCCCGTAACTCGAGTCGTTGGGGAACCACAGATGACTATTTAATCAGCGTACTCCATCTTTCTCTGTCCTCAATAACCCTCATGGCATCGCTCAATGTCAAGCCAGTCCATTCTCGAATGTTTTCTTCCCACCTCTTTTTTTTCTTCCTCTTCTTCTGACTCCTTGCATCGTGCCTTGCAGGATGGTTTTTGCAAGGCCTGATGCTCTGGTGACGTGGCCATACCATTGGAGTTTCATCGTTGTCCAATGGCTTGTGTGATGGTCTGTGGAACTTCGTCTTTGGTGATGTGCTGGGTATAGGAAATGCCCAGAAGTCTTCTGTAGCACCTCATCTCCATGTTTTGTATTCTTCGTTATAAGTTTGCTGCGAGGGTCCATGTTTCGCAAGCGTATAGGAAGATGGAGATGACAAGAAGCGCAGCATCCTTACCTTGGAATGTTGACTGATGGTCCTGTCTTTCCAAATGGGTTTCAACCTTGTCAGGGCAGCAGTTGTTTGTGCGATCTTGGAGAGGATTTCCTATCGGGACCCATTGTCTGATACAACGGCTCCTAAATATTTGATGCTATGCACCGTGTTGAGGGATTGGCTTTGTCTGTTATTATCCAAGTGAATGCCTAAATGAAGACTGGAATTCAATGGAAAATGGGTATTTAGAAAGAGTTCCATTGCTTTGCTTTCCTTTGTCATTATAGCAGCCCGCTGTACATTTAATGGGAATGTGGCGCACTAGATTTATTTCTCTTGGATGAGCAAGTTTAGTTGGCTGGATGGTTATCTAGTTAATTCGTTAGTTAGTTTGGTTGTTTGCTTGTTTGCTTCGTTGTGTATTAGTTTGTTCGTTTGTTCTTTCTGAGTTTGTCATTTTGTTCGCTAATTTACTCATCACTGGACAATACTAATTTACCCATCACTGGACAACGATGAAGAAATCCAATTTTAAGTGTGTTGCCACGTCATTGTCACCGGTGCTTAGCTGCAAATTGTGAATCGCGTGATGATTATTATCGTAAAACTCACAGAGACAAAGAGCCATTCTTCTGATGCATGTCAAGTACAATAATTATCATCCCATTATGTGTTTATGAATGGGATATTGTTTTATTGTAGTCGTTCTGGTTGGTAGCTGCGGTACAAGGGAATTACTGAACATTAATTACGCAAAGTTATGAATACACGTCCTCTAAAATCTATGAAGCTATTAGTATGACTTTGGTAAATTATTGCTTAAGAATTAGTGAACAGGAATGTTTGACAAATTGAATTGCACTGACAGATTAACCTAAAGAACAATCACTACTTTGAACAAAAACTGCTGTGCCAGTATTTTTTACATATTAAAAATTAAAAAAACCATTAAAGAAACTCGGCTTCTTTTTAACTATAACGGAATCTGAAGATTGTTGTTGTTGTTGTTGTTGTTGTTGTTGTTTATCTTTATCTTTATCCGGGTGTAGTAACAGAAACGTAGAAGTTGAGACACACCATTTCAATGTCCATGCAGATCTCAAGAAACGAACTGCCCGGTTGTTTGTTAATGTGACCATCGATAAGGCCGAATAATGAAAGCGAGTGCCGCACTCACTCCACTCCATTACATTACATTACATGCTTATTGCTTTAGGTCCAGCGGACTCTTCCGAGCCAAATCAGGACCGGACAACCCCTGATCCGCATAAACGATCTGCTGAAACAACCCTAGTGGTAAAACTGAAAGCTCTCAACCAGCTAGTCACTTTACAATAAAGACATCCCACGCAGGGGACGCTGAGGCTATACTCTAATTTATCGAACCCCCGATTACAAAAACAAAATAGAATACAAACATCATTATAAATTATCAACAAAACACATACATATAAAATGCCTACTGCTAAATAATAACATAATAGGAAGCCCTAGTGACCACCTGGCAGAAATCGTCCAATATTCCCAAGCTGATCCAACAGACCTCATACACAAATAAGGAGTCTTGTCCCGGAAGAGTTTTCAAGAAAAAAGGTAGGGGACTGGTCTAGCGAAGAAGAAGATAGTATAGCAGATTGATAGAACAGAGCAGGAATGAGAAAGAGCAAATGAGAAAGACAGCGACAGTGGGAACTTAAAGCACTCAATTTCCAAAAAGTGGGGATACTATTTATACTGAAACCCCCGGCACCCCAACGGGGGAACTCCACTCCATTACAAGTTCTAAAACTTCAAAATCAAATCAAAATCATACTCCCAGAATGGAAAGAATATTTGTAGGTGTTTTTTTATTTTTTTATTTTATTACAGTGTCGGATAACGCAGTGGTTGGAGCACTCGCTACTGTGTCGCAAGTTAAGCACCGTCCAGTGCGGTTAGCACTTGGATGGATGACCACAAAACGTGAAGCGACAAATAACAACGCCCCCAGTTGACTCAACTGTGACTGAGTACCTACTCTCTTAAGGGTGGGGAAGGTAAAGCAGCGAGGGAGAGAGATGGGCATCACCCTCATTACGCTGGCCCAAGATAAGTGTGATCTCCAACATCACGCTCCCCTACGGCCACAAGGCTGTGGGACTACCTTTACCTTTATTATTATTATTATTATTATTATTATTATTATTATTATTATTATTATTATTATTATTATTATTATTATTATTATTATTATTAAGAATCGGAACAAAACAGCAGCGATGATCTATTAAAATCAATCTCAAGGAAAGGGTTCAAGTCAAGTCAATGTGAACTAGTTTTATTGCCAGGTTAAGATATAAGAAATATGTCTCGGTTGCACAGCATCCCGTTTCGTCAGCGAAAGGCTGTCAAACGTTTTGTTTCTTTTTATAGCGAACCGTCTGCTCGCTGTGAGGGTGGGGGGTGGGGGTGAGAGAGAGAGAGAGAAAGAGAGCGAATGAGACAGAGACTCAGACACAAAAGAGACAAAGAAAAAGACAGACAGACAGAAAGAGAGAGAGAAAGAGAGAGAGAGAGAGAGAGAGAGAGAGAGATTGTGTCCATACGATATAATACAATACAATACAAATCTATGGCTTAGTTTGTGTCGATATAATACACTAGAATACAAATACAATACAACTTAATTTTGTCTAATAAATAAAGAGAAGAAAATCTGGCTTTGGGTTGTTGTTGATTTTGTTGTTTTTACTCTTGACTATAGCAAGTTACTTGCTAAAGAGTTGCAAAAGGCCCAAAGGAACCTAAAATGTCGGTAGAAATACTCAAGATTGTTACGTTAAATTTCTCTTATGGCATTTATTGTAAAGTTGTCATATGGCATGGCAATTTTCTGGGTAGAAATGCCGAAAATTGTTACATTTAATTTTTCTTCGGTGTTAATTTGGAAAGTTGGCATAAAGCATGGAGATTTCCTGTTCTTTACTTTACATACAAAACAGACACTGGCTTGTTTGTACTTATTTACAATTTTCACTAGCAATTGAAGATTTCTGAGAAACGTTAGGCGTTTGTGACGAAGTCGGCCTTTTATTTTTAAACTGTTTTCCCGAGCGGTCAGTTTCGCAAGGAGATCAAACTGTTAGACAAATCTCATCGGTGGAGGGGGAGCGGGGTGTGTATGCGAATGGGGCTGTTAAGCTATGAAGCTCAGTGCATCATAGTAAACAAATCAGAGGATCGAGAGTAATGAAATGGTCGTCGTAGATTTACATACAGGGAGACGAGTCGTTCATTAATTTTTCTACCGTCCATGACGAAATTACGTCCCTTTGAAGAAGTTCCGTGCCCTCTTCGCAATAAGGTGGCGTCGCGAACAGAGCGTGACTGGAAGGTTATCGCCGGCCTTTGCAGGAGGACGAGTGATAAGTGATGTTAACTAGAAAGGTTCCATCCCTCAGATCCCTGTGAATTGGTTGTGGCTTAGAGTTTGCGACCTGCTCAGTCTGTACCTACACGTTTGTAGGTTTCTCGTTGGAAGAGTTCAAATGAAGGGGGTAAAAGAACAATGGAATGTAAAGAAAAGGAGTCAGATGTAATTAATAGGTCCATGTTTTTTGTGCCGTTCTTTGCACAATATGAAGTTTAGTTATTTGTTGTTGTTGTTTATACTTTTTTTTTACAGCCTTCTTGCCAATCTGCCTCAAACACAGATCAAACGCCTCCAATCTGCGCAGAATTCTGCAGCTCGATTGATCACAAAAAGTCGTAAATCAGTCCACATCACCCCCATTATTGAGCAACTCCATTGGCTTCCAGTCCACAAACGCATTGAACACAAAGTGTTTTCAGTTACCTATCGCGCAGTTAAAGAGCACACTCCTGAATACCTGTTCGAACTTCTGAATGTGTACGAACCATCTCGCAGCCTCCGCTCAGCTTCCAAGTCTTTATTCGTTATTCCTGGGCACAAGCAGTGTAGGACTAAGAGGCTATGGCCAGAGGTCTTTCAGATACACTGCACCGGTCTGGTAAAATTCTCTTCCAGAAGGCATAAAGAGAGCAGACTCTGTCGATGCATTTCGCAGAAACTTGAAAACACATTTCTTCTCTTCTTGCTAAGCTGGATGTACAGCTATCTGATCTCATCCCAATTTCACAAGTCATTGCGTGAAAGTATTGCATAAATGTTAATTGTCTGGTCTGTCTGGTAGAATGTATTGAGCTATAGTGAAGAAGTTAAAATGTTAAGTTATTATCTATGCACCCTTTCCGCCACTGTGTGTGTGCGTGTGCGTGTGCGTGCGTGTGTGTGCGTGTGTGTGTGTGTGTTTATCCACCTCCCTCCCACCAGCGCTGCGATCATGCCCGTCGGCGTGGAGATATTAGCGCGCTTTATAAATTATTCATTCATTCATTGTTGGTGTTGGTGTTTATGCGTACGAACTTTAAAAAACTAACTGAATACCACACTGCGTAGCAGAAACGGCTGAGACTTACGTCGCCTCTCCACCATCTCTGCCGCTGGTTACAAACAGTTTTGCAGGTTTTCTTGAAGCATTACATAATAGCTTTCCCAGTCCCGAACTCGAATAGGAGACTGTAGGTCCAACTACGTTACATCACTCATGATCATAGAAGAGTTTATGAATATACATTATTGACGTAAAACACTCTCAAATAAGCGTGAAGCTGATAAGGGGGAAAAAAAGAAAAGAAACCCATTTCCTAGATAAAGTCACCTCACGAGCCTAGCAAATGGCTCCTCAATACAGTCATGACGCGTCACCCCAAGCACACAATACTCCCGTTTCGAGTTATGGGATAGGATAGGATAGCGTAGCGTTTAGAACTCAAGGCCGCGGGCCAAGGTCAAGACTTGCTACGTCACGAAAATTAGCCACGTGGCCACATAGACACAAACACGCGGAATAATGGCGACGTTTGAAAGATTTCCTGTGGTTGTCTTGAGCGTGGCATTACTTTTTTAACACATCAGGCTATATGAAAACACACAGTATTTATTCACAAGTGTTAAGGCAATACTGAACATTTGCCCAAGTTGGCCTATTATGACATAAAGTGAAATCAGAAATCCCAAATCAAATTAAAAAAATCATGCTATATACTAGAGAGAGAGAGAGAGAGAGAGAGAGAGAGAGAGAGAGAGAGAGAGAGAGAGAGAGAGAGAAAGAGAGAGAGAGAGAGAGAGAGAGAGAGAGAGAGAGAGACTGAACCCAAAAAGCACCTAACAAGAACGTTGCAGTTGCAAGAATTTTAGAATATCATTATACAGCTAGGCCTATATTGTGCAGACAGTAGGCCTATTAAGTTATGTTGCTTTCATAATTTACTGCAAACTTTGCGAGATGCAACTTAGTTTATCACATGAGAAACAAAAGTATCGAACAATGTAATAACCTTGTTCGTTTCTTACCTGATCTGGAGTATAGTGGGATGGGTAAGACGATTTGGCCCGATTCAGTGATTGATTGATTGTTTATCGACTGATTGATTTGATGATTAATTGATATTCTTAATTACCCTATTATATTACCTTCATGTTTGTATTTAATTGTCGGCGGTGAGTATTCGTGGTGTGTGTGTTGTGTTTTTGGTTTATGCTTGTATGGTAGGACATGTGCTTATAAGATCGTGTGACAATGTTATGATACCTTGTTTCACATTTCACTGTTTTTAAACATTTTTACAAAAAATGAGCTGCTTCGAAATCTTGTAATTGCCTTATGTGGATAAATAAAGTTGTATTGAATTGAATTGAAAGGATCGGGATTTCTTGCAGCCGGTCGGTCAAATACGAAGTGCTTGATACACAAACACTTCGGATTCTTTGGTGTTAATTTAGCCGTTTGAGGAGTAAAACCGTTACATCCGCAGGCATGTACCCATCTTTCAAACTCTGTTCTTTTCTGTTAGGAGTCAGGAAATCGGAAAAATACTACATCTTTCATGTAATATTTGAATGAATAGCGTTCATCGCTATTGCAAGTACCATGGCTACCGGCATGTTTGTGTCGATGACGCAAAGGATTGTGGGAATGAATCTATTTTTAACATGGGGCTTGACCTTGGCCCGCGGCCTTGAGCTCTGAACGCTACGCTATGGGATAGGAACGTCACCAAGATTTTTTTTTTAGGAAGTTGGGGGTGGGGAGAGGGGAGGCGTAATTTTGATCTGCATTTTAAAATTAAATTCACAGCCCATACAGGTAATACTTGTTCCTTCATCAATCAGCGTTAGAAAGATCACGATCAAGCCAATGGCTTTTTGATACTGCCTCGAAAAGGCGACAGGAAACGATTCATGAACCTTGACCCCAATCGGGTTCGATCCTCGTTACACAACAGTTTTAAAGTCGCTATATGATCTTAAATTTCCAAGTTGCAACGAAACATGTTTTGCAAATTAGCCCAAGGTTCGGTTCTGTGGAGCTCTTATACAGATCAAAGTCAGTCGGAAATCCTGCTCTCTAAAAGAGAAAGAGGTCACACGGTGTGTATGAAGAAAGAGGTTGCAAAGTCTGGAAGTGGAAACATTGAGAAGACAAATTGGATCAACACTTTCAGAAAATGTCGGAACATTTTAAGAGGGTTTCGCTTGCCTAAAAGTTATTTTTGTGCAAGTGTTTTCAATTGAAAAAAAAAATATTTAAAGAACAAGAAGAATGTCATTGCTGGCGGAATGTGTGATATGAATGATCACATCTTTAAAGACAGAGAGAGAGAGAGAGAGAGAGAGAGGGGAAGAGAGAGGGGGAGAGAAAGGGAGAGATATTGTCAACATTAACAGACCCTTTCCCTTGACTTTCAGTATTTTCGAATAATTCTAGCTTTTTAATATGAGAATGCAAACTGTCCAATCAAATGCTTCATAAAGTCATATAATTTCCCTTTACTGTAGAACTTTAATAACTGATGTTCCTTTCACCTTTAATCAGTATCAGTACACCAACGCTACCTAATCAACTCAACCTTTCAAAGGTTTCTCAAACAGTGTAAATGACCGATATAACTCTTTCAGCCCCAACCAGGAAAGTTTAGTTTGAAAGGAAAAGAAATCTTACTTAAACAAACTGTGCATGTGTCTTACAATACGAGCGTTCGATTTATGATGGTACGAGTCATTCACTTGGAGCTTTAAGTTTTTCCGGCCTGACGTCATTCCTTTCCTTCATTGTTCGCTGTTATCCGATACCTGCAACCTTTAACGGGTTTTTAGTGCATCCAGAGAAACTTGAGACTTGCAGAGTCCCTCTCCTACCTGTAATAGTGAGTCACTTGTCTTGCAAAGTGAGAACTTTCTATTCTTCTTCTTCTTGCAAGAAAATCAAAAACAGGCCGTAGAGCGATTACCTCTGGATTTGCATGACCCTAAGAGACCAGTAATTTGTATCTTGTACCCGTGTTTTCCTTTGAACTCTAAACTTATTGCACTGATTTGTGTTTTAAACCACAGTACGCTAGTGTTCCTAAGTTCTTTCGTGGTTTTTTGTTTTGTTTTATTTTAGTGTTAATTGTGGAGCCCCTGCATTGTGTTTAAAAGAGTTTGAAGTATTTGCTTTTGGACAACCCTCTCCGAAGTCATCCAGTTTATGTTCACTATTATTACTGCAGATTATAATTTTCTCGTGAGATATTAAAGATTCGTTGATGTAACAAACTACAGGTAAAGGTCGATAATACAGATTCATTCCTACAGCATACTCACGCACTTTAGATATTTTGTTAGACTCAATGTTGATGTCTGAAGAAATCGTTATTAACTGAGTATTGTTTTTACTTTTGTGTGTGTGTGCGTGCGCGTGTCCTTGTTTACACAGTGTTATCTGGACAAATCAGTGAACATCTACATAACTTGTATTGACATGCCTACTTGTTTTGACGTCAGAACAATGATCCGTTAGGGTTAGGGCTAAGGTTAGGGTTTGGGTTGTTTAGGGTTCGAACACTGCAAAGTACTTAAAAATGGGGACGAAATATGACCCATTGTCAGCACAACGTATGTGGCGTTTCGGGAAAGTCATGATAATACTCTGTAACCTCGGCTGTATGTGTGTGTGTGTGTGTGTGTGTGTGGGTGTGTGTGTGTGTGTGTGTGTGTGTGTTTTACACTTTACTTATCCAAAGAATAGTTTTTGTACACTTAACCTGCGGATCTATAATTGCAGGACCAAAAAAAAAAAACATTGCACTCTAGTCCTTTAAACAAATTTCGATATTAGTGCATAGTAAAACGGGCGAAGGTGAGGTAGGAGAACAGATAAACAACAGCAGCAACAACAATGGTACCAGCAGCAATAACCACTTATCTTCGTCTAAGCGATAGCTGGTAACGTCTGTTTTCCTCGGTGACAGAGATTGAACTCGTACATCATCAGACGGCTAGAAGTGAACACGTTGTAGAAACAAACATTAGGAAAAAAGAAACTCAAGCCTAGGCAGATAACTCTATCAAAGGTCTCTTTGAAGTAAATGAAATTGTGATAGAGGTTGTTTTGATGTTGTAGTTGTGTGGATTTTTTTCAATGATGATAGGACAATAGTAGAGTTTGTTCTACCGTGCCGAAGAACTAGATGACAGTTAAAGAAGTCAAGCGTGCCCCCACACCCATCCATACCCCACCCCACCACAAAAAAAGACAGAAAAAATCAAGGAGGAATACAAAGAAAAAGGTGTACTAAACATCTACATATTAATCTCCACGAACGAGGAGCTCCATCCAGATTGAATCTTCAAGGGGAGAGCACTGCTGAGCTTGACCGGAACCAATGCAAAGTCCAGGGGTCAGGGGGCTAACTGGGAACCATTAGTCGGAGAGAAGATCCACCGTCACCCGTCGCTTATCTCTGTAGCACGTGCTGTTAGCCCAGTAAGGGAGATTGTCCCGCGTCCTATCGGATTTTCGGCAAGACTCACTCACTCACTCATTCACACACGAACCCATCCCAAAATAACCCTTATATTCTGTGTGTGACCGTTAAACATACGACCACGGACACTGTAACGAATTGGAGTCTCCTCCCATCTAAAGCCTTCTCTCTCTTGGGCCACATATTTCCTGCAGGTCCTGACTGTCCACTGCTTGTTCATGGCACGGACAACCTACACCGTAGCAAATTTCTTTCCGCTCGATTGTGATGCAATCGCCTCCTACTATCACAGGGTAGTTAGTGCATTAAGCCAATTTCGCTCTTCTTCTAAGTTCATCCGCGCTGCCTTAGCCGCTGGGGACCAATATTTTTATTTCAAAATTCACGCAACTGCTTCAGGTTTCCTGATTCGGAGTCCCTGCTCTGATTAAACCGAACCCTTGATAACTGAGAATGAAGGGGTGATTTGTTAAAGTTTGAATTGATTTAAGCCAGTGTTTGACGTGCGTAGCATGAACTGCTTGCCCGTAATGCATACTATAGTATAACTGTGAAAATAACGTTAAAGTTATATGCTTGCCAATATGTTTCTGAATCTGAATCTGAATCAAAATTTCATAAATAAAAGTTAAAAGATATCTGTTTCTTTTATTTTTATTATAAATATTTTTGTTGTCTTTTAATTTAATTATCTCTTTGGATTGAGCGTGATTGAAAAAGGTACATGCAAAGCATTTCTTACCTCATCAGTTACTACATAATTATAAAACATTGGACTCAATTTAGTAATTTCTACATAACGCCATAATAACAATTTTAAATGTATTTACTGCTTTTAAAATAGCAAATGTTGTTTGTTTTCCCCGATATTGTGTGCTGCTTCCAAGACCGTTGTCATGAAATGTGTTTTCTGTTAAATATCTATCGAAATTTGCGTTAAGCTCATCTTTTCAATTTTTTGTTTTGTTTTACCAAATTTAAATTTTGAAACATTGACTGACTTTCAATAACACCTTATCTTTGAAATTATCAGAGTGCCATTTCATTTGTGTGCCACACCACGCCTACTGTCATTTGGACACGGAATATAATTCCTCACTCTGATGGATAAAGGTCTTTGTCCTCTGTTGTGTTGCGACAGAGGTGAGAAAGTGCGGACGCGATGACCGAAGCTGGATGTTTTCAGTCCATGCCCCTATTTCAGCCCTTTACACGATAAATTATAGCACACACTCAGACACAGATAGGTACAGCAGAGACCGTGATGGTGATGGAGGTGTGAAGAAGAAGAAGAGAGAGAGAGAAAGAAAGAGAGAGAGAGAGAGAGAGAGAGAGAGAGAGAGAGAGAGAGAGAGAGAGAGAGAGAGAGAGAGAGAGAGAGATTAAATAAAATGTTTTTATTCGATTAAGGCCATGACCCTCTCACGAATTAAGGCCATGGCCCACATCACGAAAGGGGGAGGAATCAAAATTGATTACAAAGTATTATTTTCGTTTTAACAGAATATAATACATCTGTGTATGCGTAATACACACTATGACAACATACAAGGGCTCAAGAAAGAGCAATCCCATTAGCTTTAAATGCTTGGTAGAAAGAAAAAAAATGCTACCGTTTTTTTGTTTTTTTTACAATGTTTGAATTCGTGATGACATCAACATCAACAAAGAAAAGGTGAATGCATTTGGGTTCATATAATATTTCTGTGCAATAGAGACAGAGGGGGGGGGGGGAAGAGAGAGAGAGAGAGAGAGAGAGAGAGAGAGAGAGAGAGAGAGAGAGCGCACAGTGATTCCAAGCTTGAATATTTCGTCCTGGACTTTCTACAATGCTGCTGCTGCTGCTGCTGCTGCTGCTGATGATGATGATGATGATGATGATGATGTTGTTATTATTATTATTATTATTATTATTATTATTATTATTATTATTATTATTATTATTGAAGATTTGTATAGCGCACTTATCTCGCCGTACTTGACCAGACTCTAGGCGCTGGCCGATACAGGATCTAACTCAAACCGCCCGAGACGCCCACCCGCAGCCTTGGGGCGCATGGTCTGACGCCCGTACAACTGAGCACTATCCTGACCAGCCAGAGATGGGGGAGAAGGACCAAGTGCATGCTGGGTGTGTTCTTGTTACCGGCACTCACCCGTCTAGGACATGAGCGTCAGGATCTTTAAAGTGCGTTATGATGGAATGTATGCGACACACAGACTAGACCTCGGTTTATACTCTCATCCGAAGGAGTAGGAAACGGGAGTAAAGTGTCTTTCCCAGGGACACAATACAATGGCCCGGACAGGGCTCGAACCCGGGACCTTCAGATCCGCAAGCCAAAGCACTACTTTGGTGATGATGATGATGATGATGATGATGATGATGTTGTTGTTGTTGTTGTTGTTGTTGTTGTTGTTGTTGTTTATAGCTCCATCTTTTATGAGGTCATACTGGCTCATGTCCAGTAAGCAACAGATTGGTTATTATTAAAAGATTGCCCACAGTTGTTGTTGTGGGCTGTGGGTGCCGGAATAGGGGGTGGGGAAGGGGAGGGGGAGGAAGATGTAGCCTAATAATAAAAGAGAAGTGTCACTGTCGTTGTTAGCGGCGGCAGATAAAAACTACATGCATTTACAGCGTCATGAGGTGATTTTATTGCATATAGCGGTCTGAGTCTTGAACGTTCGCTTCTGTAAACAAGAGTGTGTGTGTGTGTGTAGGTGTGTGTGTGTGTGTGTGTGTGTGTGTGAGTGTGCGTACACATAAGCCTTGAAATGGGTGACTGACCTTGCTTTTTATGCAGAAAATGGGTGAGTGTATCAGTCACCCAGAGTTTTCCAGCCACCCACTTTTTTCTAAGTGCGCGGGAGTGCTCTTTTAGTGCATGGGAGTGCAGTTGTAGTGCATGAGAGTGTTTTTAGTACACAGGAGTGCTCTATCCGGGACAGAGAAAATAAAGTGAATTTCCGAAGAATTTTTGAACAAAATTCGACCTATTTCGTCGCCTATAGGAGACGAAATAGGTCAACTTTCTAGAAAAGGGTTAGGGTAAGGGCTAGTTGCAGCGCTACAACTAACCCTTG
Organism: Oncomelania hupensis; assembly: GCA_036898135.1. Taxonomy (NCBI): domain Eukaryota; kingdom Metazoa; phylum Mollusca; class Gastropoda; order Littorinimorpha; family Pomatiopsidae; genus Oncomelania; species Oncomelania hupensis. The sequence goes on from CM072513.1 coordinate 61,466,049, forward strand.
CCCTAACCCTTTTCTGTCAAATATCACTTTCCGATTCTTACATTCTTAGTAAAACCCAGTTTTGGTGTTTTGTGTACGTGTGTGTGTGTGTGTGTGTGTGTGTTTGAGCGTGTGCGTGCGTGCATGATTACGTGCGTTCGTATGCTTGCGTTTTGTATCTTCGCACGAGCGGGTGAGTTCGTGGTTGTGCAATCTAAGCTGTTGCGTGCATTCATCCATCTGTCGGGTCTCTTCCTGTGCGTCATCGCCACTGGTCAGAATGTCAACGTTGTCACTGTAGATGACAATAATATTAATAATAATATATACCTGGCAACCTTGTTGGTTGTCCAGATTTATTATTGTTAGGCTACTAACGTCCATTTCAGACTGTCCAGTTCAGACTGGTTTTCTCGGTCAGTGACGCTACAGCTTGAAGCCTGTGGGAAGGGGAAGGGGATGGAAGGGAGGGGGGGTGAGGGGTAGAGGGGGGGGGATTGAGTAAGTGAAAAGTAAAAAGCTTATTTTTTTAATGATTTAATTCTTATGTGACATTTTATTTTAGTACTTTTAATTTCCACTGCTGCTTTTTGGGGGCGACATTTTCCATCGTTAATCTAAGCTTCTACATCTCGAGTGACATTTTGTGCGTTCCTAGATCTAATCTAAAACTAAACTGCTGCCTTTTGGGGGTGGTAGTTTCCATTGTTAATCTAAAACTACTTAACTTTGGGTTACTTTTTAAAATAAATTATACATTCCCGGGCCTTTCTGATATTTGTTGCCTCCTTCCAATTTCCGACTAAATCAAAGTATTCTCAGAGATACTAGTAACTGTGATCATTCAATAATAGTCAAGTCAACAAAATGGAAAATTCATTCATACAGCACATCGCACGCATGCAAGCAAATAAAGATTGTTTTTTTTTTCAATAAAAAAGTAGTACAAATAAAATCACAAATTAACCTCTACTAAAGCTATATTTCCATGATAGTTATACCTTATACTTTCAACTACTGTATATTATTCACAATTCGACTAGATGAGAAGGTATCTCGGAACACATGTTGTGATAATATGCATGGAGAAAGGCAATATCTAGTCTATGCATCTTAGAGAAATGACATGTTCAATGTTGGAATAAATGTGATAGTAAGTGTTCTGTGCGAGAACTTGAAAGCAATGTCCAGTCTATGTGCTTTACAAGACAGTAGTAATGAAACGTGAATATGTCGTGTTATATAATTATGTATGCGTAATGTGCTAATACGTTTCTTAGCTCTTGTATAATTATGTACGCATAATGTGCTAATACGTTTCTTAGCTCTTGTCGATGTACTCTCAATTTTTATGTCGGATTGCAGACCATGTATCGAATTTCTCAGTTTGAGATCAATACAGTTATATTATTATTATTATTATTATTATTATTATTATTATTATTATTATTATTATTATTATTATTATTATTATTATTATTATTATTATTACGCACATACACACACACACACGCACGCACACACACACACGCACTTCAGTCTCTTTCAGCTCTTTCTCTACAAATACGTACACTAACATAATACCAATGTAAGCACAATTTCATTTGACTGACAAACCACTCAGGAACGCTCAATTCCTTCATTCATTATAACAGATATTTAAGAAGAAAAAAGAACGGAAAATTGCCTCGTTAGAAGATACAAGTCAATGTACTATAATGGCAAAAACATCAACTTCTTTGTCCTGTTTCCAATTGTGATTGTACAACAAGGAAGTCCAATAATAAACTGTATTGCTCGGTCATAATGACACCATCGTCGGAGTCGCTGGAGGTCACAAAGTACGAATGCGTTGTTCATTATTCAATTAGGTTTAGTTGGGGTGATCCTCCCTAACGTTGAAAGCTGGGTGGAACTGATGACAACACGAATGGATACGTACTTATTCAGTTATTGATAATTATATTTTACGAACATTTGACACTAATAAAATTAAACTATTGTCAATGACTGTGAGTATCAATCTTCATCAAAATCAGCCCATCAATGAAAGGTATATTAAAACTTAATATAAGACCAATGTGCGTCGATGAAAGTGTTAAAATTTAAACTGAAGAATCTATTGTGTCCACATTAGGAGAGTTTCTGGTGTAAAATGTAATATTCTGGTGGTCTCCTGGCTGTTGAAAATAAAACACAAAGTAATAAATAGCGTATGTGTGAGTGTGTGTGCGCGCGTGTGTGTATGTTTGTGTGTGTATGTGTGTGTTTATTTGAATGGGGAGAAAGGAGGGTCCTAGTGTTATAAGATTTGTGTTAATTGTAAAATCAATTGTAAAATTATTATTATTATTATTATTATTATTATTATTATTATTATTATTATTATTATTATTATTATTATTATTATTATTATTATCTTTTCATTGTTCTTCTTCGTCTTTACTACCACCAAACCAACCACACCAAACCCGTCATCAACCTGCATTATTGGACTAAATAATTACAACAACGAAGATGTTGGGCTACTAAATGATTAATTACCTTGATGTAGCAAGTGAATGCGTCATTTTCGGCCACCGCGACCTGTCACTTATCAGTGACAAAGTTGTTAACTACTCGGCAAGCACTGAAGGTGTCATCACTGCACGATTTATTGTCTTCAGGTTGCCCTAGGGCCTACTAAAGTCGTCAAGCGTAGAGGTATACACGCACCACCTTGAAACGCAGGCGCTCGTATCGGGATACGAAAGAGTCCTCTCTATGGAGCGCGTCCCCCTCAGTACTGTCATAATTATTAAGATTATCTCAAAACTCATCTCGGCGAAAATCGCGGGTCATCGCATTTTTCTAATCTATAAGAATGAACTAGATGATTTAGGTCACTCCTGCACGTCATACGTCATGTCTGCATTCTACATCCGTCCAGTGATCATGATAATCTTGAATTATTATTATTATTATTATTATTATTATTATTATTATTATTATTATTATTATTATTATTATTATTATTATTATTATTATTATTTTGTTTTTGTTTACAATTTTACATAAATTGAACGTGTTTGAAACCAGACCACCCATATTTATTATTTGGATATTTGCATGAATCACTGTTGAATCGTTCGAGTCGCGTTCTTTTAGGACAAATCTTCTAGTTCATTTATATAGATTTGAAAAATGCGATGATCGACCATTATCGCTGAGAGGAGATTTAGACCTTGATATAAAAGTCCCGAGAGGGACACGTTCTATAGAGAGGACGTTATCATATCCAGATACGAGCGCCTGTGTCTTGAAACTACTGACAGAAGTAGCTATACAGCAGTCTGGTGCATGGACTGGACTAAACAATAGTCCTAGACTATCCCAGCTGTCCCAGTTCAAAACGATGGTTATGCCGCAGGTTTACTGCAGATTGTACGGGCAGTGTTCGGAGCCCATTGCCGGCAAAATAAACAAACCAGCAACAACAGATTTTGTTATAAAAAAAATTACCCTGAGACACTGATCCCCTACTATTTCAGATGAGAGTATAAACCGAGGTGTAGTCTGTGTGCGCACGCTTTCTATCGTGCGGATTTGAATGATCTCAAGGTTGATGTCCTAGACGGGCGAGTGCCGGCTACGCAAATTCACACTTTTCTGCTATCCTATGCACCAACGGGAATCCCCTCATGTGAAACATACTTCCGGTTTCTTTCTCCGTTGTTGTTGCATCAATTTTTATTCATCAGATTAACATAAGTTGTACAATGGGAAGTTTTACAGTGGGCCACCAGTATCGTACCCTCACATATTTTTTTTTTGGCTGCAGTTTATTATCCCTTTCTATCGTCTAAACCCTACCTACCTAACATTATTTGTGAATTTTTGAAAAATATTCGGAGAAACATAACGCCCAGATGCTGGCTCGAACCCACACCTGTCAGGCGCCATTGGTTTCTGGCTTGTGGACACGGCAAGTTAGTCCCGCCTTAGCCTACTTGGCCACAACGCTCGTCTAACATAGTCAACTACTTCGTGTTTTGTGAAGGTTGCGACGGTGAAGCTATGGAAAACTACAAGAGTCTTCAGGTCCTGTTTCACTTTCTGTCGATGATCGACGCACCTCCGAAGTCGCCACAAATACAGGCCTTTACGATTCTTTTTTGCATCCTTTCACTGAGCATGTACTTCCTCCACCGTTTTTATACTTATCCCACTCGTTTTCTGGCTCTAACAATCGTCGTTTTCGGCAATTTGCCATATTTAAAAGTCACGCATCAAGCTTTGATAAAAGCAAAACAAGCCAGACCGGAACTTGGTTTCATTCTAACCTCGTTTTAATTTATAATGGCGATACCCACGAGTTTTTATGAGAGGTGCCGGAAAGTTGTGAATATGTCCAGCAAGCACTAGGTTCCTTCTCCCCCATCCGCCGTCGCCAAGGATTGCGCTCAGTTGTCTGAGCGTCAGACTGTTACGTTGAAACGCGCACGATAGTTCGTGTGTGACGCGCGCGATAGAGCTGATCGTTTTATTTTGCAAAGCATGCAATAACAGAGTGTATTTACCTTTGATTTGATTTTGCGTTGTTGTTAGAAGAAGCTTTGTATAACATTGATAATTTTAGTTGGTCGATATTATTTAAGAATTTTCTAGAGTTGGTTGTTTACTATCGATCGAAGCGTGTGGATAATTCTAGTGGTTACTAGAGAAGCTTCCATTCTAAATATTGTTGTACGACCTGAGACAGTGAGGACGAGATTTGTTCTGATTTGGTTATAATTGTGTCTTGCCCGAATGTTCCTTCTTTCTCTGGAGTAAGAGAGATTATATAAGTGTCGCACTGTTTCAAAAGAGGTGTTGTGTTGAAAGTTGAGGATTGTAATTAATGTGAAAAGTTGAGAGTGGAAAAAGCGATTGTATGCAGTTGTAGATGTTCGCTGAATAAAGTTGGAAAACTACATACGACGACTTCTGCCTTGTTGATGAGTGAACGGGTTGCGTGGATAAACGAATCCGAGTTACACTTATCAGGAGGATTCAAGCATTGGGGCTGAATCAACTACTGATAAAAACAAAAAACCAACCACGAGTGTAACACAGACCATGCGCCCAAAAGGCTGAAAGTGAGCACCTCAAACGGCTTGAGTTAGATCCTGTATCGGCCAGCGCCTTGAGCAGCTGTGGAGCTGGAAAAGCGCTGTATTATTTAATTATTTATTTATTTCATTATTCCTTTATAGCGCTTTTCCAGCTCAAGACGTAAAACTTTAACGAATTGAGGGCAAAATATGCGACTACAATGACTAAATCCTTGCTGTGAACGCGAGTGATCTCATGCTGACTCCAGGACGGTTTACTCAACGACGTTTTGTAGGGGCCGGTAGCTTTCATGAACTGCAACCGAGCAACTTAGTCTCGTGACTACGTGACCTCTCGACATAGTCATTAGAGTTACGTTCCTTTCCACGCATTTCCTCGTGTCAGTGACCCTGGAAGGTAATTCTGTGAGATACCTTTGTTGCCTGGAAACCATTAGCACAGTGCTGTGGGTAGGATGGTTGTCGTTTCCTATTCATCCTAATTTAAGGACACACATGGTTTGATCTGCAGGTATAGTCTTAACCCGCCTGTACATTTCTCAACGATAGGGCATTGAAAGCTTTTTCCTTTCAGATGAACATGGATGAACCTCGATGAACGACTCGGCGTCTTCAACGAGAGTAAGTGTGTGCAACAAAAAGCTCGTCTGTTTGCAGAGAGCTACGTAGATATGAGATAACGTTGAATAGGTTGTTCACCGCCTGTTCTTTGATACGTGTAGTTCAGCCCTAACGCTGAGTTATCAGAGTATCAGAACCTCGTACGTTGACATTCTGGGATGTACATGGACTATAGGGACTAACAGGCGCCTGTTGCAGTATATTGTATTATAATAGTACACAGGATTTAGAATAAAACGAAGTTCGTTTTATCTCGACTTGGGTTCCCATGTTTTGTATTTAGCGCTGTGATCACGGTTTTTGTGTGGAAATATATATGCATACGCTTAATACAGTTTTATTAATTCATTATTCTTATCAAACGGACTCTTATACTCTGTGCATGTGGCCAGGGCTGTGCTGCGGACGAGCGAGGCTAGTGGCGCGCGCACGCTAAGCAAGGTGAGCAGACATACGTGAATAATAAAGTTCTCGGTCAGGCAATCCATGGTACGACTGGCTTGACGAGATGCAGTCCGCTCCATCATGCGCTGTCAGTAGTAAAATACACTGCACGCTGCCGGACAGCCGCTGACCTTTCGAACGTCGACTCTTGTTTGAGTCACTGCTTGTGGACAAATCGGCCAGCTTACAGAGTGTCTGGATCTGCGAAGCGAGCATAATGGGCCAAAATATTAAAATTATTTCCCTTGAATATGCAAATGTTCAGCCGATAGGTGCGCCAATAGTCGCGTACTTCCATGTTCAGGTCGTGGATCAAAATCTACAGTTTTAAGTCTTTTTTGATGTCGGTATATATCTTCAGCTTTCATAGGCGACCCCAAATGTTTTTTTGCTTGGTGAAATGTTTGGAGAGATTATGTACATGTTGTCAGTACTACAAACGATTTATTTTGTGCTCGGCCTGACAGACTTTTCACAAAATAAATCAGTTTGTAGTACTGACAACATGTAGGCCTACATAATCACTCCAAACATTTCACCAAGTCTGAAATCATACATAATATTTTTTTAATAGTCTAGTCATATAATATATATTAATAATAACAAATTTTTATAGAGTTCGGTACTCCAGCAGATGGCGTGACGTTGTTGTTGTTTGTAATTATAGTCACACGACATTTTCGTCTTATAGGTTGTTGTTTGTAGATTATAGTCACACGACACTTTTGCATATAGGTGACTACTGGACCGATTTATACTGACACCAGCGGGCCAGTTGTTGGTAAAGGGGAAAATAATATGATCACACGTTGACCAATCCGGGATTCGAACCAGCGACCTTTCGGTTACTAGCAAGACGCTCTTACCAACTGAGCTACCCGGCCCCATGACGTCTTATAGGTGACTACTGGACCGATTTATACTGACACCAGCGGGCCAGTTGTTGGTAAAGGGAAAAATAATATGATCACACGTTGACCTTTCGGGGTATCGAACCAGCGACCTTTCGGTTACTAGCAACACGCTCTTACCAACTGAGCTAGCCGGCCCCACATGGCGTTACGCAACACGGTATAAAGTTATTACAAGGGGCTCGATCACGTAGGCCTATTTACTACCGGAAGTACGCTACCCTAGGCGCACTCTATCGGATTGTCTTCCCCGAAGGTGGAGTTTTTTGGATCATTACGCACAGAGCCGAGTATCCTGATGCTGTAACTGCTTTTCTGGTCCTCAGATTCAGTGGACGTTTTTTTTTCTTTCTGACAAGCCTTGATAATAGTTTCGATGGTAGATATATCATGTTCTTATAATATGTGCTTTATCTAAATCAAAGCGTCTGTGCAGTAGGCTATATTAGTAGAATAGTGGTCTCATAAACCCAAAGTAGATTCATCACAATATATAGTAAAGGTAGTAAAAAAGGTAAAGGTAGTCCCATAGCCTTGTGGCCGTAGGGGAGCGTGATGTTGGAGATCACACTTATCTTGGGCCAGCGTAATGAGGGTAATGCCCAACTCTCTCCCTCGCTGCTTTACCTTCCCCACCCTCAAGAGAGTAGGTACTCAATCACAGTTGAGTCAACTGGGGGCGTTGTTGTTTGTCGCTTCACACCTTAGCGGACACCCATCCAAGTGCTAACCGCACCGGATGGTGCTTCACTTTCGACACAGTAGCGAGTGCTCACAATATATAGCCTTACAGAAAACAACGAAAGTAGCCTACGTGTCTACAATCACAAATATGAATATAAGTTCATTTAAACACAAAACATTAACATAAATAAATAAGATTTGACGCTATAGGCGCCTTGTTTCTAAATCAGACTCAAAAGACGGCGATCTGTAGCAAACATTAACGCTCACATATTACACACACTCCTAATATAAACAAAACAAGAAAACACCTATTCCTCACTCAAATATGTGATGTAAACACAAGTCGCTATTTGAAGACGGAAAGCGAAATCGAATTTTATTTTTGAAATGATAGGTAGTCTGCATCTAATACCATTATTGAAAGGATAAATAAATAAGTAAGTAAATAAATAAATAAATAAATAAATAGCTGACTGTGAGCAATCTACGTAATAGCAATCCGCTGCACCAAATGACCAAAGCAACATCAGGTGCCAACGCGTGTGATAAAACATTTGTTACACTAAGTAACAGCCACTGAACTCTACGGTCAAAACAATGTGTTATATACTATACCCAAGGCCAAAACACACACATAGGTATAAGAGAGAGCCACTCTGGTAGCGAATCCCCGTGACATTATCTAAGACTTCCATGGCCTTTTAAGCTTATTACGCGCCCATCGGATAACTTTCACCTCAATAATTTGTATTAGTAAAAGCTTCTTACTGCGCATTCTATCTAGGGTAAAATTTTGAAGAAAATAAAAAGAACTGATGCTTGAATGTCCTTCGCAATTGTTGTGCTGTAGCCTGCTGATGGCCAGTTGAGACCAAGCATCGCGGATTCTTATTGCGACCATGACCATGTCTGGTGCATCACATCAACCTTGCAATGGGGTCAAAGCAGAATTGTCGCTTTCGTCTTTTGGACGTGTTGCTCGTTTTCCAAAGTAATCAGCACAAACGCAATCAACATTTTGCCTTGCTAAACGAAATCATATATCATTTTCATTATTGGTGAACACTTCTTCTTACCTGAAAAAAAATCAAAGCAATTATCAACGAAAACATATTTCCACTAGTTTGACCAAATTTAGTGACGGTGTGGTCTATACAATGCATATACAGGTAGGTGTTCCCCCAATGTTTCGGTCGTTGTGGAGAGAGGCGTTTGAGACCTCTCTTTTCTCTTGGTTCTAAACAGAGCCCGATGGACTGGAGTGTGCTGCGTGCTTCTTTCTTTCTTTCTTTCTTGTATTATTATGTTTGGTTGGTCGTTCGATGTTTGCCTTCCATGCCTGTTCACCCATCGAGATACTCACCTGTCCCGACTTCGCTTCACGAAACATTATCTTGTGCCCAAACCACCGCTTTACTGCAACACACACACAAAAATGTACGTACACTTGAGTAAAATACTTTTTTCTCTCTCTGATTTACTGACCAAGAATCAAGTAGACCTACTGCGGTCACGGTATCTGCATTTTTTTATGTTGTTGTCTTCTCAGGCCATAGTAGGGAATTCGTGAAGTGACATTACAATAAAGACGGAAGATCTTTTTAAAGCTGCATAGAGGGGCCGGGTAGCTCAGTTGGTAAGAGCGTCTTGCTAGTAACCGAAAGGTCGCTGGTTCGAATCCCGGATTGGTCAACGTGTGATCATATTATTTTCCCCTTTACCAACAACTGGCCCGCTGGTGTCAGTATAAATCGGTCCAGTAGTCACCTATATGCGAAAGTGTCGTGTGACTATAATCTACAAACAACTAAAGCTGCATACAGTCGCTTATTTTTTAGAGCGTTCTCCTCCATTATGTGGTTTTTATAATAAATTTTTCCGTGATCATGCTATCCGGCGTAAACGTTGAAAACTATGACCTCAGACTTACTTCAAGAAAAAACAAAATGTGTGAATTGATAAAATGATATCTTTGGCATACCTTTAACATTTCTCCGCGAACTTTGGCCTGTTCTTCGGTCTTTAACACATGATAAGCCCATAATATCATTGTTATGAATATAGGTGAGTGAATCTCATTACCCTTAATCACTGTACCCGATTTGCCGTTTCAGTTCTGTCCCTTGTCTTAAAGTCTCGTATCTGTCACAATTGACAATTTAAATCGTGGCACAAACATTTGACATGCACTCGAAGGTTCGGTCTCGGCTTGCACTGTAGTGGCTAGCTGCAAGGCTCTGTTTCCACTAGAACTGACTGATTCGGAGAAACACACACACACACAAATTGCGTACTCAAATTAATGGTCGTTTTGTCCGTTTGTGTCAAGGGCCTGAGACAATGCGCCAGCTTGCAGCAAGTGTGGTTCTTGTGCGTTGCTGGTTCGTCATACTTCATGCACACTATTTTGTTGTTTTAGCTAGCCTTGGACAGATGACTGAAGTGGCATTAAGAAATATACAGTATAGGTGACAGTCTAGCTTGGTAGAGAGAGCACAGAGCTCTTGTTCCCGAAGTCAGGGGTTCGAATCAAGATTGCACTTTGAACTGATATAAGGTAGTGGCGGTGGTGGTGGTGGTGGTGGTAGTAGTAATAGTAGTAGTTGAGGTGGCTTGTAACTCCCTATGAAGCGTTTCAGCGAAATATATATATATGTATAGAGAGAATCTTTGAATCTGCTGCGTTTTATCTCCTTCCATCTTTTGACTTGTCTTCCTAGTAGCAGTAGCAGCAGCGGTAGCAGGTACAGCAACAGTTATGCAGTAATAATATAAGTGACCGTTTGGACGAATTTCATGTCTTTTATCTTATTCTTAGACTATGTTTTAAATGTTATCCAATAACCAAGTCAATGAGTCTTCCATCACAGTGTTCATCGATCATCGTCTTCTGCAGTAACGAGTATTGGACTGAAAACAGTTCCTTAAAACTTGTTCAGGTGAAGTAGGTATGAAGTAATCCTTTTTCCTAACTAGCTGTTTTTTTTTCATTTTGCAGACGACATTTTATCGGCGCTTAATTGAAGAGTTTTACCTGGCGATTTTACACCTTTAGTTGTATCTTCCACAGAGACTTCGCCAATTTTTGAGTCCTACAAAATCAGATGTTTGTGTTTTCAAAATAAAATAAATTTCATAGGCATAGTAGATCCAGCAGAGCAAATGTTTTCTACTTCATTGTCGTTTTTGGAAAGGTGCCAGACGATCCTCTCGAGGTTGAGTTTTAGATCTCGAACTCAACTGACCTGAAGCAAAAGAGATCTCATTTCCATAATCGCTAAACTTGGATCGGTATTCGGAACAGAGGTGAGGGAATCCTAATTACAGATTCGGGCTGGACCGTAAAAGGAAAGGTGACGAGTGCACTTTGATCGTGTGCTGAATACACTGCATACAAAGAGACGTGAGAGAGATTTTTTTTGGAACTCTTTTTTTTATTAGGGATAAAGATTTTAGACTAATGATACAGTCTAATCTTCCAATGTGTCCCTTAACAAATTAACATAGTAAAGAACTTTTAAATTTAAATTGGAAAGCATATCACTCACGCACACACATGCGCACACAATCACACCAACATCTTCATCATTATCTTTAAAAAATTTTAGGCAACCACCCCTCCTCCCCATATCCTTCACCTTTATAATAATAATAATAATAATAATAATAATAATAATAATAATAATAATAATAATAATAATAATAATAATAATAATAATAATAATAATAATAATAATTTCATAAGGTTGATGCGAATATGTCTTTCCAGGGGTTTAGATAGTACAGGCCGAATGGAACTTGGTCGAAAGTTGTCAAGAACTGAAGTATCACTTGTTTTAGGTAAAGATATAACTTTAGCTTCTTTAAATATTGAAGGAAACTGACTTTGATCTATGCATAGATTATAAATGTAGGTTCAAGGTTCAATGATATAAGGAAGAGAATTTTATAATGAATGCATTTGGATTATAAATGTCAATAGACTTTGTAGTTTTCATTTTTAATATTAGAGAAGTTACATTATGTTCTGTTAACCGAGGTGTAATAAATAAGAGAGAGAGAGAGAGAGAGAGAGAGAGAGAGAGAGAGAGAGAGAGAGAGAGAGAGAGAGAGAGAGAGAGAGAGAGACAAAGAGACAGAGACAGAGTCAAAAAGACAGAGGGACAGAGATAGAGACAGAAAGGGGCCATGTCTTCAAAGACTTGCTAACGTAAAGAGTTAATTGGTACAAAATGAATTGTATTATGCCAGGAACAAAAGCTTGTTTAAGTACGTGTGCTTTTATTCATGACAAAATTAAGTGTGTAATCGACTATAGTTTGCATAATTAGAGCTTATTTCTTTTGACTGCGACTTGCATAACGTAGAGCTAATTTTGTACAATAGAGAATTATTATGTAAGGCTCAAAGGCTTGTTCAAGTACGTATTTGTTCTTTAACTGTTTAGACTAAGCAAGTAATTAATAGAGTTTGCACAAATTAGAGCTATTTTAGTACATTACTTACGCAACCAAGGTTTATTTAAGTGAAGATTTCTTAAATAACTAACTGGGCAATTAACACACGGTTTTGCATAAAGTTGAGGTCATGTCTTACATAAACAGAATTCATTATATGTAAAGGAGCAAAAGCCTTGTTTAAATGCATTTGTGTTTGTATTTTTAAACAACTATTAACAATGGCTAGCATAAAGAACATACAGACAATTTATAACGATATTCAATTACATAAGGAACAAAGATTGGCATAGCTCTTAAAGCAGAATTAAAATTTATTATAAAGCTCATGATTATGCTGTTGTTGTTGTTGTTGGTGGTGGTGGTGATGATGACGATGATGATGATGATGATGATGTTGGTGATGATGATGATGTTGATGATGATGGTGATGATGATGATAATGATGATGATGATGATGTTGATGATGATGTTGATGATGATGATGATGATGATGATGATGATGATGATGATGATGATGATGATGATGATGATGATGATGATGATGATGATGATGATGATGATGATGATGATGAATAAGACAAGCCGCTCTAACGTTGTCTTAAACGCAGGGGATATGTACTTGGATAGGGATCCAATGACATGAAACACGAGAATCACCGGCAGTAGCTTACATTTTGTATTATATCATCAATCAAACAAGTTGCTCAAGAATAAACTTTGAGCCCAGCTACTATGGCTGTACGAAAAGACATGGCTTAGTAGCACAGTTGGTAGGGTATGATTTCCTATGCCGAAGGTAGCGGGTTCGAACCTCGCATAGGACGAACTTAGGAACGAGAGATTTTTCAGGATACCGAGGGTTTTTTCCGGGTTTTTCGGTTTTCTCCCTCCCACCAATAAGGGTATTGGGTGTAGCCCACCTAAACTTTAAAAAATAAAACTTAATTTTTCTTCCGCCTTCTGTATTAGCGATTTCTTCCGATCGCAGCGCTTTGAGTTCGATTGAAGAAAAAGCGCGTGATATCATCCTGTATTATTATTATTATTATTATTATTATTATTATTATTATTATTATTATTATTATTATTATTATTATTATTATTATTATTATTATTATTATTATTATTTAATTAAGTAAGTAAGTAAACGGATCGAAACAAAAGAATCACCATCCAGAGTGGTTCTTGCTTCGAGCATGATCTTCGTGGATTAAGCATCTTACAATTTCGTCTCATTCATCATCATCATCATCATCATCATCATCATCATCATCATCATTATCGATATGTACCATGAGCCGACTGCTAATGGCGCAGAGAAGAATAGTTTGTTAGGGTGCAGTACTTCATTAGACGGTACCCAGCTTCTCACCTACTTTAAACACGCCAAAACCTGACGGGCTACACCTGTCGATTGCGTGACGAATACGCCAGCTGGTTGTCAGTTTCAAGGGATCTGACTGGGATGACATCAGAAGTCACAAGTGTTGACGTCACAAATCATTACGTCACAGGCCATAACATTTTCTGGAGCGAAACGCTTGGATCCACCCTTCGCTACATCAATGGCCGTTGTTCCCAAAATGAATGAATCTAGCAGTCTGGTGAAAACGCGTTGATGGACACGTGATTAAGTCCAAGGGATCTTATCTTACAATTGCGAGATTCCGGCACATGAACGTGAATCCGGTACTTTATTACGCTTCAAGTGTTTTTACCAGTTTGATCCTCGTTTTCTCGTCTCAGTTGGTTTCATGACGCCAGTGGGTAGACGAGCAACCTTGAGCAGCTCCTTATGCTGGTAAGCAAACTAGTCAATCAATACAGGCTTTGATAGTGATAAGAGTGTGGCCTACCTGCGGACGCATGATAACACATTCAAGACTTAGGTCTACCAAGACTAATAATTTATAATCCGAGTCTCACACACACACACACAATTTAATTCATGAAATGATATAAATGACTGCTTGATGTCTATAATTTTAAACTTGGCCAGTGTTTTAAATGTACTTAATAATTTTTTTGAAAAGCAAACTCCAAAATTTGAGCGTTTACCTTCAGAGTTATGAAGTTTGTTTAATTTCTTTGTTAGTATTCATTTATATGGGTACTAGTGCAACGATGACACAGGACAAACGATGTCTCAAGATTTTGAGTCATTTAATAGTACTTGCGAATTTTGTTCTGTGTTGAACGTAAACACAAATATTCAAACGCACACATGAAAACGCACGCAATAATTAATGTAAACACCCAAAAAAGAAACATTGGTAACCTTTGATAAGATTTAAAAAATAGTTTAAAACACTAGAAGTAAATATAGTCTCGCTTTAGGAAACGGGACTGCAGTAATTTATGGCTTCTTGAATTGTGAGTCTACTTTTCAATAGATGCAATACTGCATGCCATTTCCTGTATTTGCAGAAGTGGATTAGTGAAGTAGTAGTAGTAGTAGTAGTAGTAGTAGTAGTAGTAGTAGTAGTAGTAGTAGTAGTAGTAGTAGTAGTAGTAGGAGCAGTAGTTGTAGTAGCAGCAGAAGTAGCAGTGTTATAGTAGTGTCAAATACTTCGGTATTATAAGCGCTGACAGCAGTCCATGGTTTTAGTTTAAAGATTATTTTTTTTTTTAGTCAATCGTAAGTTCGAAGGATCTAGGTTTCTTTGTTTTAACTTTTTCGTAGAATACATTTTTTCCCACAGAAAATTATCGAACAAAATAAACACCCACGCGATCAAAAGTTAATAATTAAATGTATCCTGTTCTACTTTTAAATGCGTAGACTACTGTTTTGGAGGACATTTCGGAATCACTCATCGAGCATCAATCAGTATCAAGTACATTAGGGTGTTTTAATCAAAGCCATTGTTTTTCTGTTGTCTTTCAATCGCCAAAGTTGTGAAAAATCAGGTCGTTAACTATAACTACACCACGTGACTGGCAAGGCAACGTGTTTGTGTGTGTGTTGCGTGTGTTGTGTGTGTGTGTTTGTGTGTTGTGTGTGTGTGTGTGTGTGTGGGTGTGGGTGTGTGGGTGAATATGTGTGTGAGTGTTCGTGAAGGGCATGTGTAAAAATATGGCGACGGTGTTTGAGTGTTGGCGTAGAGGTTCCAGCGGGAGTGTTTTGGGTGTTTTGAGCGTGCGGGCATGTGTATCTCTGTATGTGTGAACATGTGTGTATATGTGTGCGTGCGAGAGCGCGTGCGTGTATGTGTATATATATATATATATATATATATATATATATATATATATATATATATATATATATATATATATATATATATATATATATATATATATATATATATATATATATATATATATATATATATATATATATGTGTGTGTGCGTTTGTATGTGCGTGTCGGACTGTTTCTCTGTGCTTGAACCCACTTGTTACTCATACGGCTGAAATTCGGGTCTCTCTCTATAGCGAGATCAGCACTACAACCATGCACTACGCAGATACTCTCATTCCAAGGAGGGTAAAACACACCAACCCTCACCTAGCTCCCTGCCCGTTAAGCTTATCCACTATACGCACCTAAGCCACTATCAGACCTATTGAAGCAGTGAGATCGTCAATTTAACCCTAACCCTAACCCTTAACGTAACTCTAAGCCTAACACAGCCCTAACCCTAACGGAACACTATTTTCACGTCAAAATAACGGGGCCGTCAAAAGAAAGTACATAGAGTTTCAAGTGTATGTAAGAGTAACGTCGTTTCTACCTGCCCAAACACACACACCCACACCCACACACACACACACACACACACCCACACACACACACACACACACACACACACACACACACAATCATACGCAACTGACAAACGAGCATTTTTACAAGTGCTTTCTTGGCGGCGCTGTGACTCCTCTTTATTCTAAGGAAAACATGACAAGCTACTATCTGAACTATCTACAAGCTAAAAAAAATCATCAAAATCGATTCAGACTTTTTTTTAATACAGCGCAAGAGGTGTTTTAAAAAATGGTACAGCACAATGACCTTGACCTTTGAGAAAGTACAGAGACGAATGATCTGACATGCTTATCCTTTGCAGTATCCACAGTATCCACAAAGCAAAGATGATGAATGTTGGTTGTGTTATTCTTGAGATAAAGCAAACATGTGTTTTGAACCCCCAAAAATGTGAAATGGCCTCCAACGGATACGGACCGACGGACGAACCGACCGACCGACCGACATTTGGCTCGTTCAGACACTCCCCTTTCCTTCCTATTTCAAAGTATTTCTAGTGTCTGGAAATTTAAAAAAAAACAAAGGTGAATAATTAGGACCGTCGTGTGTTTCGCACAATTGATGACTACGCAGGAATAGTAATTAGTAACGATCAGCGTGTTGATGCCGAATGTCACCAAGTAGAAAAAGAAAAATATGACTGTTTAAAAAAAAAAAAATTATAGATTATATTTTACGAAGTGTGAACAAGCTGTGTTAACTACCTGATGTGAGTTTCCGGTACAGCGACGATTGAATACTCCTATGCCATTGTAATTCAAATTAGCAGTACAGGTAGAAGGTGGGGGAAGGAGTGGGGCGATGAGAACTAATTCAAGAGAAAGACTAATGCTCTCTCTCTCTCTCTCTCTCTCTCTCTCTCTCTCTCTCTCTCTCTCTCTCTCTCTCTCTCTCTTTCTGTCGTTTTCTCTCTCTCACGCACACATACACAACACACACATAAATGCACACAACACACACACACATACACACAAACACACAACACACACACACACACACACCATTCTTTAACTATTACAAAACATTTCAGTGATGGAACGAAGACCTTTTTCGTACCTAGAGTATTTTACGAAATGTGGTTAAATTGCATATACAAAATTGAAGCTTCATAAACCTCTCTGAACGCAAAAGTCACGAATTGCGTGAACAGCTTGAAGTTGAGATGCCAAAGTATGTTCTTTGACCTTGAAGCGAAAGTTATGTGTCTTGAAGCAAAAGTCATGTCCCTTACACACTAGAAATGAAAATGACGTCCCCTGGTTTATTACGGTAATTATTACAAGCACGATTGCGCTTTGTCTTGCGATATGTATGCCAATATCGTCTCGGAGATTAGAATTCTTGAATTATTACTTGTTAACGCTGTCAATATATCATGATGGTGGTTCAGCGATCTCAGAATTAATTCCACACACACAAACAAGCGCTTGAACGCTTAAAACTCTCTTACCCTCCCCCCCCCTCTCTCTCTCTCTCTCTCTCTCTCTCTCTTTCTCTCTCTCTCTCTTACACGCACACACACATTCTCTATTTCTCCCTCTCACTCTCGCTCACACAATCAGGTACACACAAACACACACACACACACGCACACACACCACACAAATTTGCTCATACATGGGTTTCTATTGTAGGAAATTCGCCTAAAGTCGATAGTCCCGAACTTGTGGTTGTTATGCCCTGTGTTCGAATTTGCAAGCCACATGGTAGTCTTGGTTGAAGAACTGGCCACGTTACTTACTGCTTCAGACAGTAGGGTGATGGCTTCAGTGCATATTGGGAAGGGTAAGGTGTAGATTTCAATTAGAAAAAGTTTGGTGAATCCGGTTTCTCTACCCTTTGTCCTGGGTAAAGCTGCACCGCGGCCGCTAAGTGAAAAGCATCCGCAATTGTTACATTTATGGTTAACAGTAACACATATGAATCCAACATTAAATACTGACATTGATCATCTGATTTTGGCCTTTTTACACACACACACACACATGCGTGTACGAGGTGTAAAATGGGGTAATTTGACCTACTTCGCGCTCCTTAAGCGGCGAATTAGGTCAAGTTTGTTAAAAAACACAGCTAGGATAAGGAATTTTCCTCGACGATTAGGGTAAGGCACCCCTTCAAGAAAAGGGTTAGGGTCAGGGCTAGTTGCAGCGCTGCAACTAGCCCTGACCCTAACCCTTTTGTGGAACGGGTGCCTTACCCTAATCGTCGAGGCACTGCCTTACCCTAATCGTCGAGGAAAGTTCAAAACTTGACCTAGATCCTGTCTTAGAGGCGCCGAATTAGGTCAAACTTTTTGAGAAAACGGTGCTCTAAAACCTACTATTTTGGAGCAAAACTTGACCTACTTCGCGCTCTATGCCAGAGGAAGTTCGTTAACAAATGGGATGGAAGTTCTCCGACCCGGATAGAGCACTCCCTTTGTGACAAGGCGGGCAACAGCACCTCTGAGGCTTGGCTGCTACCCCCCGTCACCCCCCGCGCAGCCAGCGACGATCGCCTCAACCTGCCTTCATTCCTCTTGACCAGCCACCACTTCCAAGCAGGCTCGCACAGTCTCTTAAGCCCCGCCCCCGAGGGTACCCTGCTTAAAGTCTGTTACTGACCAAGGCTTAGCGTCAGATGCTAACTTCCCTACCTCGAAGCCACAACCTGCGAATCCACGCCGCCATCACCGAGCGACCCCTGAGTTTCGTCAGTATCCTTGTGCTTCCACCCGTCTAAAACCAAGGTAAGAGAGGGAATTTACTCCTTGTCATATAGCAAACCCCATCACCTATCGTTCGCCATCATGTTCATGCGTCCTGTCAGTATGTATGTTCATGTTTATAATTTTGCCTTGATGTATTGCTATGACTTGTATTTTCTCTCTTGCACATACTTTCTACCTTGTATATATCTCATGTCATGTTTGAATTTATGCTTGCATACTCCGTTACCCCATGTATGATATTCTATGCCATGCCAACCCCTCCATATAGATTAGAATCCAAAGTACAGCCCAGACCTACCTCCCATTTGTCCTGTACCCTTATTATTGCCTTCCACCATGCTTCCCAAATGTATAAAGATTTGCCCTGTTGCCAAACCCATTCAATGCGCCGAATGTATCTTTTTACTAGTGGCTGCCGATAACCTCCACTTTGCCCCGTAAATCTAGATGCATTGTTTGACTGTTGGTTTTCGCACCGGCTCCACTCATGACCGGTCAAGCCAATTTGAATTCTGATAAGGGTGACCAAAAACCACAGGCCCAGAATTCGCATTATCCCTACCCCCAGCTGATACAGCGTCTGTACACGTTGCAGACGGGTTCCTGTGCCGGACGCATCGCCCCGGACTGGTATCTACTCCCAATCTCTGACCCGCTGCAGGCCCCCGACAACCCGGGAGGTCAATGAGACGCGTGATTTGGGACCTCGCAATTTCTGAACTGACTAGCAACGTAAGTCAAGTTCAACGCCTGTGCCACAACAAAGACAGCACTACTTTCACTCGTGGTCAGTGAGTCATCTTCGCGTGACTACTGAACAGCATCTTGCACCACCACTGGCAAGCCATCCAGAGGATCCTGGACCAATCGCCGCTGCAGTCCCCAGCTAAGTGCCTAAGCCTGAGAGACCTCCCACCCGCCAGACTACCACAGAAACTCTGGCCCCCATTCAGATACGCTCTCGCCCCGTGATGTGATCAGTCTGCAATCGCTCTAGTACCCATAAGATTGACTTTCCCCAATATCGCCGGACTACTCAGTAATAGAGACGCCACGCCGATGAATCACCCCAGAACAATTTGACTAAGACTCTCCCTTTTCAAATTATTAAAAGTAGATTGTTACAGAAATTGCAATTCCCTTGACTGGCCTTTGACTGTGAATTTCTTAGCTAGTACTTCTACTTCCCATCTCGTCTTTACTCTGTTTAGTACTTATTAATTTGGCCTTACTCTAATCTCTGGAATGTCATCGCCCGTTAATCTATCAAAGGAGATAACACAGCGCTAGAGATTAAGAGCTTACCCCTTCCCCCAAATCCCTTTCTTCGTGACATTAATTTTGGCGACCCCGACGAGACTAGAAGACTTAGGTTTCCCCCTCCAACCAACGAGACAAAAGACTTAGGCTCCCATCCCGACTTGACTAGACTTAGGACTTAGCGTAATTTCCACCCCAGCCCAGTATAGATAGGACCCAGCCCACTAGGCCTAGTAGTAGTTAGCATAGCCCCATAGGTCCCCTACTGGCTTTCCCGAGTGGTGATCTCTCAACAGGCTTTTTTCTTGCATTCATTTTTTGTGGTTTTTGATTGATTGCATTTTGTCTTTGTGGTTGTGTTGTATTCGCCCCTTTGCAGTTTTCATCGTAGCTCATCCAGCCCACCCCCCTGTTTTCCGTCAGTATACCCCTCGCGTGCGCCCCTCATTCCGGTTAGGACCTTTTGCAGGGTAAGTTACCTCTCTTACCATGGCCGACCGGGGAGAGCTTGCTCTTAAGTACAAGAGTATTGGCGAGAGCTTAGGGCTCGCCGGCACCGATCTCAAAGACTACGTCTTGGCGAACGTGGAGGCTGACGTGACAGAGGAAAAGTTGAAGAGGGAGGAGAGGGCCAAAGAGCGAGAGGCGAAGAAGGAGGAGGAGAAAGAGCGCATCGCCGCAGAGGAACGGGCCGCCGCCCGGAAGAGAGAGGAGGAGAAAGAGCGCGTTGCCGCGGAGGAAAGAGCCGCCGCTCGGAGGCGAGAGGAGGAGAAGGAGAGAGCAGCGGAGGAAGAGCGAGCCGCCGCTCGGAGGATAGCAGAGGAGGAGAGAGCCGCCGCAAGGAGGAAGGAGGAGGACGAGAGGATAGCGGCCCTAGAAGAGAAAAGGAAGGATAAGGAGCTCGAACGGCGCCAAGCACTCCTCCAACTTGAGCGCGACCGCCGCGATTTAGGGATCGCCTCGCCCGCTAGCGAAGATTATTCGCTCCTCGCCCCCAGCTTCGCCACCAGCACCGGAATACCCGCACCCCCCCCGCCGATTCCGGGGATGAACTTCCCCCTGGACCCATTCGTCGATCGGGACGAAACAATTGAAGTCTACCTCGCCCGATTCGAGCGAGTCGCGAGGGAAAACGGTCTTGACTCCCAGCACTGGTATCGCAAGCTCAGTCATGGCCTCAAGGGAAAGGCCTATGAGATTCTGGCCAAGACACCGACTTCCGAGGAGGGAGACTATCCCGCCCTCAAGAGAGCCCTACTACATGGCTTTGAGCTCTCAGGTGAGCACTATCGCAAGAGTTTCCGGAACTCCCGGAGAGAGAGAGGGGAGAAGTTCACGCAGTTTGCCGACCGTCTAGCTACGCTACGGGATAAATGGATTGAGCAAACTGACGAACCCAGGACCTACGACGGATTACTAGAGTTGATGCTCGCCGAGCAACTTCGAGGCACCATGCCGGCGGAACTCCGGACGTTCGCCGCCGAACAAGGCGCCGCTCGCCTTGAAGACTTGATCATCGTCGCGGATCGATACCTCACCGCCCATCCCGACGACAGACAGCCCCGCCGTGATCCCCCAGCACCCTCGTCGCCAGATACCCGCCACCAGCCTCGCCGGCCAGTCCCGCCGGCGAACCACCGTCCACCGCCGCCCAAAGGACGCCCAACCCTCACAGCAGAGCCAGGGAAGCGGAGCACAGAGCTCTACTGCGGCTACTGCCAACGCAGAGGACACACCCGGGAGAAATGTTTTCGACGCATCAGCGACCAGCGTCGCAAACAAGGTACCGTGCTAGCCCTACGCCAAGTTACCCCCGACGGGACCCCTGTCACCCCCGTCGCTACTCCCGCCGATCGACCGGCCGTCACCGAGCAAGTGACAGTCAACGATCGTCCAGCCCACTGTCTCTACGACACTGGACTTACCTTCGACGCCGTCGTCCGCCGCTCGCTCATCAAGGAACAAGACCTGACCGGCGAGACTATCACCCTGAAGTTGGCCGACGCGTCCCAACCCAGCACCACGCTCCCTATAGCCCGGATCCAAGTCACCAGCCGATACGTAACGGGGACCATTCAAGCTGCAGTAATGGACCAACCCCTGTACGACTTAATTTTAGGATGCCGATACGTTTTCTTGGGGATGCCGCCCCAGCCTGTGGAATCGATGGCCGCCGTCCAGACGCGCGCACAGGCGAAATCAGCCGCGACTCCACCCCCGATTCCCAACCAGATGCCGGAACAGATCCGGAAAGCCCAAGAAAGCGACGTCACCCTCCGCAAGTGCTACGGAAAACTTCCCGCCGCACGCACTCCACCCAAGTCCGGGGACTTTTTCGTCGAAGACGGACTCCTCTTCCGCCAGAAGGACGACCATACTCAACTGGTCGTACCTGCGACACTTCGCCCCCAAATCCTGGAACTTGGCTATAGCATGCCCCTAAGCGGACATATGGGCATAGGAGCGACCACTCTACGAATCAGCGCTCAATATCACTGGCCCGGGATGACCGATGACGTGAAGCGCTACGTCAAGTCCTGTAGCCAGTGCCAGCGATACTCGCCCCGCCACCACACCGTACCGGTCACAATCAGCCCCACCGTCGTTGTCGGAACGCCCTTCCAGCGAGTGGCTGTTGACATTGTAGGACCCCTCCCGCGGACCAAGAAGCGGAACCAGTACCTACTAACCCTCGTCGACGCCTGCTCGATGTGGTGTGAAGCCGTTCCTCTCCCGAAGATCGACGCCGCCCGTGTCGCCGACGCGCTCGTCACCATATTCACGCGAGTCGGATTCCCGGACAACATCCTGACCGACAACGGATCCCAGTTTACCGGAAAACTTATGCAGGAGGTTTTTCAGCTACTCCGCATCCGCCATATCCGGACTCCACCCTACCACCCCGCTAGCAACGGACAGGTCGAGCGCCTAAACGGGACACTTATCTCGATTATCCGCAAGATCGCCGACGAACAGCCGGAAGCGTGGGACACATACGTCGCGTCAGCGCTCTTCGCGTATCGAGAGACCCCGCACACCTCCACCGGATACACGCCTTCCACGCTGCTTTTCGGAAGACCCCTTTCCGGACCACTAGCCGCCTTACGACGTAGCTGGACCGACGCCAAACTGGACGAGGCACCGGTCGACGCTACAAAATACGTCACGAAGCTACAAGAAACCCTCAAGGCAACATGGAAAGCCGCCTCCGCCAACCTGAAGAAGGCGAGAGAGCGACAAGCCCGCTACCACAACCGCCGCGCCCGGGACCGAGAGCTACAGGTAGGAGACCAAGTCCTACTGCTTCTCCCCAGCGGCACGAACAAGCTAGACATTGCTTGGCAGGGACCCTACCCGGTGCTCGAGAAGCTCTCGCGCACCACCTATCGCATCGAGGTAGGCGGAAAACCCAGGACCCACCACATCAATCTGCTCAAGCGGTACCTGGAGCAACCTGCACCCGCCCCAGACTCCCACTCACTACTCACGGTCGCGCTGGCCGTCGAAGTGGATGGCACAGAGACCGGCGTCGCCGAATTTCCGCTCAAAGGGAAGGAATCCTTCCGGGACGTCTCTCTGGACCCCTCGCTCCCCGCCGGCCAGCAACGCCAGCTACGCGCCATCGTAGCAGAGTACAGGGAAGTCCTCACCGACATTCCTGGGAGGACGGACCTGGAAGAAGTTCGACTCACCCTAACGGACCCCACCCCCGTCCGCCAGAAACCGTACCCCGTCCCACTTTCCCAGCAGCAAGTAGTAAGAACGGAAGTAGAGGCTCTGCTACAAGCCGGAGTCATCGCTCCCTCCCGTTCCCCCTACAGCGCAGGAATAGTTCTGTCACGGAAGCCCAGCGGAGAACATCGCCTCTGTATCGACTTCCGGCAGTTGAACCTTGTCACCCAGTTCGTGCCCGGACCCCTATCCGACCCCACGGACTTGTTCGCAAAGCTACAATCCGCCCGATACTTCTCCAGGGTGGATCTGAGCAAAGGCTTTTATCAGATTCCCGTGCACCCTTCATCCCGTCAGTACCTAGCCTTCAGCACGATGGACGGCCACTATGAATTCAACG
Organism: Oncomelania hupensis; assembly: GCA_036898135.1. Classification (NCBI taxonomy): domain Eukaryota; kingdom Metazoa; phylum Mollusca; class Gastropoda; order Littorinimorpha; family Pomatiopsidae; genus Oncomelania; species Oncomelania hupensis. The sequence goes on from CM072513.1 coordinate 61,490,060, forward strand.
TCCTGCCGTTTGGCCTGCACAATGCCCCCAGTATTTTCAGCACGATGATGCGGAAGCTGTTGGACCCCCTCCACTGTCCGTTCATACACTCCTTTATGGACGACATACTCGTCGCAACGGAGACATGGGAGGAGCACCTGCGAGTGGTGCGCCAACTCTTGCGTCGCCTCAGAGAAGCCGGCCTTACTGCCCGGCCGACCAAATGCCAGTTCGGCTACCAAGAACTGGAATTTCTTGGCCATACCATCAGCCGTGGACAGCTCCGGCCTCTAGAAAAGACCGTCCAGCGCCTTCGAGACGCGCCACGCCCCAAGACCAAGAAGATGTTCAGTCCTTCCTGGGACTGAGTGGCTTCTATCAGAAGTTTGCACCCGGCTACAACGGGATCGCCGCGCCACTATCAAGCCTGACCCGGAAAGCCGCACCGGACCGAGTCACCTGGACCCCGCAATGCGAAGCTGCCTTCCAGGAGCTCAAGGACAAGCTGACGTCCCAGCCAGTCCTACGACTCCCCAACCACGGACAGCCCTTCGTCCTGCGCACAGACGCCAGCGACGTAGGCCTCGGAGCCGTTCTGCTCCAACGGGACTCCTCGGACGCCCCGACGCTCTTCCCCGTCGCGTACGCCAGCCGGAAACTCAAACCGGCCGAACAAAACTACGCCACCTCGGAGAAGGAGTGTCTCGCCCTCGTCTGGGCAGTCCAGAAGTTCCAACTGTATCTCTACGGTTCGCACTTTACAGTCCAAGTGGATCATCAGCCGCTTTCCTTCTTGGCGACATCCAAATCGCTCAACGCCCGGCTAATGAGGTGGGCTCTGCTGCTCCAGGCATATTCTTTCCAGCTGGAACACATCCCTGGAAAGGACAACCACGGCGCAGACTTCCTCAGCCGCCACCCCGCCACCGACTCCATCGAGTCGCCCCTGAGGGCCGACGCCCCAGCCTTCATTCCTGCCGCCGCCCACTAACCGTAGCCGAAACCCGGCAGCTCCGCGGACCCCAGCCTTGGGCATCCGCCATCGTCTACCCGGAACCCTGCATCGCCCCGCATCACCCGGATCATCGCAACCCCTCGTCGCACCCGGCAGCCGCCCTCAGAGCTGGTTGGCCGCGCCTTCGTCGAGTCCTACGTCCTCGCCTTTTTCCTTGGGGGGGCCTCTGTGACAAGGCGGGCAACAGCACCTCTGAGGCTTGGCTGCTACCCCCCGTCACCCCCCGCGCAGCCAGCGACGATCGCCTCAACCTGCCTTCATTCCTCTTGACCAGCCACCACTTCCAAGCAGGCTCGCACAGTCTCTTAAGCCCCGCCCCCGAGGGTACCCTGCTTAAAGTCTGTTACTGACCAAGGCTTAGCGTCAGATGCTAACTTCCCTACCTCGAAGCCACAACCTGCGAATCCACGCCGCCATCACCGAGCGACCCCTGAGTTTCGTCAGTATCCTTGTGCTTCCACCCGTCTAAAACCAAGGTAAGAGAGGGAATTTACTCCTTGTCATATAGCAAACCCCATCACCTATCGTTCGCCATCATGTTCATGCGTCCTGTCAGTATGTATGTTCATGTTTATAATTTTGCCTTGATGTATTGCTATGACTTGTATTTTCTCTCTTGCACATACTTTCTACCTTGTATATATCTCATGTCATGTTTGAATTTATGCTTGCATACTCCGTTACCCCATGTATGATATTCTATGCCATGCCAACCCCTCCATATAGATTAGAATCCAAAGTACAGCCCAGACCTACCTCCCATTTGTCCTGTACCCTTATTATTGCCTTCCACCATGCTTCCCAAATGTATAAAGATTTGCCCTGTTGCCAAACCCATTCAATGCGCCGAATGTATCTTTTTACTAGTGGCTGCCGATAACCTCCACTTTGCCCCGTAAATCTAGATGCATTGTTTGACTGTTGGTTTTCGCACCGGCTCCACTCATGACCGGTCAAGCCAATTTGAATTCTGATAAGGGTGACCAAAAACCACAGGCCCAGAATTCGCATTATCCCTACCCCCAGCTGATACAGCGTCTGTACACGTTGCAGACGGGTTCCTGTGCCGGACGCATCGCCCCGGACTGGTATCTACTCCCAATCTCTGACCCGCTGCAGGCCCCCGACAACCCGGGAGGTCAATGAGACGCGTGATTTGGGACCTCGCAATTTCTGAACTGACTAGCAACGTAAGTCAAGTTCAACGCCTGTGCCACAACAAAGACAGCACTACTTTCACTCGTGGTCAGTGAGTCATCTTCGCGTGACTACTGAACAGCATCTTGCACCACCACTGGCAAGCCATCCAGAGGATCCTGGACCAATCGCCGCTGCAGTCCCCAGCTAAGTGCCTAAGCCTGAGAGACCTCCCACCCGCCAGACTACCACAGAAACTCTGGCCCCCATTCAGATACGCTCTCGCCCCGTGATGTGATCAGTCTGCAATCGCTCTAGTACCCATAAGATTGACTTTCCCCAATATCGCCGGACTACTCAGTAATAGAGACGCCACGCCGATGAATCACCCCAGAACAATTTGACTAAGACTCTCCCTTTTCAAATTATTAAAAGTAGATTGTTACAGAAATTGCAATTCCCTTGACTGGCCTTTGACTGTGAATTTCTTAGCTAGTACTTCTACTTCCCATCTCGTCTTTACTCTGTTTAGTACTTATTAATTTGGCCTTACTCTAATCTCTGGAATGTCATCGCCCGTTAATCTATCAAAGGAGATAACACAGCGCTAGAGATTAAGAGCTTACCCCTTCCCCCAAATCCCTTTCTTCGTGACACCCTTGCACTAAAAACACTCCCATGCACTACAACTGCACTCCCATGCACTAAAAGAGCACTCCCGTGTACTTAGAACAAATGAGGAACGGCAGACAAACGGGGAACGACAAAATTACCTCATTTAGTACTAAAAAAGGCAAATTTCGTTCCTCATTCGTGCCGTTTTACAGGTACACACACACACACACCCACACCCACACACACACACACACACACACACACGCTTGTATACGATCAAAACCAGGGTTTCTTTAGAACGTAGGAATCAGAAAGTGATTTTTGTAGAGAAAAGGGTAAGGGCAAGGGCTAGGGATAGATCTGCAATTAACCCTTACCCGAACCCTTGGCTAAAAAGTTGACCTAGTTCGTCTCCTATAGGCGACGAAATAGGTCGAACTTTCTTCAAAATTTTCCCGAAAAGGGACTGGATTTTCCCCGTCCCGGATAGAGCACTCCCTATACTTAAAACACTCTCGTGCACTACAACTGCACTCCCATGCACTAAAAGAGCACTCCCGCGCACTTTGAAAGAAAGCGGGGCCCTGGAAAAAAGTGGGGTTCGAGCAAAAGACCCCATATACGACTAAAAAAACAAGGTCGAGCTACCACTTTGACATCAATACACGTGCACACGCACACACCCACACACACACACACCCGCCTTCCCCCTTCACCCCGTTTTTTCCCCTACCTCTACACCACCATCCCCATTCTTTCTCCCCTTCCTCCATCCTTCTTTCAAGGTCTCTCCTTCCTTTCCATAATTTTCCCAAGGTTTGGCCGTGATTTAGTGCTGAGTGCTGACTATCAAAAAAGAGTCGCAGTCTTCGCGACTAATCAGCCGTGGATTCGAACCAACCCTCTTCCCAACAAACGACCTTGAGCCGGAATAGGGCTGTCACCTAACGATGGCCGTTCTTTTGCATATTGCAAGAGCTACGTTCCAAAAGGATCGTTAATGTGTCGGCAACCTTGGTCTTTCGCAGTTCAAAGGGTTATTCAGGTAGTTAAAAGCGCTCGACCCGTAGATGGTTTTGTTCACTGAGTAAGTTAGAGGCTTAGTCTATGACTTCGCGAAATGGATACTATGGATCAATATCATACCAAGGAATACAGCATCAAACTAAAGAAATTAATCACAAATATAATTACATTCATGTGCGTTAAATTCGTAACCTTGGACTTCCAATGGTCAAGTGGTTGATAATTCAGGTTGTTTGTTATGAGTTGTATTGTGACTTGTAAAGACGGTGAATGTAGTTAGTCTATGAATAAAAATATGATTTTTAGCAAAATATATCTAGTCATCTTTAGTTACATAATCAATAAGACAGTTTATAAATTGTTGTTGTTCAATTTTGTTTTAGACCTCAGACGCACTTGTATTAAAATCACAAACATGAATAATTATGTTTACCAAAAGACGTTTAGATTGTGTATGATTTAATCGCCTTTGTCGTGAAAAGGGCCAGGGGGGGGGAATAGGAGTGGGGGGGGGGGGGACAAACAACAATTTGTATCTATAGGGCGTTATGCAGCTTGCTAAACCTAATTTCATTAACGTTTAATTGCGCAAGTAGTCTCACAAAGGAAAATGTGCCAAGGTCGCTATAAATTCATTTAATTTCTGCATTGTGTTTTGTTGCCTCATTTTAAAAAATAAAGTAAAACTCACAGAAACAAACGTTTTTGGGTCTGATGTATGGATCGGTCCTAAATAAATTGGTTCAGGCAACAAACAGTTCGCCCAATTCCAAACACACTGTAAGGTTTGGTGTTGTCCCTGATGTATAGTTTCAGACTTCTTATTGGCGTAGTCTGCAAACCGCGCGCGATGCCGAAAGAAAAAAACAAGTGTCCACCAAGGACGTTACGCGGCACTCTTTTGCTGGTTGAACTGCGAATGCAATTCAAATTATTAGGCAAGATCAAAATAACCTGCTAAATAAAATCAACCTAAATGCTCTTCAGAACAAAACAAAAGTGCATTAAGGACACGGCAGCAATTCATTTCAGTTTTATCGAATTCATTATTTAACCACGATCATTCTATAACCAATAACAGCTTTCGAAATACCTTGTTGGATAAACTGGTCGTAAATACTGTTTGTGTGCTAAACTCATTGCGCAACATTTAGCATTGCGTGCGAAATCCATTTCTGCATTATTAATTTTAAAATAAATTGGTTATGTATTTCATTATCATTTAAAAGCAAAGCTACCTTTTTGGAAGAAAAAAAAACAAAAAACAAAAACAATCAATCTTAACAGGGTGTGGAATTTGTTTCAGTTTAACAATTTTAAACAAATTGCTTATTTATTTCATTATCGTTTAAAAAAATACACACCTTGTTGAGTTAAAAACAATCAATTTAATAGTTCAAATGCAGAGCAAAGTGCACCGGATAGGTCTGCTCATACACTTAACAAGCCTTACGACAGTCCCTGTGTTGTTCGGGACGTTCCTTCATTGTCTATTGTTTGCGCTGGTAGGGTTAGGGCACAACAATAGACAACATAGACGAAAGGTGATGCCGATGAGATTTTGTATAAAGGAAGAACATGGGCAATAATTATGGTTAAGAGCGCGATCAGAGGCGCACGACATTCAATGTGCGATGCAGACATGCCTCTTGTAACTACATATGATGACCAGAACATTACTTACGTCATGCTTGATTTTGAATAATAAATGTGTTTGTTATGTATATAGTAGTAGTAGTAGTAGTAGTAGTAGTAGTAGTAGTAGTAGTAGTAGTAGTGGTAGTAGTAGTAGTAATAGTAGTAGTAGTAGTAGTAGTAGTAGTAGTAGTAGTAGTAGTAGTAGTAGTAGTTTATGACTATAGAAGGGGGCTTTTAAGAATGGATGAAAGATTACTGGTTTCTCGAGAGGACTGAAGACTTTTCGATAACCAAACGCAACCAATAAATGAAATAGTCGATCTTTGATAGGCAATTACCTAACAAATCTTTATTTCGTTTAATAATTAAGGTCTATTCACCAAAATTCATGTTGTCATGGTTCTTACTCCAAGAATTTGTGGAGACGTTTTGATCTAAGACACCGAGGATTTTCTCCGGGTACTCCATTCCTCTCTCCCTTCCATAATGGTATTGGATTCAGTCTATCTAAATTCCAAAACAAAATTGATTTTTCTTCCGCTTTCTGTAATAACGATCGTTTTATATTGCACCCCGTTGAGTTCGATTTAAAAAAAAAAAGAATTATTATTATTATTATTATTATTATTATTATTATTATTATTATTATTATTATTATTATTATTATTATTATTATTGAATCAATATTATTATTAACAACAATGTTAAACACTAACTGAATTCTTTTTTTAAATCTATAACTGTAGTTTCTCAATAGTCGCTGGCTAATCCTTTTCCTTGGTGCCTGGTGTAATAATTGTCGTCAGGATATAAGCCAGTGTTATTGTCTGGTTCTGTGATGTATGTGGAGTTTCAGTAGCTACGACAGGACAAAAGATCTACAAGGTTTAAGGTGTCGGCATTATTTTAATTGTTCAGTGACCTTGCGATTCTTTCTCTACTTGCTTTAAGACCACTCAGACGACTGTTTAAACATCTGCAGACTTCCACGCTGCTGTGTTCGTTTGTTTGATGTCTGCTGTACTGAGTTGTAGTGGGCGTTATCATCTTCAAAGCAGTAGTCCACTGACTGAACTTTAGAGAGAGAGAGAGAGAGCGAAGGGGAGAGGGGGGAGTGAAAGAGAAGGCATGAGTGGGTGCGTACGGGGTGGGGGTAAGGGAGAGGGGTTAGCGGTGGGGGAATAGGGTAATATAAAAGGTTAGAGAGAGAGAGAGGGAAGCAGTTTCTATAGCAGACACAACATAATGCAAATAAACGTTACTATAATAACTGTCTAGCCTATATACAGGTATTCGGGCTTTACACTGACAAAAAAATTTCAGTATATTTCACCGATTGAACTTGGTAAGAAACTAAAAGGGTTTATTCAGCTGGCTTACCTTTTCCGCGCTAAAGATTGTGCAAACTAAGTGGACGAAAAATTATATTTCCTTATGAAAATGTAATACAGATGTATGTTGCTTGTCCTGATGAACATGATGGAAGCTCAAGATACGTTTGACGCTGATAATGAGGATAATAATGGTGAATACTCTTTCGGATGAGAGTATAAACCGAGGTCTAATATGTGCATGCACGCAATCCGTCACACTAATTTTAAGAATTTAGAGCAGAGCGACCAAGCCCAGGGGAGCAGGGAGTGTGCGTGTGTGTGTTTGTGTGTGTGTAGGTGTGTGTGTGTGTGTGTGTGGGTGTGTGTGGGTGTGTAGGTGTGTGTGTGTGTGTGTGTATATATGTGTTTCAGAGAGGAAAATAGGGCCTACAGTGCATGCTGAGTGCATTAGTTTACCTGGCTCTCACCCATCTAGGACATGAGCGTCAGGGTATTTAAAATCAGTGCGATGGGATATATGCGTGCACATACTACATCTCGAGCGATACTGTAATCCGAAGGAGTAGGAAAGTGACCTGATTAGCTGGCCTCATACCTAAATTAAAATTGTTCGCTCTTTGCGTGGATTGCGTGTGAGCAGATCTCCAACGAAGAATTCAAAGCATGGAGATGAGGTGCTACAGAAGACTTCTGAGCATTTCCTATACTCAGCACATCACCACCGACGATGTCCGACAGACCATCACACAAGCCATTGGACAACACGATGACCTGCTCACAGTGGTGAAAAAACGGAAACTCCGATGGTATGGCCACGTCACCAGATCAGCAGGTCTTGCAAAGACCATGCTGCAAGGCACATTGCAAGGAGGTAGAAGAAGAGGGAGACCAAAAAAGAGGTGGGAGGACAACATTCGAGAATGGACTGGTTTGACACTGAGCAAAACAGTCAGGGTTGCTGAGGACAGGGAAAGATGGAGTACGCTGGTTAAACGATTATCTGTGGTGCCCCTATACGACCTCCGAGTTATGGGATAGGATAGGATAGGATAGGATGCGTGGATTGAACCCATTCGCGTTCGTTCGACACTGGAAATTTCCACATTGGCCCCTAGCGCTCTTCCTCGACGCTAACAATCCATTATTATTATTATTATTATTATTATTATTATTATTATTATTATTATTATTATTATTATTATTATTATTATTATTATTAGTATTATTTTTATTATTTTTATTATTATTATATTTTATTAATACATTAATTATATTTATTTAATTAAAGAACACTCTTCTGCGGCCCATAGATACGACTTGTTACTCTCTGTTTGCACTATCGTTTTCATCGGGTTTAAAACCTTGTATTGCGTTAGTTTAAAGACTCCTCTGTAAAGCTGATGGAAAACATGCAGGAGGCACGACCGAGAAATAAATTGCATTTAGCCTGTCTGGCGATGTGAAAGTTCCATGAAATCCATATAATATACGACCGTCTGGCGATGGAAAAATTCCATGAAATTTAAATAAAATATGTGACGGGGGACTCCTTTATGGTGAATAACCATTGTGTTACACTCGGTTAGGCAACGGCATAGAATGCAACTAGCGAAAATTACACACAAAACAAAAAATGCCTTTACTATTCTGCACAGGGGGGAGGGGGAGGGGAGTATGGGGGGACGCAATGGCATGTTAATGAGAAAATACATGAGGATGGTATTCATAACGATGATGACTATGATAATGAGGCGGAGGTGAGATGAGGAGAAGTATCAAGGAGGAACGGGAAAAGGAAGACGATGGTAGATAGCCTGCTGCTGTTGTAGCTGCTGCTAGATGATGATGATGATGATGATGATGATAATGATGATGATGATAATAATGATGATAATGATAATGATGATGATGATGATGATGATGATGATGATGATGATGATGATGATGATGATGATGATGATGATGATGATGATGATGATGATGACGACACGAATATACCCATAACGGCGACTCTGATGTCATTTTGTGGTGATTAACAAAGATGATATCAACGTAATAACGCTACTGATTAAAACAGACAAAAACATTTGAAACTCAGCGTATGGACTATAATATTGATTTAATCTTGCAATAGCCATATGAAATGACTAACTTTCTCTTCTTCATTAACCAACGATCCTAAGATATGGTAGAATCATAGTGAAAGGAACAACTATCTTTCGCTGGATTCAAGGTTTATTCCTTGCACGGAATTTTACGTTATGCATTCTGATTACGTTATGTACCTCCATGAGGCACTGCACTCCTGCATGGCTGTTATTATTCATGAGCGAAGTACCACAAGAATATAAGAGAATTCTATTTTTTTTAAATAAAACATCGGACCGTATATAATTACGAGCCCTAGTACTCACAAATTACCAACGAAATTAGCATCAACTTACCGAAGACCTCTGGTTCCCGAAATCATGTTTATTACACAAAGTCACGTAAGAGTACGAGGCTGACTATTTGGTCAATCCCTCCGTACACCCGCAAATCCTCCTACAACCCTGAAGGATTACTGCAAGATTAAAGCAAGTCCTGGCACAATCCATAAATTGACTGAAAACTAGCATGTCTGTGTTGTTGTTGCGTGTGTGGCTTTTTGTCGGAGGTAACAAATTTGAAATTTGCGAGATGTAAGTCGAGATGTGATAGAAAAAAATGGGTATGAAGTAAAAACAAAGTGCCTATTTTATAGGAATGGTCTTTTTTGTTCACTCCACTTTAAGAAGAAACGAACGTTAGTGTGGGTATTCAAGAAGATGTTATTTATTAACATTTTATTGAATTGCATAGTCCTGCAACAAATAGATATAGTCCGTATAATTCACATATCCGCAGTAGGCCAACTATGACAGCCTACTAGCGCCAAAACCTGATAATTACAAATATCATGGTTGAATTGGGTAGGAAGTAGCTTAGAAGGAGGGTGAGAGTGAGAGAGAGAGGGGGGAGAGAGAGAGAGGGAGGGGGGGAAGAAAGAGAGGAGTTGCGATAGTTTATTGGCTGTATAAACAATTTTGCTATTTGCCATAAGGTCTTCGCGGAGGGATGATAGGAGTATGGATGATGTGGGCAGGGGGCGGTATAGAATGGGTGAAGGGTACAGTGGGAGAGAGAACCACGTGCAGACACAAAGCAGAGATACTCTGCAAATAATGTATTAACTGACCTTACAGTCCTGTATACATTTTTAATCGTATACAGTCATTAGTATAACTATAGGCCCCATAACGTTGTACATAGTACAATGCCATTCAATTCGCCCGCTTACACAGACCTATCTTGGTAGTCAAGGACGTTTTTAGGTCAAAATCTGCTTCGACCTGAAGGTCCCTCAATGATGTGCCCAATGATGATACAATACAAATCTAAAACAAATATCCCTGTGTGAAATTACGCATTTTGCGTCACTAATCATTTAGTCATTCTTGGGTAGACGTGGACCTGAAACTGAAACTGAAGTTTTAGCGTGAAGGCGAACGTGTTGATTCATTCAGACACACCTTGCACTGAGCGGGAACATGTATAATACACCGCGTACCGTAGTAACGTCAATTACGTTCATTTAAAATAACTTAAAAAATAAATAAATAAGGACAAAGCACGATGTTCAACCTCACAAATTAAATGTATCACTGTAGAAAACAATGTACATAGAATTCACCAAGCAAATGGATTTATTAAAAACATAAACAAACAACGCTAACATAACAATGAGCCCTATTGTTCACAAGCTGAAGAGTCCTTTCGTTGTTGTTGAACCCATTATCGTACGCAGAACACGATGTTAAGAAACCGTTAAGTTGAGGGTCTCTAAGACATGTATGGCAGAACCCGTGATGTAGTCCGGAGTTTCAAGAAGCATGTTGATGTCTTGCCGTTGACATTATATCCAGCATGTCATGACAAATTAAAGGACGCGTTTTTATGTTACCCCAGGGCCCCTATTCATAGAGGGACTACATGTTATAGGGACTGCAAACCCTGAAAGGACTTTAGATTTCGTCCGATAAATGCGGCATCTGAACTGGCATTCATGAAGGGCTCACAGCCGGGATTGTGGCTATAGTCCTGTCTAATAATTATTAGCATCGGGAAAGTCAGCCAAATTATATCTACTGCGCACGCGTACTGCAGCGGATGCGATCATTTGTGTGTAGTGCGTGATCGCCTTCAATGTTTTAGAGACTTTGCTGTACACTGTAAACATTACACACACATACTCTGCAGAGCCAATTTAGTGTTTTTATACGAAAAATAGAGCTAAAGGCATGCTAAGGTGCATGCTGCGTTTTGCAAGTTGTGATTGTTGGCAAAAGTTTGTCGCGCACGCTTACACAAACATTCACGAATATATATTTTTTTCTTCTGCAAGGGCGATTGAGTTAACAAAAAAACGTTGACAGTTTGCTCACTTATTAGTTGGTGTCCCTGTGTCTAATTTGTTACTGCATTAACCTTGTATCCCCCCCATTCCTCTCTCTTTTATCTGTCTCACTCTGCATCTATGCACTTGTATGTGTGTTTGATTTGATAAAATTGATCAATGTATGTGCACATGTATGAGTGTGTGTGTTTACCCAGTAAAAGAAATGCATTTTAATAAAACCTTTCAATTTATTATGCATACAATTTAAAAAAAATCTGTTTAGTGTCATGACCTACAGGAAACTTGATTACATTCACGACTGAATGCTGTGGCTAGTGTAATTTCCATAGTTTTTCCTGCAAACATACTCGTGTTCATATTTCGGTGGTGCTTGGATTGGTATTAGTGTCCCATCTATGCACCCAAACACGTTCGGCATGTTGCCGATTCTTTGAAATTTTAATTTTTGTCTGTCAGCTTCGTGTTGATCTGGAAACTGGATCCAATTGCTGATTATCGATTTCAGAGCAACAGTAACTTTTGAGATTACTCTGCTGGCTGTCGGTTGCGAAATTCCAAACAAATCAGCACATACTATTTGGAAAGAACCACACGCGTAAAATCTCAAAGCAACTAATACTTGCATTGATGGTGTCAAAGACCCAAGTCGGTTTGCGTGTTCCTAGTTGCTCTGCAACATCGTCAATTATGGTCAATATGTCATGACGACAAAAACGAAAAGCCGTGTACAGTTTTACGTCATCATAACTATCTAAGGGATTCATCCTGTCTCTGAAAATTCTATTTCTCCTCAGCTGTCTTCGCCTTAGTAAGATTGGAATCAACGCACCCGCCATTTTTGCTCGATGTTACAGTCCCTTTACCGGCATAAAGGCCCGAAACTTGTGCTGATAACTTTTAGGCCGTTTGCCGCGGCCGATAAGCTCTGATGTCCCTCTATGAATAGCAATATATCGCAGTTATAGGCCGTAGACGGTTTGCAGTCCCGTTCCCTCACTTGCAGTCCCTTCATGAATAGCGCCCCTGGTCTTTATATTGCCCCTGATCAATGTTCTTTCAGGTCTTTTTCCAAAGGTCTTAGTGCCCCCACTGCACCCCGATCCATTACATAATTATATTTGTTGTCATACAGTTTAGGCCTAATTAATGTCTAATAAAAATAACATATCGGTAATATTCGCACACTTAAACACATACGCAAACAAAATAAACAATGTTGTGCGTAAACATCCTGGAGGAATTTAGACCTGTGGAATCTACCTGTATACATGTACCTATAGGATAACAAAGACTAGATTAATATAGAAATAGGAGAACGCAGACTTCGAGCGGGGGTGAACATAGATGTAAAAGGTCTTGATGGTGAGGGGGGGGGGAGCGAAGGGGAACATAGAAATGATGGGAGGAGGAGGGGTAACATAGACCTAAATTTCAGGGATTTTTAATTGGTTAAAATTAACGTCCCCCGACACCTAGGCGTATTGGGGACTTCACTTTCAGGGACATAGAACCGGGGGAATATATAGTCGAGGGGGAACAACGGCTCACCAAGGCAAACGTGACCATGACCGTCACGCAGTAGCGCTGTAGTCTAACCTTGCAACACATCGTAGATCATACCAGTACAATCATTGCATCATATGCCGTAACTACAATATGCGAGCACAGGAGCGTAAAACGCGCAGTGGTCCATCATAGTTCATAACTATAGTATGTGCACACGAAAGCGTAAAACTGAATAATGTCCGCAGCGTTTTTGGCTGCATGTATGAAAATAATTCATTATCAATTTGTACGGGTAGGCTAGGTATAGGCTATGTTGTCAGCTACTCCCTGAATCTTTCTAGGGAAATTAGTAAGCTGAATACCTGAATTAAAATAAAAATAAAAATAAAAATTAAAATAAAGAAATTTGTTTCATTATACAAGATTGGCATTTTAAACATTCTCGTTGTCTGTATAGTGATGATGATGACGATGGTGATGATAATGATGATGGATGATGATGATGATGAGGAGGAGGAGGAGTAAAAAAAGGAGAAAGAGAATGATGGTGGTGGTTGTGGAGGTGGTGGTAGTGGTGGAGGTGATGATTATGATGACGATGACGATGATGATGATGATGATGATGATGATGATGATGATGATGATGATGATGATGATGATGATGATGATGATGATGATAATGATGATGATGATGTTGATCGTGTGCGAAAAACCTTATAGCTTACCTTTAGCAAACCCTTGACCAGTTTCCTCCACCTTTCCTCACACCTCATTTCCCCCACCCCCTATCTCACCCCACCCCACCTCTAAAACCTAAACAGCACCCTACTATCAACTCAGAGATCAACCACATCAGCATATTTTTTTAAACTTTTTATCACCGCCGAAGTCTTATAGCAGTTGAGTTCTTGGTGTCCGGTCAGCTTATACGTTTGTACCAGGCTGGCAACAGGTCAGTGAATGATATAACACACCTCCCATGGCGTGTGCTCTAGTAAGGCCCCCAGGTAAGCAACAGGTGTGCCCATTAGTCACCTTGCCTTGCTCATTCAGTCGTGCACGCACCCAAACCCACTCAGACTAAATAGCACAAAAAACAGAAGCGTAACGTCAATGGTGTTTACTTGAATCTTTTGCTGAAAACCCCTCTGCCGTGATTTGACAAAACCGAGTAAGTCCACCTAAGGTCGAAAATGAGTTTTTTGCGCCATCAAACTTGCAAGAGAATGACGCATTTTACCTGTAAAAATCAAATCTGAACTATGTTTAGATTTGGAGATATCATAGAGTAAGTCCTTGTTAAAAAAATTTTAAGTGGGGGAATAAACTGATAAAACCAAGCAAGTCCCCTGCGATTTTGTTTCGGCGATCCTCTGGCTGATGCTCGAGTTGGCATGATGACGTCATTTTCTACAATAACCTGACAAAGAAAAGTAAGTCCTCCCGACCAATGAGAAAGCGCCTTAAGATAAAGTGGACCAGTGAGAATCCATGTTATTGCTGCTGTGCAATATTATTTTCCTGTGAAAATGATGACGAAATTTCGGTCAGCAAAGGACGTGTTCGGCTTTTTGAAAAAGAGTTTTCTTCATGTACTTTCCTGCCCACCATGAAGGATCCTGTAGATCTTCCGCCTACGCGGCAACTTCCACGAGGTGTGGAAATAAACAAACAAACTATCTTATCCTATCCTATCCTGTCCCGTAACCCTGAGGTCGTAGGGGCACCACAGATGATCGTTTAACCAGCATACTCCATCTCTCTCTGTCCTCAGCAGCCCTGATGGCTTCGCTCAGTGTCAAACCAGTCCATTCTCGAATGTTGTCCTCCCACCTCTTTTTCGGTCTCCCTTTTCTTCTACCTCCTTGCACTGTGCCTTGCAGAATAGCATTTGCAAGGCCTGATGATCTGGTGACGTGGCCATACCATCGGAGTTTCCGTTTCTTCACCACTGTGAGCAGGTCATCGTGTTGTCAAATGGCTTGTGTGATGGTCTGTCGGACTTCGTCGTTGGTGATGTGTTGGGTATAGGAAATGCCCAGAAGTCTTCTGTAGCACCTCATCTCCATGCTTTGTATTCTTCATTGTAGATCTGCTGTGAGGGTCCATGCTTCGCAAGCATATAGGAAGATGGAGATGACAAGGGAGCGCAGCAGTCTTACTTTGGAATGTAGAATGATGGTCCTGTCTTTCCAAATGGCTTCAACCTTGTCAGGGCAGCAGTTGTTTGTGCGATCCTGGAGAGGACTTCCTGTCGGGACCCATTGTCTGATACAAAGGCTCCTAAATATTTGAAGCTATGCACTGTGTTGAGGGATTGGCCTTGGACTTTGATGTCCGTGTTGATGCCATTGGTGTTGTTGGTCATCATTTCGGTCTTCTCTGCACTTATTTCAATTCCAACAAGCTTTGGAGGTGGTGTCAAGCCTCTGTACCAGCTGTTCAAGTTCTTGTTCCTCTCCATCCAATCCATCAATGTCATCCGCAAAACGAAGATTGGAGATTGCTCTACCCCCTATGCTGACTGTGCCTTCGTGATCTGCAAGAGCATCTGACATGATGCGCTCTAGGAAGATGTTGAAGGGTGTTGGAGAGAGTAGGCATCCTTGACGCACACCGATTGTTGTTCTGAACCAGTTCCCGATGGCGCTGTTGTGGAGGACTGCACTAGTAGCCTTGTCATACAGGTTTTTGATTACTTCAATAATTTTAGGTCTGATGTTGTACGCTTTCATTGTTGCCCCCTGAGCTGCATGCCAGACTCGGTCAAACGTTTTCTTGAAGTCTATGAACACATGATATAGATGTTGTTGGTGCTGTAGGTATTTCTCACAGATTATTCTGAGGTTGAAAATCTGTTCAGTGGTACTTCGCCCTGCCGTAAATCCTGCTTGTTCTTCAGCTATGATTTGTTCAGCTTGGGGTTTCAACCTGTTGAGTAATATTTTCAGGAGGACCTTGCTGGGATGGATGATGAGGCTGATGGTGCGGTAATTTTCACACTCCTGAAGGTTACCTTTTTGGGAAGAGTGATGACAAGCGACTGGGCCCATGGTATAGGCCACTCTCCACTCTGCCAGATCTTGTTACAGATAATGGTGAGGGCATCAATCATCGCTTCTCCTCCTGCTTGTAGCAGTTCCGCGGGTATGTTGTCCACTCCCGCTGACTTCCCGTTCTTTAGCGATTGCACTGCTGCTTCAACTTCTTCCCGGAGAATTGGGAGGATTTCTTCTTCTCTGTTCTCGGGACATGCTAGAACTGATGGGTCTCCATTTGGTGTATGGTTGTAAAGGTCAGAGCAGTACTCTGTCCATCTGTCCAAGACTTCTTGTTCTTCAGTAAGGCATATGCCAGACTTGCTTTGGATCGTGGAGACTTTGGGCTGTTTGAAACTTGTCAGCCGCTTTACAGTCTGGTAGGCCTTCTTGCTGTTGTTCTTGTTCAGACTGTTCTTTATTTCCTGGCATTGATATTCTATCCAGTTATCCCTTTGCTGTGCGCATGCCTTTTCGGATGTCATTGTTGATTTTTCGGTAGACATCAGCTCCCTGTGAGGTGTTTTTTTCTTTCTTTTTTTAAATCTTTCTTCGTTTATCACACAGATCCAAAAGTTCAGGTGTGATCCACGGCTTCTTCTTTGGTCGGTGCTTGCCAAGGATCTCAGTGGCGGCATCTGTCACAGCTGAGTTGAAGGTGGTGGTCATGGTGTTGACATCTACTTCACCAGCCCCCAAAATGAGCAGTGGTGCAAATGTCCCTTCAATTGTGGCCTGAAATAGTTCTGCCACCTCCGGGTCTTGCAGTTTGTCCAGGTCGAACTTCAGTCTAGTGCAGTATTTACTATCTTCAAGTGGAGCCGGAAAGACATCATCACTTCCGATGTCTGCTCCTGGAAAAGTGCGTGTCCTGCCAATGTTGATGAAGCGTTTCTTGACCGTAATGTAGTCTATTTGGTTGTGATGCTCCCCCCTGGGACTGTGCCATGTCCATCGTCTGGAGTTTTTGTGGAGACCAAGCGTGTTTGCCAGTACCAGACTGTTGTATCTGGCAAACTCCAAGAATCTCAGACCCCTGTCATTTGTCTCGTTGTTGCAGTGGGGTCCACATGTGTCTCCCCAGTTGTGGTGCGCTTCTTGGACAACCTTGGCATTCCAGTCGCCGTGCACTATGACTATGTCCTTCTTCGGCACTTGGTCAAGGACCGCCTGTAGATTTTCATAAAAATCCTCCACTTCGCTGTCGTCATAGTCTGATGTTGGGGCATAGGCCTGGATGATGGTGATGTTGAAAGGGGCTGCTCTTAGACGGATGGTAATGAGTCTATTGGGCGGCAACCCATGACAGTGGCTAGAATGTTCTTGTGGACCAAGAATCCAATGCCGTGTTCGTGCCTGTCATCTCTACCGCTGAAATAGAGCTTGTGGCCTTTGTCTGTCGTTGTTTCACCTAGGCCTTTCCAGCGCAGTTCGCTAATGCCTAGAACGTTCCATCGATAGCGGTCCAACTCGTGGGCCAGTTCTTCTAATTTTCCTTCCGCAGTTAGGGTCCTGACATTCCAGGTTCCAATGACGATGTTGTTTCTCGTGCGTATCTTGCTAAATTGTCCATCAGTAGCATGCTTAACACCTCCGTCCTGGTGGCCAACGGAAGGCGCGGTCCTTGAGCCGGGCGACGACCTATCCGGTATGGAATTTGTGGATAGTGTCATCATGCATGTAGTGTGTCTTGGGCAAAAAAGGACCTGGCGGTGCCCAATCCTCTCCAGGCTGTTGGGCACAGCCGAAATCCACGAATACAGTGTGGCTCGCCTTGGCCCCGAGCACGTGGTCGTTGAACCTGTAGCAACGTGAGGTTCCTCGCCCTGGCCGGTGACTTCTGTGTAGAAGACTTTCGCCCAGTGATGCCGTGCTAACATTACCCCTGTTAGTCGCCTCTTACGACACGCCGGGAAACGTTGGGCCTATTCTATTCAGTGCCCGAACCCACAAACAAACAGCAACAAATATATTACAGACACACAACAAGGGCAACAAAATACAAGACATACACGTGGTGTAAAGGCAGGAAGATCGCTACAATAGGAAACTGAAAGGAAAATAGTTTTGTATTTTTAAAATTAAATTGGCTGCATCTAATATTATTTTGAAGGGAGAGCAAAGAAACTCATGACTCCTGCATACCAACCCAGGAATATTAAGTGAAGAATGGCTAAAAACAATAAACAGGCACTCACTGTAACTGCCGCACCCAAATCTTACAAAACCCAACTTATGTGACTCATCTCGTCAGACTTTTTAACAAAGAAACGAAACGGCCTATGGGACTTACTTGGTTTGGTGAATTTTGAAAACAAGGATTTACTTAATAATAAACTGACAAAACCAAGTGAATTTGACTTACTTGGTTTTGTGAATTTTTTTAACAAGGATTTAATTCAATAATAAACTGACAAAACCAAGCGGGTGACTTGCTTGGTTTTGTCATGTTCTCAACAAAGATCTATCTCAAGAATAATCTGACAAAACAAAGCAAGTCCACAAATAGTCTTAAAACATCAAATCTATCAAACATTTCTTTAACATTCAAGGTATGCACTCTTAAATCGAGGAATTGCATTATAATATGCCCTTAAACTTCCAGAAACGATCGCGTAATATAGCGCAACACAAAACGTCGATTTTCTCGAAAGTAGGTTTTGTGGACTTGCTCGGTTTTGTCAGTTCACGGCAGCCCTGTATCTCACTATTACTGGTAGTATTAGTTTTATAGCGTACGTGGACATTGTTATAAAAACTGACATAGTCACATACTTAATATAAATATGTTCACGTCCCTGAACACTTTACTATAACACACTGCCAAAAAAGCCAAAAATTATTCGGTAACACACGCAAACACAAAGAGAGGTACAGAGAAAAGGTAACAATTTTATTTTGTAAGGGTAAAAGAGTAAGCGCTTGGCTGTTTTACCTTTGCCATTGGGGCTTGTAGCAATACTTGTTAAATACAACAAATCAGTGTTATAACATTAACACATTAAATAGAGAGAGAGAGAGAGAGAGAGAGAGAGAGAGAGAGAGAGAGAGAGAGAGAGAGAGAGAGAGAGAGAGAGAGAGAGGAGAGAGAGTGAGGTCGAAGTCGAAGTCGAAATTTTATTGACAAAAAGCCAACAATACAGCTCATTAGTCATAGTTGGACAATTTCTGTTGAAAACGTTAACACACACACACACACACACACACACACACACACACACACACACACACACACACACACCCACACAAACACCTACACACACACGCGCACACACACACAACACACAAAGGCCATGGCCAGACAGTGCTTGGAATACCAAAGAGTTCTCACGTAATAATGGCAGTTGTTGAGTTTCATAGAACTTGCCTCCTTTTTTGAATCATCAGAAAAAATACTTGCAGAAATTATACTGCGTGTCGTTATTCTGGCTTTGTAATAAATTAACAAGCTGCAACCGCAGTGCAGTGGTACATGTGAGAGAGAGAGAGAGAGAGAGAGAGAGAGAGAGAGAGAGAGAGAGAGAGAGAGAGAGAGAGAGAGAGAGAGAGAGAGAGAGAGACCACCCCAGGTAGGTAAACTGGTGCAGATTTTCCGGGTGTTACAATCAGCGGCGCTTATTTGCACCTGTCCAGGTGTGATGGAGAAAATCAATGTTAAGGTCAGCATGTCGACACATGGGGTCACCTGCACCTCAGTACGATAAACATACGTGAGCCACAGGTAAAGTAGGAAGTACTGTACATACACTTGTAACAGTAGCCACTTTCATGAGTGCAGCAGCTCCTCTCTCGTTTGACTTTCAGATTATTTCTAAATCTGTCTGTATGTCTGTGTGTCTCTCCCTGTCTGTCTGTCTCTCTCCCTCTCTCTCTAGTACTCTAATATTTTTGCTGCCAATGACAAGCCAAAAACCTGTCCGAAAGTTATGCATATGTATGTTTAAAGCGATTAAAATGTGGAATAGATTAATTTCGTAAGTTTTGTTAATTTCTTTCCTCTGACTGAATGTTTGTTATGTTTATCTTGTTAGTAAATTCAATATACACAGTCCTTCAATAGGCTTTAAACTGAATATTACATCCGTACTCGTACGCTTTCGATCTCGTCAACCACCACATACTGCTTTAGAAACTTGAACTGTACCTCAATGGCTCAGTTGCGTTAAATTTGTTTCGTTCCTAGCTTTATGAACGTACGCAATTTGTACATATTCATGGAATAAATTCCTCTGTAGGTCATCTAATGCATGGGGTTCCTCAAGGATCGGTTCTAGGTCCTATTTTATTTTGTATTTATGTTATTGATTTACCGTTACACCTCTCACATAATTCTGTTGAATGCCGTATGTTAGCTGATGACATGACATTGCACAATCAGGGAAGGAACACAGGTTAAATTCAGCAATCTCTACAAGGTGCCCTTAACAAGGTTGCTGATTGGTGCAGGTTAAATCATATGTCACTGAATCTAGCTAAATCAAAAGCCATGTTAATAACAACTAGGCAAAAGTATCAGCGGGCTCCGCTTTCTCTTGATTTAGTCGTGAATGGAAATAATATTAAACAGGTTGAAAGTCATAAACTTTTAGGGGTCCTCGTAGACAACAAACTCAGTTGGCATTCACATATTGAAAATCTTCGCAAAACTCTCGCAACAAAATTATTTATGTTGCCTAACCTTCAACCTATCATAACTGCAGATGCTAAAAAGATTTTTTTATAATGCTCATATCAAACCTCACATTGATTATGCATCAACAATATGGGACGGCTGCAGTGATGCCTTGTTTAAAAAGATTACTTCTATTCACCGCAGAGCTGCAAAATTACTTATCTCCAACACTTCCATCAATACTGATTCAAAATTAAAACTAGCTGGTATGCTTCACCTTAACAAACACCTTAATTACAATAAAGCCGTTTTAATGCACAAAATACTAAACTGTAGAGCTCCTGATTATTTAAAAGCAAACCTACATCTCGTTATTCAATTTTCAGACATAATTTAACCTTGCCACAGCCACGCTTAGATATATTTAAAACATCTCTGTCATATTCTGATCCAAGTATGTGGAATTCTCTACCACAAAAGATCAAGGAAAGTAAATCATTAAACATTGTTTAAAATTAGACTCCACAAATTTCTATTTCCCCTTGCTCCTAATATTTAAGATGATTGTATACATTTTGTTCTTTCCTAACTTGCGACAGTTTAATTTGTTCATGTGTGAATTAGCTTGTATATGTGTGTGGTTGTGGTGGAGGGGGTGGGGGTGGGGAGAGTGGGAGTAGGGAAAGGGTATTGGAGGGGGAGTGGGGGAGGGAGTATGTGTATTTTGGTACATTAATTTTCTTAGTAATTTTTTTTTAAATTCTTACCATTAAGGTTTGTGTTAGTTTCAAATCAATTTTATGTTAATTATTTTGTTTGTTCTAAATTTTTTATTTTTTTATGTTACAAATTTATTAAGGACTACCTGTAAGACAGGTCTATAGGACCTAATGCTATTATCCAATTAAAGGTTTCGATTTCGACTTCTCTCTCTCTCTCTCTCTCTCTCTCTCTCTCTCTCTCTCTCTCTCTCTCTCTCTCTCTCTATATATATATATATATATATATATATATATATATATATATATATATATATATATATATATATATATATATATCCTTCTCTCAAATCAGGATGTACAGACATTTGTAATTGTAGCCCTTTTTCATTAGCATATAGCATAGCACCTATCTTCTTTGACTACAGATTATTTTCACTCTATCTGTCTGACTCTGTCTCTTTTTCTGTCTCTCTCTCTCTTAATCATATCGACACGCACACACAATCTTGCACGCAAACACTTAGGAAATAGGTTGTGCATCCACTGATAATCAACCCTGCCAAAAAATAAAAAGTTCAAATATTATAGAACATAATATAATAGTATAATCTTTACCAGCACAATGAAGTTGTTACGTTGAAACGCGCACGATAGTTCGTGTGAAACGCGCGCGATGGATCTGATCGTTTTATTTTGCAAAGCATTCAATAACAGAGTGTATTTACCTTTGATTTGATTTTGCATTGTTGTTAGAAGAAGCTTTGTATAGCGTTTGCTAATTTTCGTTAGTCGATATTATTGGAGAATTCTCTAGAGTTGCTTGTTTATTATCATCGAAGAATCTAGATAGATCCACTATAAGCTGAGAGCTTCTTTTATGATGAAGAATGTTGTATGACATAAGACAGTGATGACGAAGTTTATTCCGATTGGTTGTAATGTGTCACGCTCGAACATTCTGACGTTATCTGGAGTCTAGAAAAAAGCTATATAATTGATGCACTGTGTAGAAAAGTTAAAAGTGATTGAGCGATTGTATGCAGTTGTTGATGTACGCTGAATAAAGTTGGGAAACTTCATACGACGACTCCGTGCCTTGTTGCTGAGTGAACAGGTTGCGTGGATAAACGAATCTGAGTTACACTTATCAGGATTCAAGCATTGGGGCTGAATCAACTACTGAAAGAAAAACACCAAACGAGTGTAACAGAAGTATTGGAAGTCAAAACCAAATTAGAAGACAAGCAGCCGCACCACCACCAACAATAAACAAAATTAAATGTTAAAAAAAATAACAATGAAAAAACAAAACTTCTCACCAGCACAACGACAAAAACCAGCTCCACCACCAAAAAAGTTAACTATTCTTATTGTCACAGGTTTTTATTTTGGACATGCTCTGATTCTTATTAAGCGAACTATTCAGACCGAGATCAACTGGTCAGACCTTGATGAACGAGTCAGGCTTTGTCCATTATGTCCAGTAGGCTTCCACTAGATTATCACTGGTAAGCCATATCGGTCAGGTTTTAGTTGTTTTCGAACTCAGAACTATATTATCCATATAATTCTCCTTAACGACCTAACAATTCTAAGGAAACTGACTGACCTACAAGCACAATGGACGTAGATATAAAATATTATAAAGTACAGTGCTGGTTACCGAAGTATTATCACTTTTATGTTACAGGTCTAGCCGGCCAGGCCCATTATTTCCTTTAGATTATCATCATCATCATATTGTGGGTGGGGAAACGGAAATGACTGAACAATTAAGTTTAACGTCTACACCCACCATTGGTGATGTGGCAGACGGTGATTACTACCCCAGGTAGGAGGGGTCAGGGACCTAAATCAACATTGGGCCATCAGAGCAATCGCACAGCTAAGATGGACAGTGAAAATGGCCACTTTTTTATCTTGCCTACCACGTCATTCGAACTTGTGTTCATCGGTGTGCCATTCGAACCACTGAGCTAGGGCGGTGGAACGGAAACAGAAACAATTTGTATATTCATATAGGTAGGTCTATTGTGTACTGCTGACAGACGAAGAATTATTACTTCTATGTTGCAGCTAGGCTCAGTATTTACCTTCAGATATCATCATATCGCTGTGTGGGTGGGGAACATAATTGTTTTTCATATCCGTAGTTAGGCTTACAAATGGGTAGGCCTTTGTAGGTCTATAAGTATGTGTAGCCGTAGCTCAATTGGTAGAGCGTTCGCCTGGCACACTGATGACCCAGGTTCGAATCCCGTGGTGGACGAGATAAAAGTGGCCATTTTTCACTGTCCATGTTAGCAGTATGAGTGCTATTGTGGTTCAGTGTTGATTTCGGTCCCTACCCCTTGTTCCGTGGGATGGTATATATCCCTGTCTGGCAAATCGCCAATGGTGGGTGTAGACTTTAAACCTCAATCTTCAGTCTTTCGTAGAATAATCACTTTCATGTTGCAGCTTTTGGTACGTTATAACCTTTCAAATATCATCATTACTGTTTGGGTGGGAAGCAAAAACAAATTTTTAAATATGTGTAGCTAGGCTTACAAAATAATGGTACAGTATCCTATCCTATCCTATCCTATCCCGTAACTCGAAAGTCGTTGGGGCACCACAGGTGATCGTTTAACCAGCGTACTCCATCTTTCTCTGTCCTCAGCAACCCTCTTGTCTTCGCTCAGTATCAAGCCAGTCCATTTTTAAATGTTGTCTCCCACCTCTTTTTCTGTCTTCCTTTTCTTCTGCCTCCTTGCACCATGCCTTGCAAAAGGTCTTTGCAAGGCCTGATGCTCTGGTGACGTGGCGATACCATCGGAGTTTCTTTTTCTTCACCACTGTGAGCATGTCATCGTGTTGTCCAATGGCTTGTGTGCTGAGTATAGAAAATGCCCAGAAGTCTTCTGTAGCACTTCGTCTGCATTTCTTGTATTCTTCGTTGTAGACCTGCTGTGAAGGTCCATTTTTTGCAAGCATATAGGAAGATGGAGATGACAAGGGAGCAAAGCAGCCTTACCTTGTAGTGCAGACTGATGGTCTTGTCTTTTCAAATGGACTTCAACTTTGTTTGGGCAGCAGTTGTTTGTGCAATCCTGGAGAGGACTTCCTGATACAATGGCTCCTAAATATTTGAAGCTATGCACCGTGTTGAGGGATTGGCCTTAGACATTGATGTCCGTGTTGATGCCATTCGTTGTTGGTCATCATTTTGGTCTTCTTAGCACTTATTTCCATTACAAAGGCTGTGGAGATGGTGTCAAGTCTCTGTACCAGCTGTTCAAGTTCTTTTTCCTCTACAGCCAATCCTTCAATTTCATCTGCAATACGGAGGTTGGAGATTGCTCTATCCCATATGCTGACTGTGCCTTTGTGATCTGCAAGAGCATCTGACATGATTCGCTCCATTAAGATGTTGAAGAGTGTTGGAGACAGTAGACATCAATTATGCACGCCGATTGTTGTTTTAAACTAGCTCCCAATGGCGCTGTTGTGGAGGACTGCACTGGTGGTCTTGTCATACAGGCTTTTGATGACTTCAATAGTATTATAGCTGATGTTGTACTCTGTCATGTTTGCCCAAAGAGCTGCATGTCAGACTCGGTCAAACGCTTTCTTGAAGTCTACAAACACATGATATAGATGTTATTGGTGCTGTAGGTATTTCTCACAGATTATTCTAAGGTTGAAAATCTGCTCAGTAATACCAGAAATCTTACAAGGGGAGATATGACAACGGGCCTATTTTAGCGTGGCCGCCTTGTGAGTGATCTCCCCATGACGTCATGCTGCAGTTATGGCGGCAAGCAAGGCAAGAGAGAAACAAGGAGGCGATTTCTGTTCAGCCTACGGCTGTAAAAATGCGCGCTACAAGCCTGAGTGTAAAAATAAACAGTTCTAACGCATCTGTAGTTGCTGGATGATGATAATGTGTCTGCTGAATTTGATTGTAATGATGTGCAAGTGTTGATCAACTGGTCTCTTTCTTGCTTTGTTTTGTTGTTGTTTGCCAGAATAACTTTGTGTGTGTGTGTGTGACATGCCAGAATAACTTTGTGTGTGTGTGTGTGTGTGTGTGTGTGTGACATTTGTGAGCCGTAGCAGTAATTAGTAGAGTTGTGTACCGGTTCGTAACATCAAACCGGTTTTCACTGCATTTTTACAAGCTTGAATCAGTATTTAGCACTGGTTAACCAAGAATTTTCTTATGAATAAATTTTATACCTAGATTTGACAGTGTCATTCTTTTCCTACTAAATAAATAGTAATTAACGCACTAAAATTAAAATTACCTAAATTATATTATACATATAGAAAAATACAATAGCTAGACAGTGAGAGAAAGAGAGAAGGATGGAGCAGGAGGAAGGGAGAGTAACTGGTATTAAGGTCAGCCCACTATTTAAAAAATGCTTTGTTCAGTAAGTTATAAGGATTATAATTTACACAGATGATTCTGCGTTGCTTTATTTATGTTAATTGCTTTGTATACAGATTTTTTGCCCTTCAGAAAGAGCAATGTGTTATAGGACAAATTGGCTGTAAATACCAGTTTGTCAAAGTGAATGCTAAATAGTAATTAGTGCACTGAAAAAAATAATGTAAAAACACAAATGGGCTGAGAGTGCAGTCTTAGAGATGGAGGGAGGGAGAAAATGTACAACAGATATTAGAATTATCCATTATTAAAAGAAAAAAACACACACATAATTATGCTGTTATATGTTTAAGGGAAATAAAACGATCTTGCATTTTTATAATTTATTTAATCAGCTCGAATTATACATTTCTCACAGCCACTTTTTGTTCAGGCTCCCATATAATATTATTTAAATCTGTAATACTTGCAGCTTTAAACAATATCGGTTAACTGGCTAATCTAAGTCTAAACTTTCCATTGTGTAAAGAAATTACTGTAAATGAGATACATTTTTGGCACTGTTGCCCATCGTTACATTTTTACGAGAAAAATAAATCCCTGAAAGTATTTATAATATAGAGTCCCAGATATGTATCAAATTAATTTATCATTAGCATCAAATAATGAAGAAATTTGCATAATTTACCATTGTATTTGTATATTCAAACTTAGATAACTATGTCGTGATTGAATTGTGAATTGTTTTGTTGCATTACTCACAACCCCCTTCATCATGGGCAATTGCATATGAATAAATCAACATGTCCTTGACATGTCCCAAGTGTCCTGTTCTTCTTGGTTTTGCTTGTTCTTTGACTGAATATGACTTTTCTTCTTTTGTGGTCAGTATAGTTGCGAGTGTCAGAGAGTGCACGTGTGTGCGTTGCAATTGCAAAGATAATAATAATAATAATAATAATAATAATAATAATAATAATAATAATAATAATAATAATAATAATAATAATAAATATGGGCTTTTCTTTGAATAAATTCAAACTCAAAGCGTGGCGATCTGCACCAACATATCTGCAACAAACAAATTACAGACACATAGGGACAACAGTATACAAGACAAATACACATGGTACAATAGGGAGATCGCTATTAGGAAAGTAAAAGGCAAATGGATTTTTGTATTTTCAAAAAAAAATTGGCTGCATCCTGTATTATTTTGAAAGGAAGAAGGAAGCCAGAGTACTCAGAGAGAGACCTCATTGACCCGTAAAGTTTCATAAGTTAACATTTTTGGCCCTATGCGGGGATCAAACCAGTGACTCTTGACATTGGAAACCAGTGCACTAACCAACTGTGCTAAAAAAAAGAGAGAGAGAGAGATAAAATCGAACCAAATAAAAGTTTTAAAAACGTATTAACCATTTTGTAATGAATATTACAAATAAAATTGTTGGTGTATCATACTTTATATGCTATAATTATTTTTATAAACCTTACACACACACTTATCCATTATTTCTATTTCACACTGAAAATATCACATAGGCCTTCACATAAGGTTAATGACAGGTATTCACAATTTTTTTTGAATGAATATTGTTGGTAATTTATGATTACGGTCCGAGTGTAAAAATTAAGACCTTAAGTGCTGTGACATCAAATTTAAATTAGTGATGTTAAACAATTTATCTCTTTAATCGCAATTAATCGAGTAAATTTTTTTTAATTGCGATTAAGCAAATTTTTCGTGAACAACCCTGCCAAATAAAATAGGTCTACTATTTAAAACTGACAGAGTGAACTTGTTTTCAGAACATATATTCAGATTTCTAACAGAGAAGAAATTAATATGACATTAACACTTTTAAAGTAATTATAAACTATCAACAAACTTGAGTATTTATTTATTTAAAAAAAAAAAAAGAGAGATTCCTGTCATTAGCCGTATGTTAGAACAGACCTTTATTATCAGTAGTGTTCTT
Organism: Oncomelania hupensis; assembly: GCA_036898135.1. Classification (NCBI taxonomy): domain Eukaryota; kingdom Metazoa; phylum Mollusca; class Gastropoda; order Littorinimorpha; family Pomatiopsidae; genus Oncomelania; species Oncomelania hupensis. The sequence continues at coordinate 61,517,477 of CM072513.1, forward strand.
TTTGGTAAATTAAAACTAAAATTAAGAGAGAGAAAACAAAAATAGATGACTATCTTTGTTTAAATAACTTCACATTCGCTTTTCTAAACAATAAAACGCCAAAAAAAACCACAACAACAGCGTGCCAAACCTAGCAACCGGTACCTGTGTCAACAATACTTTTAAATATAAAGCACCGTCCATAGCATGACGCTTGCAAGGGAGGTAATGCAAATCCTTGGCTACGGAACTTAATATGGCAAATAGGCCCGTTGTCATATCTCCCCTTGTAAGATTTTCGCCATGCCCTGAATCCTACTTGTTCTTCAGCTATGATTTGTTCAGCTTGGGGCTTGGGCTGTTGAGTATTATTCTCAGTAGGACTTTGCTGGGATGGCTGATGAGGCTGATGGTGCGGAAATTTTAAACACTCCTGAAGGTTATCCTTTATGGGAAGAGTGATAATAAACGACTGGGTCCATGGTGTAGGCCACTCCCTACTCTGCCAGATCTTGTTACAGATAATGGTGAGTGCGTCAATCATCGCTTCTCTTCCTGCTTGAAGCAAATCTGCGGGTATGTTGTCCACTCCCGCTGACTTCCCCTTTTTCAGCGATTGCACTTCTGCCTCAACTTCTTCTCGGAGACTTGGGAGGGATTCTTCTTCTTCTCTGTTCTTGGGACATGCTAAAACTGATGGGTCTCCGTTTGATGGGTGATTGTAATGGTCAGAGCAGTATTCTGTTCATCTATCTTTTCTGTAAGGCACATGACAGACTTGCTTTGGATCGTGGGCTGTTTAACACTTGTCAGCCGCTTCACTGTCTGGCAGGCCTTCTTGCTGTTGTTCTTGTTCATTCTGTTCTCTATTTGCTGGCATTGATCTTCTATTCAGTTCTCCTGTGCTGTGAACATACACTTTCGGATGTCATTGTTGATTTTCGATAGGCATCAACTCCCTGTGAGGTGTTATATTTATATTTCATCTCTCTTCGTTTGTCACACAGATCAAAAATTTCAAGTGTGATCCTCGGTTCTTCTTTGGGTGGTGCTTGCCAAGAATCCCAGTGGTGGCATCTGTCACAGCTGAGTTGAAGGTGATGGTCATGTTGTTGACATCTACTTCCCCAGCTCCCAAAATGAGCAGTGGTGAAAATTTCCCTTGGAATATTTCTGCCACATCAGGGTCTTGAAGTTTGTCCAGGTCGAACTTCAGTCTGGTACACTTTGCTTTATTTTTTCTCTTCAAGTGGAACCGAAAAGACATTACGATATCGTGTTCACTTCCGATGTCTGCTCCTGGAAAAGTGCGCATCCTGCCAATGTTGACGCTTGATCTAAAGCGTGATCTTCCCCGCCGGGACTGTGCCAGGTCCTTCGTATGGGTTTTTTGTGAGTACCAAGCGTGTTGGCCAGTATCACATTGTGGTATCTGGCAAAATCCAAGAATCTGATATCTCTGTCATTTGTCTCGTTGTTGCAGTGGGGTCCACATGTGTGTCTCCCCAATTGTGGTACGCATCTTGGGCAACCTTGGCATTCAGTTACCTTGCACTATGACTATGTCATTTCTCGGCACTTATTCAAGGACAGCCTGCAGATTTTTTTATAGAAATTCTCGACTTCGCTGTCGTCATAGTCTTTGGAGAGAGGCCTGGATGATGGTGATGTTGAAAGGGGCTGCTCTCTAACGGATTGTAATAAGTGTACTGGAGACTCTTGACAGTTACAAGAATGTATTTGTGGACCAAGAATCCAATACCGTGTTCATGCCTGTCATCTCTCCCGCTGAAATAAAGTTTGTGGCCTTTGTCGGTCGTTGTTTTACCTAGGCCATTCCAGTGCAGTTCGCTGATACCAAAAATGTTTCACCAATAGTGGTCCAGCTCGCGGGTCAGTTCTTCTAATTTTCCTTCCGCAGTCAGGGTCCTGACATTCCAGGTTCCTATGACGATGTTGTCTCTCGTGCGGATCTTGCTAAGTTGCCCATCAGTAACCCACTTATCACCTCGTGGCCAACGGAAGACGCGGTCCTTGGTGACCCGGGCGACGACCGATCCGGTATGGAGTGGGTGGTTCTTTCAATCCTACGATGTGTCTTGGGCATAAAAGACCTGGCAGGGTCCAATCCTCTCCAGATTGATGGTCACAGCCGAAGCCCACGATCACAGTGTGGTTCGCCTTGGGCCCGAGCACGTGGTCGTTGAACTTATAGTAACATGAGGTTCCTCCGCCCTGGCTGGTGACTTATGTGTTGAAGACTTTCGCCCAATGATGCCGTGCTAACATCAACCATGTTAGTCACCTCTTACGACACGCCGGGAAACGTAGGGTCTATTCCATTCAGTGCCCGAACCCACAGGGTATAGTATAGGTAGGTCTATTATGTACTGCTGACAGACAAAGAATTATCACTTTTATGTTGCAGCTAGGTTCATTATATACCTTCAGATATCATCATCGCTGTGTGAGTGGGGAACAGATTTTTTGTTTATGTTCTCACCCAAAATGTCTATTTACGGTATTCGGACCGACTTCAATTTTTTGGCTCGACCCTAACTTTTTTGGGAGGATGGTTGGAAAAAATTGAAAACAGCCCCCCCCCCAAAAAAAATCGTACCGAAGGTGGAAAAAAGTTTATAAAAAATGAAGCAGACCTACCGACTTTATGTTTTTCCTATTTTACCGTAAACAAACATATTATTATTTTGGGCCCTAATATGCATAGGTAGGTTTACAAATGGTAGGCCTATAAATATGTGTGTACACTGCCGATGTAGCATAGTTATCACTTTTCTGTTGGAGCTGTACGCACATTCTCACCTTGAGATATTATCATCATCCAAGTTCCAAAGTTCCAAATCATCAGTGTTGGAGTATGAACAGAACCAATTTTTATATGTATAGATGTCAGATCTGATACAAGTGGAATCAAAGTCGTGAAACATAATATTATACAGGAAAAAGCGGTTGTTGTTGATGTTTTGTGTGTGTGTGTGTGTGTGTGTGTGTGTGTGTGTGTGTGTGTGTGTGTGTGTGTGTGTGTGTTATTTTTTTTTTATGTGTGTGGACTGGCTTGACACTGATCGAAACCAAGGGGGTTGCTGATAGGGCTGGACGGTTTTACCAATACGTAGCTGTATTCAGGTTCGGAAACGCGACGGTACGGTATACCGGTGCGGGTGTCCAAGGTCCGGTTTACTGGAAAATCTCAAAAACACAGAAAGCGAAGAGACACAGAAAGTAGAACAAGGAATGCGTTCCTGGAACTCGCTAAATGTAAGCAATGCTTGCTGTCATCACTTCCGTCGATGACGTAAAATAATGACGTCAAGACCACAGCACTGAAAAAATGGAGGAAGGTTTCGAACTCGTTTCAAACCCAAGAAGGAAGGCCGATATTTGGTGACATGTCGGATTAAAGAGAAAGGTAGACCGAACAGTTGTAGAAAATACAGCTTTATGCTTCACTTGCAAGTCATCTGTCAAGACCGGAGGTGGTACTTCTATTATGATAACGCATATTCGACGTCACCATCCCCAACTGCTGTCAGCGTCTGAGGGCCCTCGAGGTGGAGCGTCCACACCGGCTGCATTTGCTGCAGAACCTCAACCGACAATACACGATGTCTTTCTGGCTCATAGGAGGAAGACCTCTAAGTATCCTGCTAATTCCGCTAGGGCTCAAGCCATCACAGATAAAATCTCTTCATTCCCCGATCGTCATGGATATTCGTCCCTACAGTCTTGTTGATACGCCACACTTTCGCAGTCTTCTTACAACTCTTGACGAAAGGTATCAACCACCGTCCAGAAACCACTTTTCGGAGATTGCCATACTACAGATTTACGAGGATGTGAAAGCAACGCTGAATGCCATCTCTGCCTTGGACCAGAGATTCCGGTCTTTTCCGGACATGACTGCAGAAGAACGCGATGGCGTGTTCACGGAACTGACGAAGATCGTCGTGAGTTTGCAGCCTGTGAACGCCGCATCTATCTCGACTGTCAAGGAAGAGCCATCCACTTCTGCCGTCCCAGCTCTACCAAAGGACGTTCGGGACGTCGAGAACGTCAAGGAGACTGTCAAACTGGAGCCAGCTGAAGAGAGCAGAATTCCCCCAAGAAACAAGCCTGCTGCATGCCTCCTGGATAGTCTCCTCACGACGTCTACGTCACCCACGTAGAACCGGCCAGAAGCATTTTGCAAGTATGCAATGAAGAGGTGGAGAAATTTCGGAGCGAGACAGCAATTTGTCTGGGAGAGAGTCCACTCACGTGGTGACAGGTGAATGAGGGCCGCTTCCCCCGCATCGCGAGAGTTGCCAAAGTGTACTTAACCATCCCGGCCACAAGTGTCCCGTCAGAACGGGTATTCTCGACTGCGGCGACATCTTGTCCGCCCAGAGAGCGAGCATAAAGCCCAAACACTTGAATAAGAACTTATAAGAACATCAGCTTGTCCAGGTATTTGAGCATGGTACCAGTCGCAATCCTTCTGAACTCTTAAAGTTCTTAAAGACCTTTCCCGTTGAATGTTTTTGTTTTATTTTGATTTTGTGGTTTAAAGTTTGCTGATGTTCTAAACAGTGATTTCTCATAATTTGTTTTGAAGGCGTTCAAGCAATAATAAAGCTTTAGTTTCTATGGAAATGTGGTTCTTTGAAACTGTTTTGAAGTGTATGACAATCTTTCTTTTGCGTCTGTCACTACTGTCAGTGGACTCAGTGCCATGTCCCATTTGATTGTAACACTTAAAATCGCGGTATGTCAGTACGAAATACCGATACCACCTAAAAATACCGCGGTAATACCGGTACGACTTTGACCCACGGTACCCAGCTCTAGTTGCTGAGGACAGAGAAAGATGGAGTACGGTGATTAAACGATCATATGTGGTGCCCCAGCGATCTCCGAGTTACCGGATAGGATAGGATAGGCTATACTGTATACTGTCACGAGAAAAGCATTGATTGTTTACTTCTCTCTCTCTCTCTCTCTCTCTCTCTCTCTCTCTCTCTCTCTCTCTCTCTCTCTCTCTCTCTCTCTCTCTCTCTCTCTCTCTCTGTAGTAGTATAAGTATACATCTTAGAAATGATCTCGTCCATCTCGGACCAACATCAAAGTAAAAGGAAACAGCGGTTTTATGACCAAAGTGTCCAGTGTCATGTCCCAGCTTACCATTAAAAGCATTATATATACGTCTTTGCGGTTACGGTTAAATTTGTTCCCAAGAGGGATAGGGGAGGGGTTGGGGTGGGGTCGGAATAAATTTTTTCGCGCATCTATGATTGCTAGATGCAAAAATAACTACAATAGCATGTGTTCGTGTGCGCGTGTGTGTGTGTATCTGCCAAATGCATTATTTGAACGCCTTGAAAACATTGCCTGGTGGTAAGCTTACCTGTTTAGTACTAGACTCACATATTTATTGAAAAAGATTGATACTGATTTAGCTCTTGAAAACTGTCAAGGATTCATAATTTCAAGAATTTTCTGGCTGTCCCATTTTTCTTAATGTTTACACACCTCCGATCGCTAGAGCATATCTATCTAATCTGAATCTATTAGACTGTAGAGTGTATGGTGTCACGGATTCAGTCCATTTGGTCAATGCCAATTCACAGTCCAGCGGTCAAGCAATACTAAATTATGGTCACTCTGTATGGAGATACAACTTTGATAAAGGAATATTATCCTTCGCACATTATGCCAATGAGCCATGAAACGTCTATTCTATCGGTAACATCGCCATTAACGAATAAAAAGTGTCCCACGTTAGAGAAGATTTACATTCAAAAGTAGGCATCACCCAAGCGACTCAAGTGGCCCATCAGGCAGACAATTACCAGGTTCCCAACTCTTGCTCCAGATCATTTAAAGTAATGAAGGTGTACTTGCGGGATGTACCTATTCTGAGACACATTCACACACCCACACACACCCACACCCACACACACACACACACACACACACACACACACACACACACGCTCGCGAATGTCACTAAAAATTGTTCGACGGCAAGCAGCATCATATCATTTTGAAGAACCAGATGCACGCACACAACCATCATGCAGTAGGAAATACAAGTCAGAAAACAATTGTGAATGTCTACTTGCATGATGTCCCTATGGTGATTCACACGTACACACACGTTTCGTGAAAATATGTTCATCAGAAACTAACGCAAAGTCAGTAATTTAAAGAAGGGATGGACGAACGGCCCCACGAAGAACCATAAAAACAATATTCAGTCGACCACGCAGGATGAGATGATGACAGATAGCAGAAGCTTTACTTCCAGCTGACAAAGGCTTGACGTGTCCTTAAGGAAATCCCATCGCCGCAACTGAAGTGGTAAAGCGTTCTCCTGGCAACCACGCCGATGACCCAGGTTCGAATCCCGTGGTGGGCGAAATTTAAAACAAATGGCCATTTTTCACTGTCCATTTTAGCAGTATGATTGCTCTGGTGGTTCAGTGTTCGTTAGGTCCCTATCCCTTTGTTTCCTGGGATGGTTATCCCCGTCTGCCATATCGCCAATGGTGGGTGTAGACGGAAAACTTCAATGTTCATTCATCCTTCTGACTTTGACATCTAAAAAGAACGATTTGTGGGAATTTCTATTACGCTACAGATTAGACACATAAATAAATAAATCACAGGCAAACCCAACATTGGCACATTTATAAGAAAAGGCAGTTTTGGCGGATACTATGCAATATTATAATTATATAAATAAGCCGTCGATCCAAATTAAAAGTCAGTTCTTACCATACGTTTCTAATCAAGACGGTGGGATTGGGGGGGGGGGGAGAAGAAGGAAGTGGAAGGAAGGGGTGTAATTGCGAAGGAATGTTCAAAATACATTAGATGATTCACTGGATTCTGTCCGCATTTAAATCATTTGGTTCTTCTCTAACTCATTTATTCCGGTGCACTCTACACAACCCTTCTCCCCCAAATCGAAGTTATTTATTTATTTTATTTAATCATTTTTATATAGCGCTTTTCCATCTCAAGAGCCGCTCAAGGCATTGGCCAATATAGGATCTAACTCAAACCACCAGAGGCGCCAATTTCAGCCCTTGGGCGCATAGTATGACTCCTAGACGACCGAGCACAATCCTGGGCGACCGGGGATGGGGAGAAGGGACCTAGTGCGCACTGGGTGTTTTTGGGTAACTGACATACACTCGTCAAGGGCAGGAGCGTCAGGATCTTTAAAGTCTTTGCCATGGAATGCGTGCGTCCACAGAGTAGACCTCGGTTTTAATTAACGTAGTTCTTTTGTGAGCTGGCGTCTTTGTCTGAATGATTGAAGCAATGTTATGGGTGGTTTTTTTTGTGTTTTTTTTTTTTACTTTCCACAGCACTCCTATTCCTCTTTTCACGGCTCAGCGGGTGGCTGGCTACAGGGTTAATTTGACAGGTTCTTTCAGCATTGTCCAGGACTAAAAGGAGATGTCCGTGTGTTGTCGCTAACAAGTGTAGTGGCCACACCTTCAGATTATACCGTTCTGTCCCGCTTCTTGTTTTGCTACATCATCATTGTCGTAGTAATCATCAACAAGAATGACAACAGCATCAATAATAATAATAACAACAACAACAACAATAATAATAATAATAATAATAATAATAATAATAATAATAATAATAATAATAATAATAATAATAATAATAATAAACAGCAGCGAAAAGTATGTTCATGATAATCTTTTCCTCCTCCTTCCCTACCCCTCTCCCCTTCCTTCTCCATCTTCTTCTTTAGTACTCTTCTTCTTCTTCTTCTTCTTCTTCTTTTCTTCTTCTTCTTCTTCTTCTTCTTCTTCTTCTTCTTCTTCTTCTTCTTCTTCTTCTTCTTCTTCTTTCCTTCTTCTTCTTCTTCTTCTTCTTCTTCTTCTTCTTCTTCTTCTTCTTTTTTTTTCTTCTTCTTCTTCTTCTTCTTCTTCTTCTTCTTCTTCTTCTTCTTCTTCTTCTTCTTCTTCTTCTTCTTCTTCTTCTTCTTCCTCTTCTTCTTCTTCTTCTTCTTCATTTCTTCTTCTTCTTCTTCTTCTTCTTCTTCTTCTTCTTCTTCTTCTTCTTCTTCTTCTTCTTCTTCTTCTTCTTCTTCTTCTTCCTCTTCTTCTTCTTCTTCTTCTAGAGAATAAAGCTGTCGATGATTACACCGCAGTCAGACAGTGTGTGTATATCGGTTTATAGTACATCGGACTCGAATCCTTGACGACTTGCTGCGCTGGCTTTTCACTAACACTTTCATCCGGGATTAGCCTCGGGGAATGCCGGACCCGTATGAATCATACTTCATGCCCAAATCGGGATTAAATAATAACATTTAGGAACGGAGTGGTGTGGAAGTGGAAGTGTTTATTCTACCAGTGATGGAAAAAGCCATGGGTGTCATGAACACCCTGAGAGAGAGAGAGAGAGAGAGAGAGAGAGAGAGAGAGAGAGGGAGAGAGAGAGAGAGAGAGAGAGAAAGAGAGAGAGAGAGAGAGAGAGAGAGAGAGGATTTGACAATTTAGTGCACAAACGGCTCCTGGTCTGTTGTATACACACGTGCAAATATGCACACTTTCACACGCTTTGGCATTGTTATCAATAGATGGATAATGCTGTTAGAACATTCATACAAATACACTATATACATACACCTATGAATAATTTTAATAAAAATAACACATAATAATAATAATAATAATAATAATAATAATAATAATAATAATAATAATAATAATAATAATAACAACAACGACAACAACAACAAAAGCAACTGCCATTATTATGCAAAAGCTCATTCAATCTGTTTTTATTATAATTCTAAATCTGTTATCTTCTGTCTATTGTTACTTTTGATATGTCCGTGATGAATAGTTATATCCAAACGTGTCCGAGATGCATGTAGCCATTTATTAGTATAAGAACATAAGAAGTTAAATATAAAACATGTATATTTTCCTATCCTGGCAGGTTCTTGCGATGCAGAAAAGCATGATGGACATACTTTGCTTATTAAACGAACCTGGCTTTGATCTTTCCATCGATATAAACAGATAACTGAGAGAGGTCGACTAGATAGAAAGCGGTCTTTAAGGTCGGCATGCATTGGACATTCATATAAAAAATGGTTTTCATTTTCAAACATTTTTTTCCCAAAAGGTACAGTTCTTTGTTCTCACGTTTTCGTCGTTTCTGTGTGTATAGTTGTTGATTAGCAGAACTCCAAAACGGAGGCTACTCCGAAGAAGTAAATATCTATTTCAACAATATAAGCTTCTTCTGCAAATTCAGTTTTAAATGATCGTAAAACATCATAACGTTTTCCATCACGGATTGCAGCAAATCATTCTTATTTATTCTTGAAGTCTGCTTTTGAGTTGCTTCAGAAAAGAATTAACGTTCCCCACGCCCTGCTGCAGCCAAATATAGTTAAAATCACAATTACCCAGTGCCTGCCAAATATTAGACACCCATGTTTCTTTTCAATTGTTGTCTAAATTTAGTAACATATTGTACGCTTCATTTAGCAGTGTGTTTGGGGTAATTTGTAGCAGTCTAAATCAGTACCTTAAGAGTTCTTACAGCAGAATTAACATATAACGTATAACGCTCCAATTCGCCATACCATACAAGGGATTTGAATGGGCACACCAAGGAAACGCTTACAGGCAAACAAGTGAACTTTCTCCAAGTTATCTAATCGATTTAAGCCCCATAGTTTGGAGAGTACAACAAAATTGATTGAGCTTTAGAATCGAGTATTTTACAGAATAAATCTTTTGATATCAATTTATTTAACAAACAACACAAATTGAACAGTCTTTTCCCCCTTTCTAACCAAATGATTTGTTCCTGTTCTATGACAATTCATAGTTGTAAAAACAAAACCCAAATAACAATATTCATTGACAACCTCCAAATTTACTCCGTTAAAATTCCATTTATCAAATGTTGACAAAAACCCTAACTTCCGAAATATCATAATTTTTGTTTTATCAATATTTATTTGAAGTTTTAAACTGATGCAGCTCTGTCTTAAACAATCTAGTTGATTTTGTAAACCTGCAGGTGCGGTTGCAATCAAAGTTGAATCAATCAATCACTTGAGCTGAATATTCTGTCGACCTGAGGCAGATATAATTATGTTCCGCAAGCTAAGTGATAATTCAATCAAGTCGGTCTCAACACACATCCTTGACGGACTCCTTTGGGGCAATGCTACACGGTTATTTATCAGTAGCTGATTCAGCCCCGATGCTTGAATCTTGATAAGTGTAACCCGAATCCGTTTATCCACGCAGCCTATTCACTCAGTAAGAAGGCAGAAGTCGTCGTAAAGTTTTCCAAACTTTAATCAGCAATCATCAACAACTGCATACAAGTTCGCTTTCCGAAAATCACTACAAAGATCATCGCTACCAGCAGACAGTGCATTACTTATATAGCTTCTCTGCAATCGTGAACAAATTCGAACATTCCAGTATGACGCAATAACACTCAATCAAAATGAAACTCGTCAACGGAATTATGCAGTGTCTTACGTCACACAATGTTTACGAATCCACATGATTCGACCAGCTTTTGAATGTAAGGTCTAGAAGCTTCAATCGATAATAAACAAGTAATTACAGAAAATTCTCAACAATATCGACCGACGAAAACTATCAACATTATACACAAATAGACCTATCAGAAGCGCAATTGTGACGTACGAAAAGCCATCTCTGCAGCTAAAATGCATTGCTACAACACAAAGATTGAGAACTCTACTTCTTCCAAAGAACTATTTTCTACCATGAATGACCTCATGGAGAACACCAACACTTATCCTCTTTCCCAAAAATTGAACTTTCTGAAATACTTTCATCCTTTTTGAAATTTCTTTTCCGTGAAAATCAAAACTATTCGCAAATTTTTTGATGACACGCCTTGTCAACCATGTCCTCCTGATCCGCCTTTTACCCGTAAGCCACTAATCTCCTTTCATACTGTCTCAGAAACTGAAGTGGCTTAAATTGTTAGCATCACGCGAGCTTGATCACATCCTTACCTCACTTTTCAAAGATTGTATCACTGACGTCCTCCCAGCCATCACTAACATAGTCAACTCTTCCTTGCAATCTGGTTCCGTTCCCTCCTGTTTCAAGTCTGCCATCTTGCGGCCACTACTAAAGAAATCAAACCTTGATCCAGAAGACTTGAAGAACTACTGCCCTGTTTCTAATCCCCCTTTCCTATCCAAACTCATGGAGAAGGTTCTTCTCAAACAGCTCAACCATCATCTCTCATCTAACAACTTTTTTCTGTCATTTCCAGTCTGCCTATCGTCCTGACCACTCTACTGAATCAGTTCTTATTCACATCGTGAACGACCTCCTCTCTGCCACTGACTCTGGAAAAATTTCTAAATCTCTTGGTTGACCCTTATCGATCTCTCAGCCGCTTTTGACGCTATCGATTACTCCATCCTCCTTCAGCGCCTTGAGAACTCTTTTGGAATAAAGGAATGTGCCCTAAGCTGATTCCATTATTACCTTTCTGATCGTTTGCAATCTGCCTTCATCGACAGCTATTTCTCTGAACCGACCAGACTTGTCTTCAATGTTCCCCAGGTGTACGTTCTAGGCCATGTTCTATTTACCCTTTATACATCTCCTCTGTCTCAGATCATCCAAAACCATGACACTTCCCACCATTTCTACGCAGGCGATACACAGCTAAAAAACAGTGACACTCCTCAAAATCTTCCATTTATTCTGACCAAAATTTCTAACTGCTTTGAAAACATTTCTGACTGGTTGACTGCCAAGAAGCTCCAGCTCAATGCTAACAAAACTGAAGTTATGATCACGGGTAGCAAAAACAACCTGTCTTCTTCCCCTGTAGACACTGTCACTCATGGTCAAACCATCATCATTGTGTCATATTCCGTCAAAACCCTTGGCGTCATCATTGGCAACACCCTCTCCATATCAGAATTCTTCCGCAAAACCTGTCAAATATGCAACTTTCAGCTCTGAAGAATAGACCTTGCCCGCAAGCCTCTGACTACTGACGTTACAGCCAAACTCATTTCCTCTCTTGTCCTGTCACGCTTAGATTACTGTAACTCTCTTCTGACTGGACGTGTTCAGAACTCAGCTGCTTGTCTGGTTCTCAAAATGAAAAAAAATCTGATCATGTCACAGTCCTCCTACATTCTCTCCACTGGCTTCCTATATCTCAGAGGATTACCTAACAAATCTGTACTTTCTATTACAAGTGCGTCCATGGATTAGCCACTTCCTACATCATCCAGAACATTCACTTCTGCAAGCCATCTAGAAATCTTCGTTCTTCCTCTGACATCCTCATTCTACAAATACCCCCCCCCCTCCCCCCTTACAAACTCTCCTTTGCAGGCCGTCGATCCTTCTCAGTGTTTGGTCTTTCAACTGGGAACTCTCTTCTTCGCAGCTCTCCGAACATAGCCACGTACTTTCAATTCCAACTAGAAAACTCATCTCTTTCTTAAAAAATGTCTGATCTCGCCTCCTAACGCCATCATCATTCCTTTTTTTCTGATTCAGACCACGGCCGTCACACCGTACGCCCTTAGACCCCTCAAGCCTTAGCTGTTATCCTCCTCTCATCCCTCCCTCGTCTTTTATATTTCACTGGTAAATATTCTTTTTCATGTTTGCATTATGTCTTTGGATTATATATTAGTGTCTCGTTTTTTGTTTCACTTCCTTTTGCATGTATTTCGATGTTATAGTTAAGTGTAAATGCGTGAGAACTGAGCTTTGAACTGAGGTCACTAGGAAAAAGCGCTATATAAATACCCTTATTATTATTTGTTTATATTTTTTAAATTATTATTATTATTATTATTATTATTATTATTATTATTATTATTATTATTATTATTATTATTATTATTATTATTATATTTCTTATTACTTCGTATGAGAATGACTTACCTTAAAAAAAGGAGTATATACAAATAATTGTGACATAATTATTCTACTTTTAGTTATATTATAATTCGTTGCTGTGAATAACGGTTAAGCAACATGCCAGAGAAATGTTGACGATCTAGTACACAAAGACTGACGACTTGATAGTCTACACTGAGACTAATAGTAATAGAAAACCATTAGGTGTTTAAAGGACATCTTACGCTAATACAGATGGATCTTCCGTCCATCATGTGACCGTTGTTTCAACTTATTTTTGATGCCCTACAGTAAGTAGAGAAATGCACTGCTTTGGGACGACTACTATGCTACAAAGGGGGGGGGGGGGAGGGGGAACAAAATTCCTATTAGACTGCATGGAGTTAATCTATTATATCCCTTTCGGAAGTCTTCTTGGAAGTAAACCCCAACACCCCAACTAGGGTTAGTGTTGGACACTTTAATAGGTTTAATCCACGCCCCCCAGGAAATAACGCATACACACACACGCGCGCACACACACACACACACACACACACGCACGCACCCACACCTCCACACGCACGCCCCACCCACGCACACACCCACACACAAATATACATCTTTAACAATAATTATGATGAATTCACACACGCACACACACACACACACAAACACACACGCACACACACACAAAGTATCTCCAATTGAAGCTCATAAACGATGTGTAACGAAACCCACCTGTGATTAATTAACACTGTGGTTTTCCGTGTGGGTGTGGGTGTGCAATCAGCATTCATGTCAAGCGGTAAAATAAGAGAAACGATAATATATTATCTACATAAGTAGAATACATTATTAACTCCTCGCTATTTCAGTCACCAAGCAATATAGCTTAACAGCGGTTAAGGATTAATTAAAACTGTGGGTTTTTTCCGCATGTGTGTGTAGGAGGGTGTGTGTGTGTGTGTGTGTGTGTGTGTATGAAATCTGCATTCACGTCAAGAGGTAAAACAAGATAAACGATGATACATCATCTACATTAGTAGAATACATTATTATCTCCTCGCTATTTCAGTCACCCAACAATACAGCTCAACAGCGGTTAAGGAAAACAATCTGGAGAAAAAACTATCAGTTATCTTGTTTTTAAACTGAGGAAAAAATAAATATATCTGTTGTTAATCCCGCCAGACATGACCTCTTGCTTGACTGCGTTCCTCGTTTTCTTTGAAAGAGAAAAACTTAATCGTCACAGAGGGAGAAAAAAAACAAAACTATGTTACTCCAAGCAGACGTGGTATTATGTCCTTCCCGGTTAAGGCGACAGATCCCACATCTCCATTTATTTTGCCGGTTTCCTCGCAGTCTTGCCATTCATTTGTACTACTGTACTTGGCATGGTGTATTCAGACTGTTTCTTCACTACAACAGCACACTCTCACAGCATGCAGTCTCTCTCACGCTCACGGCCATCCATCAGTCAAATGAGATGGAAATGAGCTGACCTTTCCTTTAGGCATACAGACAATGGAGGGGTCACATACTAGAAAAGACCTCGAGGGCTGATAGGCTACATCCACTTTTACGCTAACCTGGTCTAGGCTTCAAACAGTCTCTGAAGGACCCGCTGACCTGCACATTTCTCTCTCTCTCTCTCTCTCTCTCTCTCTCACACACACACACACACACACACGCACACCAAACCAGTGGGTATAAAAAGTAGGAAAAAATATTGCAGACCATCTGACTAGTAACCGAAAGAGCCCTGGTTCGAATTCCGGATCACCTAAAGTATGACCATATTATTTTTCCCTTACCATCAACTGGTTCGCTGGTGTCAGAATAATGTGACCAGTTGTCTCCTATAAGCTCCGGTTTCATGTGACTATAATCTACAATTACCCCTTTTTATGCTGGTTGAACGAGTACACACTGTACACAAGATATTCAGAAGTCGAAGAGCGCAGGTAGCTTGACCCTATGGTATTATATTTTATTTTATATTTGGCAGGACTTGACCTCGAGTCAATGCAACTAATGTTTATCTGCAATAAAGCCTCAATTAAACTGTCAGTCAACGCATTTGTATTTGTGCATTAAGGGAACTCAGACAGCGGTAATAAAAGTTGGAAAACTGCAGATTCCCTCCCCACCTCCAAACCTTCCCAACCCCAACCTCCCAGGTAATTTCAAGAACTATATGAATATCAACAATTCAACCTGCATGGTTATTGAAACCCAACTGACCATAGAACAACCGTTAATTCACAATCATCTTACGTTTTCTAATAAATTATAGCTAGATTAGACGAGCTTCCTACTCATGGTCGCTGTAGGATAGTATAACTCCAGCTTTCAATTTAATGTGAAAGAGAGTGTCCTTTAGATCGCGAAACTGTCCAAAGGGTTTTGTCAGAACTCGAGAACTCCCCCAGGGCAGAGGCTTAACCACTAAGGTCAGGATGGTGGAGATTATTAGAGTATTAGAGACAATCTGATATTCAAAGACTACCAGTGACCCCTCACCATTTTGGGTTGTTTTTGTTTTCATAATGTTATTACAGTAGGTGTACTTTGGATTACTGACCACCGATTCGTTGTAAAAAAAAATTCTATGTAGTAAAACAACCAAATAAGAATACAATAGAATACCTTTACAAATATAATACATTTCAAATAAATTGCAATACTGCATTTGTTTTTGCTAAATGCAAACCGAAATGATTTTGCATTTAGATTTATGTTTATGTTATTTTACGCTTGAGGGATAGTGCGACAGTATAGACAACAATGAACATCAATAAGTAAGATTATACAATGGAATTTTCATAATATAACTCCTGTTTCCTCTGTGGTGTTTAGGGCCTAATACACTACAAACACACACACACACACACACACACACACACACACACACACACACAATGTCAAACACACACAGAAGTTCTATGGATGGGATAGTTTTGTTTAAGGATATCTACCACTCAACAGTTGAAGAACTGTCGCGGTTCATTAAGTTGGTATTGCTTTCGAAATGTAAATTGTTGCCATTTGCTATTTAAACAAAGCACGAAACTGCTATTAGCGAAATCAATTTATAATTATAAGTGTATTTAATCTGGTGTATTTAATCTCAATTTAACTGCGTATGATCCACATTTGATTTCTCTTCCAAAAGGACAAATAGAAACTGATTTGTTGCTGCAGATCGTTTAAATAACCCTTTGCGCTCTCTATAGCATTCTAACGGGCTGAGTATTTGCTGGACTGGATAGTGCCTTTTACTGGCTTGACACTGAGCGACGCCATGAGGGCTGCTGAGGGCAGAGAAAGATGGAGTACGCTGGTTAAACGATCATCTGTTGTGCCCCAACGACCTTCGAGTTACGAAATATGACAGGATAGGATAGGATAGGATAGAATAGTGCCATTTCAAAAGACTGCCAATGAAGTTCTTACTGAAAGGCTGAACTGTCGGTCCATGCTCTGAGTGCTTGCCAATCTACTACTTTGCAAAGAAGCGAGTGCAGAATGAGTGATAGAATTGTCCATTAGGCAAAATCCAGGGGGATCATGGGATAGCAAGGAGGGGTCCCTGGATGGGGCAGTTGAGCGCTGAAGGAAGCATAGGGTCCATTTCGAAAGGACAAAGGACAAAGCGTTCAATCATCAGATTCAGTGACCATTCCCTCCCTTAATCCTTCACAACACCCCTCCTCCTGCCCCCTCCACCACCACTCCCTCTACCTCACCCCTTTTCATCCTACTGTCGTCCTTATATAAAACATTTCCACCTCAAGAGTTGCCCAAAGCGCTGGCCGAAACAGAATTGAACTCCAGCCGCCCGAGGCGCCAACTCGCTGCTTTGTGCGCGTCGTCTAACGCCCAAGACTACTGAGCACAATCCAGGGCGTGCAGGAGTGGGGAAGAAGGACCTAGTGTTTGCTGGTTGTGCATGTTATGTTACGGGCACTCACACGTTTAGGACATGAGGGTCAGGATCGTTCACCCCTCCCTCCCCCCACTCCTCCCCCCCACCGTACTGTTCTCCGTCTGCTTCTTTCGCCTGTCTTCACTTCTTGCTGTTATAATAATAATAATAATAATAATAATAATAATAATAATAATAATAATAATAATAATAATAATAAACAAGATAATAATAATAATAATAATAATAATAATAATAATAATAATAATAATAATAATAATAATAATAATAATAATAATAATAATTCTATTCTATTCTATTCTATTCTATTCTGTCCCGTAACCCGGAGGTCGTAGGGGCACCACAGATGATCGTTTAACCAGCATAATCCATCTTTCTCTGTCCTCAGCAGCCCTGATGGCTTCGCTCAGTGTCAAATCAGTCCATTCTCGAATGTTGTCCTCCCACCTCTTTTTCGGTCTCCCTCTTCTTCTACCTTCTTGCACTGTTCCTTGCAAAATAGTCTTTGCAAGGCCTGATGATGTGGTGACGTGGCCATACCATCGGAGTTTCAGTTTCTTCACCACTGTAAGCAGGTCATCTTGTTGTCCAATGGCTTGTGTGATGGTCTGTCGGACTTCGTCGTTGGTGATGTGTTGGGTATAGGAAATGCCCAGAAGTCTTCTGTAGCACCTCATCTCCATGCTTTGTATTCTTCGTTGGAGATCTGCTGTGAGGGTCCATGCTTCGCAAGCATATAGGAAGATGGAGATGACAAGGGAGCGCAGCAGTCTTACTTGATGCTATACGCACCTTATTCCTAAACCAGACTCAAAGCGCGGCAATTTCGGTTGTAACCAACATACAAACTCACATGTCGCAGACACTAATACAAACACAACAAGAACACATTCGTCACTCAATCACGTGGTGTAAAGGTAAGTCTCTATTAGAAGACGGAAAGGAAACCGAATTCTGATGTTTGAAATTTTAGACAGACTGCATCCATTGCCATTATTGAAGGGAGGGGGGAAACCAGAGTACCCGGAGAAAACCCTCGGTGACCTGAAAGTCTCATACCTAAGTCACATAAATTCGTTCCTTGCAGAGTTCGAACCCGCGACCTTCGGAATAGGAAACCAGCTTACTATCAACTGTGCTACCACGCCTCCTCCTCTTCCTCCTCTTTGTCGATATCCAGATTCCTCCTCTGTTTCTTCGTCATCCTCCCTCTCCCGTTCATCCTCTATCTCATATTCCTACTCTTTGACGAGAACCTGGTTCAAAGTGAGCGTTGAATAATCGTGTAGTAAACGAGTGAAAGTGCTGAATTATTCAAATGCGAAGCTCAAAACATAAGCCTGCATCCTTGCCTGCATCCAAACCGACCGTGCCGTATAAAATAAAAAGTAAGACTACCTACCCGTGAAATGTGTAAGCTAGCAACTCCACGTGAAATTCTGTCGTGCTTTTAAGAGTACTTTTACCGTAGATGTGTCGCTATATCAGTTTATTATGACTGTCTTATATCATGACATCATGACACCAGACCGCAGCGGAAAGACAAGACTTGAAGTGAACTATAACGTGCCACGGCTTTTCACGAAATAATTCTATGGAAAAGTATGTATTCCATAAAGTTGTAATTTATTCGAAAATATTTCCCTGTGTGAGAAATGTTCCCTTAATTTTAGGTTACTTCGACAATGGCTGTACTAATTGTGTATAGTTATGCTTGTCACGTGGGGTTTATGGGCTCTGCACAATGGAATTATGGACCCTCACGTTTATTCGGTGGGAACTGCTAGTAAGTCACCCTATGAATTACTTTAATAAATTTATTTGTTTAGCTCGTTCTGTGTTAAGGTTGGGGTACAGAAATAGATAGAAAAATGGTAAAAGATTACTGTCACACTAGCTTTCACACGGCTATGAATCATATGTAGTCCAGCCACTTGATAACAGTTAACATCACACATTTATTTCTTCTACTCTATACAAGATTCTCTAAGTACTAATCTAACTTAAAATGTCTCAGTCACTGCTAATAGTTCGATCGCTGATAGTCTAGTATAGGCAGTTGTTTTTCTTCCTCGGGCACTTGCTATAATATTTCATGTAGATTTGGACTACTGTGGTCCGTTTTACAGTTTCTGAAGAGTTGGACTACTGTGGTCCTTTATGATCAGTTTAAGTGCACCTTCGTGTTATGCACTTAACTCATGAGTGGGGGTTCGAAGTCCTTCTGTGAGGTAGCTTCTGGTCCACCTGTGTCGTTGTGTAGTTGGGTTCCCTTGCCACGCTGTGGGGTCTGACAGGGAGTTTTCCGGGTAGCTCTTTCCGTCTTGTGCGGTAGAGGATCCTCAACCAACTAGTCGTTTCTGTGGAGTGGGGTGCACAGGATAGCTCGGGATAGCTCGGGATAGCTCGCCTGCTCGTCTGTAATATAAGAGACGAAATTCTGCACAACCCTGAATAATTGGTTTGTGCAGAGCGTCTCACTGAAAGCCAAAGTAGCCCTCAGTGATAGCTCCACATCTCTATACATAAGCGACGAACATTCTGCTACTTCCGGGTTCCACTGGAATCTCACTCTAAATTCCTATACATACATAAATATAAATCGTGTCTAACTATACACATACAGAATTAATAATAATATAAACATTCAGTGGTACAGCCACTGGTCTGCAAACATACATATAAGTTAAATAACAGTGGTTCCGTACGGGATACAACATGGCGGCGCAACCGGTCGTGTTTCGCCTCGTGCTCGGCTCTTCCACGTGGTACGGCAAATTCGGATTAACAATTCACATTTATGCATAGCAAATTCCACAAACATAATTTCAACAATAATACAAATATATCACGATGAAACAGAAGGGTGTTCATTTACCTGTTTGACAAGTTCAGGCCCGTTGTGACTTAATAGAATTCTGAGATTCTAAGTCCTGCTTCCTGGTCTATGAGTGAAGATAGTTCTCTGCTAGCTAAGGAGATGTTACTTCTTCCTCGTCTCACACACGACTGACCAAGCTGAGCTAAGATTTGACACAGTCAGAACTGCTCTACCCACTGAGCCTGCTCTGATTGGTTAAAACGGTCCGATTCAAAACTCAAGTGCTGAGTCACTGCGCTGTGTGTGTGGCTCAGGCTCGCAGTGTGCTGTAATTTAATTGCTTGATGTGTACTACACTGACTCTCTACTGTTACAATGACTACACATGCTGAATAGTCAATGAGCAGAGTTAAAACTAGCCAATTCGTGACAATGCTGCAACAAGCCACTTAGTTTGACAGCAGCAGCAGCAGCGCATAATGATGTCACCTTTGTCTGCGAAAAAATTTAACGTGATAGCACATTTGATATGACCATCTTGCGTGAAAACACGAGTTTTAAACGCAAGATATACTGCGTATATACTTTTCGCTGAAACTCTGAACATAGTTTACAACAAACCGTTTTACATGCAATAGATAATCTATGTGACCGATTTATCTTTTCCAAGTAGATGCTGTCGCCTCGGGTATATTTCACAACGTACCTCCCTCCCCAGCAAGATCAACGAAGTGCAATTTGCAATTCTAAAAGCAGTTTATTTGAAAATCAGTGCACACGATAATTTTGCTAAGTGCGCTGAAACAGGTCTGCAATTGCAATGAAGTGGCCGGTAATGAGGAGAATTTAAAAAGCTTCCGAATCGCTTCGTCCTTTTCTCTCGAATTATACTTGCAGATTGTGTATGTCTGGGTCCTTTCAAAAAGCCTTTTGTACTTTCCCCCCGTTCTCTAGATTCAATTGTCTAAACTTGGGGTCGAATGCGGCACGATGTGCAAAATTGTCGCCATAATTTCCTTTTAATCCGCAATAATAACACCAGCAGCAACAGCAAATGAAATCATCGTCATCATCATCATTATCGTCCTCATCATCATCGTCCTCATTGTCGTTGTCTTGAGCATCGTCCTTTTTTGTCATCATTGCCGTCGTCGTCGTGAAGCGACGTCGATCTGATCATCCTCACCACTACCCTGCACTCCGTTTTGCTTAGTTTCATCGATGAGCCTGGTTAGGAGATATACAATGATTATTGTATTGCTTTTTATGAAGTATTTGTATAACGAAGGAAAACTGCTCTAGATCTGATATAAATGTTTCAGCTCTCTTCAGAACTAAAGCTACTGATGTTTAGAACTGACAAACACCATACATGAATGCAATCACAACAATAAGGTTGTATTGTGTTATTGCGTATCGTATCGTATCGTATTGTGTTGAATTGTATTGTGATAGTTGTTTAAAACGGTCGACCTGTTCCGTTCGTAGACAGATGCAGTGTGCCGTCGAATTGCCGTTTGGTCCAAGGGAAATAATCCATGATCGGAGATTTTCTTGCGATATTGCAGTGCAGTTTTGATAGCTAGAGAGCCAATCCTCTCTCTCTCTCTCTCTCTCTCTCTCTCTCTCTCTCTCTCTCTCTCTCTCTCTCTCTCTCTCTCTCTCTCTCTCTCTCTCTCTCTCTCTCTCTCTCTCTCTCTCTCTCTCTCTCTCTCTCTCTATCTCTTCTCTCCTAGCTTTAGCCTAGATCTTCTGCTCCAGAAAACGGTTGATGATGATGATGATGATGATGATGATGATGATGATGATGACGACGATGATGACGATGATGATGATGATGATGATGATGATGATGATGATGATGATGATGATGATGATTATGATGACGATTATTATTAAGAGAAGAACGAACATCATAAAGATAATATTGCGCGTAAATGTACGAGGATTCATCTTCATCATCATCATCATCATCATCATCATCATCATCATCATCATCATCATCATCATCATCATCATCATCATCATATTGTAAACACTAAAATGAATGTTAATTTAATTTTTTAAAAAACGACTCCATTACCATCGTTACCGATTTCACCACTACCATCATTTTGCAGAGGCCGTTGAATACTCTCTCTCTCTCTCTCTCTCTCTCTCTCTCTCTCTCTCTCTCTCTCTCTCTCTCGGTCTATCTCCGTGCACTCTCTCCTCTTCCTTCTCCTCTTCCTTCATTCTCCCCCCCCCCAAATGCCACTCAGTACCAACCAAACACATACGTAATCAACCCTTGCACCGACCGAACCGTTAAGAATGCAACAATAGCATTAATGCGTGCTCCATCCGCAACCGCAACCAACCCTCTTTCCGTTACTCGCCTCACAACAACGCGACCTTGACAGCCAAACGTCAACGTAAAAAAAAAACAAACAAAAAAAAACACGGGGTTTTCCCCTCCTTTCTCGCTCTTTCCTCTTTTTGCTCAGCGCATTTGAGATTCTTTGCCGCAGCTGTTGGCCTGGGCTATTAAGGAATATACGATGTTAATCGTATTGTTAGATCAGCGAGTTTAGCTTTCTTCTAAGTGTGGCTTTAAGGGTTTGTCTATTATTATCTATTATTACTCCTTCGGATGAGAGTATAAACCGAGGTCTAGTCTGTGTCGCATACATTCCATCATAACGGACTTTAAAGATCATGACGCTCATGTCCTAGACGGGTGAGTGCCGGTGACAAGAACACACCCAGCATGCACTTAGGTCCTTTTCCCCATCCCTGGCTGCCCAGGATTGTGCTCAGTTGTACGGGCGTCAGACCATGCGCCCAAAGGCTGCGGGTGGGCGTCTCGGGCGGCTTGAGTTAGATCCTGTATCGGCCAGCGCCTTGAGCAGCTCTTGAGCTGGTAAAGCGCTATATAAGAACGATTAAATAAAATAATAAATAAATAATAAATTATCTGTCTCAATATCTGTCACTCTCCATCTCTTTATTATTTTTTTTGTAATAGATTGGCTGAACGGTCTTGTTCTGTGATTCCAAAAAACTGTATTTATTATAAAATTGTATTTTAAATTAAAAAATAAAAATACAAACCCGAGAAGACTTAAAAAGTGTCGTCAGTTTTCAGAATGTCGTCTCTCCGTTTTGGAAAACTCATCACCACTAGTTTTCGTCAATTTGACCTGAACACCGCCTAAGTGCCCACCTGCAGTCTCAACCATGGTCTGACGCCTCAAACATCTTAACACAACCCTGAGCGACTGGGAATTGGGGTGGGAGAGGGTGCCTAGTGCGTGTTGTGTGCATATTTGTAACCGGTACTCACCCTTCTAGGACATGAGCGTCAGGATCTTAAATGGAATTCGGGCGTACACAGACTAGACCTCGGTTTATACCGTATGATGTCTTTATTGTATTGTGACCGGCTAGTGGAGTGCATTCAGTGTTACCACTAGGGTTGTTTCGGCCGATCTTTTATGCGGATCAGTGGCGAGTCCTCTTTCAGCGAAGTTGTGGTCTTGATTTTTTGGGTCCTGATTTGGCTCGGGAGAGTTGTTGATTGATTGATTTATTGTTGCTTTAGGTCCAGCGGACCGCTGGACCTAAAGCAATAACCATGTAATGTAACGTAATGTAATCTATCTGAAAATGAAACCGTCCCTTATATTCACGCCTCGTATTCAGTGACTCATGTCAATTGAGTATCCGCTTGCAGCGAATAAAAAGCGTATCTTGACCATTTCACGATGTAACCTGTACACAATAAGCAGCAAAGATCGGCGTGTATCTTGAGTGTGCTGATACCTTGGCGCAATGGGTGCCGCTATCATCATCATCATCATCATCATCATCATCATCATCATCATCATCATCATCATCATCATCATCATCATCGTCGCCGCCGTCGTCGTCCTCCTCTTCGTCATCATCATCACCGTCACCATTATCGTTGTCGTCGCCATCGTCATTTCATCAAATGTCTTAAATTGTGATGCTAATAAAGAATGCAGGAAAAATTATGCAACAACTCGGTCTTTGAATGACTGATTAAATTACATGATTGGTTGTTAGATTTGTGGATTGCAAAGAAAGTGGATGGAGGAAGAGATGTTTTTGCTATGGATCTTTATTATTTCATTGTTATACCCTCAGTTTAGTTTTAAAATGTGCCACGCCTGATTTTCTCTCCAGGTGACTCAGGGGAACGAATCTTCAGTCATACATGTCAGCTTTTATTATTAGTTTCTTCCTGGTGGCCTTTTATTAACTCTCTAGTCCTTCTGCTGCTTCTAAGCTCTAGCTAGCTAGCTGCTGCTGTTGATGATAACGCTGCTAATGTTGACACTAAGTTAACCGGACTGGGGACCAAATCCCTTCTTCCCCTCCCGTCTCTGCGGCCGATCACGCCAAGATAACATCGCTTGTCCTTGAGGAACCTGCAAGATTCAGAGTTTCACTGATAAAGAGACTCGTTGATAGAGCAGTCCCTGCTATAATACGCACAGAATAGCTTACAGTAATGCACAGTACACAGTTACAGAATATACCAAACTTCTTTTGTTTGCTACCGCGCGTCTCAAAGTATGATACTAGTCGGGCGTGTCTTTGCTGCCAGAGCTCGTTATTAATGGCTTTGTAATTACAATAGGCCTGTTTAGGCTCAGTATTTTAGCCTGTTAATCCCTCACAGAATTTAGTGGACGGTTAGAATCCTGCAGATTTTCTATAGGATCTACGAGATATACAAATTCATATCATATACATTAAACTCATGAAGTAAACGCTGCACTTGTAGGTAAAAGTAGAAAGCCATTGTAGAATGGCGTAAAATACAAAGGTTAAACTCTTCAAGGAACACAAAAATGTCAGTGAGAAAAAAATATTTATTTCTTGATTGATTTCAAAATGTGACTCGCCCGATTTTTTCTCTAGAACACAACAATTTATCTGCCGAAGGGCTTGCTACTTTAACTTACAAGGTCAGCTAGGTTGTTACTTCATCTGCAAGAAGCCCACCGAAGTCATTGCACTGGCCTATTAAAGAATATCGGCTGTCTAGTACAAACTGGCCTATTAAAGAATGTCGGCTGTCTAGTAGAAACTGGCCTATTAAAGAAACTGAAACTGCAATGGACATTTTTTGGTTGTTCCAAACCTCTCCTTTTTTGGCAAATGCTTGCAATTGATGTACCAAAAAAAAACCCACGTCTGTCAAACCAAATTAAGTCGCCTTATATGGCGATGAGTCCCTTATATAGTAGCAGTGAGTTGGATGCTCTGGAACTGGAACAGAGAAGACAAGTCAGCGCTGAACGAAAGCGAGGTCATCGTGACATATTAGATTGTGCTTCTAGTGCAAGGTTCATTCGAGAGACAAAGAAGCAAGCTTTGCCACTGCGAGTCCTCGATTCTTTTTTTTTTTCTCCTCAAGGCCACCATTTTTTTCAAGGCCACGTCATTTAGTGCTATTGAAGGATGGGGGTGGAGGTTAGCTGGTGCAAGAGAAAGGAGGGAGGGAAGGATGAGACATCAAATGACAAAATCTAGAATGCCCAGGGTTTTTCCTTCCCTCTTACGGTTCTGGATCCAATCTGTCATTCCCGCATCAGAACAGCAGTTAGGGTTTTTTTAAGAAGGACTCAAGTCCAAGAGGCAGGTTATTTTTGGCGCTTATTTTCTATCAATCTCATTCTATCTGCTGTGATGTGATGTCGTCATTTTGACGCCTTTTGCTGAATGGGCGGCGGTGCGTTAAATTGTGTTTGTAGAGAAAAGAAGAAGAAGAAGAAGAAGAAAGGTGCCTCTCGAAAACGATTATGGCTGTGAAGAAGAAGAAGAAGAAGAAGAAGAAGAAGAAGAAGAAGAAGAAGAAGAAGAAGAAGAAGAAGAAGAAGAAGAAGAAGAAGAAGAAGAAGAAGAAGAAGAAGAAGAAGAGAAGAAGAAGAAGAAGTGTGCCTCCTTCAAGAAAGAAAACAACAACAATAACAACAACAGCAACAACAACAACAACAGGAGAAAAAAAGCCGAAAATTCATCTGATTTTTATTTTTCTCTTAAAGAAATGGGAAGAAGAAACAACAGAAAATTTGGAGGCACGGTCGCCTAATGGTAGAGCTTTGGCTTGCGGATCTGAAGATCTTGGGTTCGAGCCCAGACCGTGGCATTGTGTTGTGTCCTTGGGAAAGACACTTTACTCCCGTTTCCTACTCCTTCGGATGAGAGTATAAGCCGAGGTCTTGTCTGTGTCGCATACATTCCGTCATAACGGACTTTAAAGATTCTGACGCTCATGTCCTAGACGGGTGAGAGCCGGTGACAAGAACACACCCAGCATGCAACTATCTATATAGGTCCTTCTCCCCCATCCCTGGCTGCCCAGAATTGTGCTCAGTTGTCTGGAGCGTTATTACGATGCGCCCAAAGGCTGCAAGTTGGCGCCTCGGGCATCTTGAGTTAGATCCTGTATCGGCCAGGTACGGCGAAATATGTGCGCTATACAAATCCTCAATAATAAATAAAAAATCCCCGCCTTCTCACCTTTAGTTGTTTTTGAGGAAAACTAAATTGCAAGAGAAAATAACGACACCCGTTGATGAAATTGAATCCCTCAGTTCTAAGTTTTTCTTCAGTTTTATTCCTCTGTTAACTTTTTACATTCTTCAATTCCATTCCACTGTTATCAGAACCCCCATTCCTTTTTTTTAATTAAAAAAAATGAGTAGGACTCAGCAACGCATTTTTACTGAAAATAAAAACAGCCGCATGGCAGTCTGACGGAAGTGGCGAAAATTCTCAGCCTCAGCATCCCTCATCTCTCCTCCAACGGCCTGACCGGTTACGGGACTAATGATGATGATGATGATGAAGACGATGATGATGATGATGATGATGATTATGACTGTGATGATGATGATGATGATGATGATGATGATGATGATGATGATGATGATGATGATGATGATGATGATGATGATGATGATGATGATGAAGAAAGAAAATCTTACCTTTCGGTTTCTTCTTCCATCCTTCAGTTCTATGTCTATTCAGTTCTACCATTGCAAATGAATTGTAAACTTACATGTACACCGAGTCGGAATTTCCATTACTGCTTCCTCTTAAAAGCCTCCATCAAAATCAGATTACTGTTTTTTGTAGGTGTTTTTTTTTGTCTGGCCCTGAACGTGAACATTTGGAAAAGACGTTTGTAACGACTGGGGAATACACAATGACATGAGACAGAGACATATGCTGAAAAATAGCATCCTGGCATCCTCCCACGCAATAAAGCTCTGTTACTTCCAGAATTAGGCTGTTACAACGCTGTAAAAACAAAATGACTAATAGTATCCTTGGTTGCTACTAAAAACGTTGAAGGTTTCAGAAAAAGACATCAGACGAAGAAGAAGAAGAAGAAGAAGAAGAAGAAGAAGAAGAAGAAGAAGAAGAAGAAGAAGGGATCAAATTGGTTCCAAGGTCTTTAATGAGATCAGTGGAAACCCCCAGGTTGGCCGTTTGGAAAATGGGCTGACCCATCTGCACTCAAAACACAACCCCTCCCCTCCCCCAAAAAGTTTCCATGGAGGCAATAAAGCCTAAAAAGCTTAATGGCAATGGCCTTGGGATTTATTTTATAGGAGATCTGTGCTGTGAGGAATAGCCTGAAGTTGTAAGAAGTCTGGGACTAAAAGCTGGGACTAAACTGATTGAAGCGAGTTAAAATTGGACAACTTTTCCTGCCGAGGACAATTTGTTTAGGACCACCAAACATGATCATCAGACCATAGGAATAATTCACGATGGCATTTGCGGAATACTAATAAGGCAATGACTAACGGACAAACATATCAACGTTTGTGCTTGTGTACGATTAGTCGTTTGTACAATGCACGAAAGGGTAATGGGCATAGACATTTGAGCATCTAATAATGGATTAAAATGTCATCGTGTGTGCCTTGTGTACGATTGGCCTTTTGCACCATGCATGAAAGGGCAATGTATGTACAGACATTTGAGCATCTAATAAAGGTTAGTTAAATAGTTAGGTAGTTAGTCGTTGTTTATAAAGTACAGCGAACTACAAAGAGCAGAATCATAAAGAACTAAAGGACAAAAATATCGTTTGTGCCTTATGTACGATTACGATTAGCCTTTTGCACCATGCGAAAAAAGGTAATGTATGCAGACATTTGAATAACACTAAAGAGGACAGTAGTGACTGAATGTACACAACAACAACAAAATAATTTTGCGTGTACAACATGTCTCTGCACACCCACAAATCCGATCCGGGAGGGGTGGGGTGAGGGATTCTCTAGCTATGATAGTTGATTAACATTTAAACGCTAAACAATAGGAAATTATGTTTGAACCAAATAATAATGTATGTGCATATGTGTGTACGATAGAGTCGGGAAGAATCCATACCCTGCTGTGTAATTTTTTGTTTTGTTTTTACATAGTTACCCAGTTTTCGGCAACGGTATCATTTCCTGCAAGCTTAAAAGACCGAGACTGATGAACCAAACCGAAACAAAAAAAAAACACTTAAATGTGTGTATAGAAATGGCCTTGAATAACAAGTTGGAAAGGGGAAGAGTTTAGAACTTTTTACTATTATTTGTTATTTTTATTCAAAGACAATTTGTTTTTGTTTTTTTACAATTCTAAGTGCACTAGCTGAAACAAAATTATTAAGTGCATGTGTAGAAATGGCCGTGAACTACAAACTAGCTAGAAGAGACTTTTGGAACGTTGTATTTTCAAGTGAATTTGTTCTTTTATGTGTAAAAATTAAATGGCCTTGAACTACAAACTGGATTTTTTTAAATCCCAAGTGAACGACTTGTTGTTGTTGTTGTTGTTTTTGTTGTTCCAAATGAACTAGTCTTTTTTTTTAAATTCAAGTGAACTTGTCTTTTTGTTCAAAATGAACTGAGGCGCATAATACTGAAGGCCAAATGATCGAACGCGAACACGCGTCCAGGGCTCCGTAAATCACTTTGAAGACTTTAGAGCTGACAGGAAAGCAGTCCTCACCATCAAGACCATTCATGGGCACTGAAAGGAGGGATGCAGTGGGAGATGTGGAGGGTCAAGAAGACATTAAACTACAAATGCACCCACATTTGCCCATCCGTCTTGGGCCGTCCTCTTATTGTAAACCATCGATCGTCCTTGAAGAGGATCTGGCTATATCATTTTTTGGAGCGAATGAAGGAAGGAGGATCGAGGAATGACGAGTGGGAAGGAGAGAAGGAGTAGATTTCGGTGGCCGGATGGTACAGTGGGTTAGTCCCCGGTTTCATGTGCCGAAGGTAGCGGGTTCGATTCCCGGCAATTGGTAAACTTACGTGACTTTGGTAAACGAGATTAGTCAGGTCACCGAGAGGTTTCTCATGGTATTCCCGTTTCCTTACTCCCTTCAATAATAAAATTGGATGCACTCAATCTAAAATTTCAAACAAACAAAAAATGTCAATATTCTTTCCGCTTAGTAATAGAGAATAATTTCGTTTTTGGGTCTGATAACCGTCCTTTCTAATTACCTTTCTCTTTCGAAAGCTCTGAGAAATAGGTCTAAAATAGAACGGTCATCCTACGTGGATGGCGCTCTCCACAGAGACGAATGCACATCATACTTGCCAGTGATTTAGTTTACACAAAAAACAACCCGTCCCATGCATTTTACGGATCGTATTGAGGAAGCGCTTGAACACTTGCCTGCTTCTCTGTGTTTCTTCCAATGAAGGTCGTAGAGATACTGAGTGTTGCATCCAGCTTTACATGGTATGCTCATACAGAGACCCTCATTCAGTCTTTGGCTATTCATAGATGTGCGGAGAAACTGAATTTGCTTACTATTTTCTTCACTTTAAATTAACTACGATAAAACCTAATACTGAAATGATTGTACAAATAAAGTTTAACAGTCTTAAACTTACAAATTCGTTATTACACATGACTTAATTATAGAGGACTGTACTATTTTATTAGATTGCTCATATTTTTGTATGAATTGTGTTTATAAAGCGCGTTTTTTGTTCAACTCAAGTGCTACTCATTGCGCTGGACAAGAACATTATCCAAATCCAGCCACTTATCTTTGTACTTTTTTTTTTAATTAGATAACGCAGGTTAGCACTTTTCCAGCTCGGGTGCTGCTTAAGACGCTGACCGAGGTCAGGGAGTGTGGTTATGTAATCGACACTCGCCCGTCTAAAATATAAGTCCCAGGATCTTTATAGTCCTGCTATGGACAGATTAGACCACGGTTTATACTCTCGTACGAAATAGTAAAGTTTTGTATGAATAATGAACTTTGTAAACAATGTCACAATTTCGATTATTTATGGTTACATGCATTCTTAATGCATGCACACACATTCATAACACACACGCGCGCACATACACATAAATAAGATACACACACGCGCACACACACATGTGTGTAGAAACGACGTTGTAATGACATTCGTGAAACTCTACATACATTTTTTTGACACCTTTAACATTTTTTTGACATTTTTTGACTTTTTCCATTTTGTTTAATCTATCCCAAACCCTAACCCTAACCCTTAACCTAACCCTAAGCCTAACACAGCCCTAACCCTACCGGAACACTGTTTTGACGTCAAAATAACGTGGCCGTCAAAAGAAAGTATGTAGAGTTTCAAGTGTATGTCAGAGTAACGTCGTTTCTACCTAGCCACACACGCACGCACACACACACACACACACACGCACACATAATACGCACACATTTACACATAATAAATAAATAAACTTCTTTTTTTACGTTTAAACTTCTAAAGTTTTTTTTAGTTTTTTTTTGGGGTGGGTGGGGAGGGAGGGGGTTGGGGTGATACGGAGGAGGTAGGGGGGGCTTCCCATGGAATGTTAACAAGTGCTTTAAGACTACGCCTTGAACTATAAATGGTTTGCATCAGTACAGTTTGAGTGCATTAGTAGTTGGAAGAGAGAGTATGGGGCATGGCATGTTGTCACAACAGGGAGGACATAAAAGGCGTATACGAAAATGTTGAATGTTTCCTTTTTGTGTTGATTATTAACTGATTCTTATTTTATACAAATGCAAACAAAATAACGTATAACCTCATGCAAACATAACTCATGCACACATTGTTATATAATCATAAAATGATAAATGTTTCTCCAAACTCAACGCCAGACAAACTTGTACCACATACGATGATAGTACTTTCAATTAATCACACAGATATTCATTCCGATAATTGTATTCGCCGCAGAGGCATTCATTCTAGATAACACTCTTCCTTTCATTCCATAGTAAATATCTGCTCTCTTTCCAAAATAAATGAACGAGAACTTAATGTTAAAATCAACCACTCATTATCATGGCTTTCCATCCACGGCTAAAGACATAATTTTCTTGTTGAAGTTATCCCTAAGGTAGGAAGTCTTCTCCCCAAGGTATGAAGTTCACCTCCCAAGGCTGAAGTACTCTTCCTCCTCCCGTTTGAAGTGCTCAGCCTCCCGTTCGAAGGTGCTCATCCTCCAGTTCGAAGGTGCTCATCCTCCAGTTCGAAATGTTCCTCCCGTTCGCAACATCTATCACATATTTTATAACATATTCCTATTAGTCTCTTGTTGCGTCGACGACTTCCGCCGGCGTGACGTCATATTCGTTTCTTGACAACCGCCAACGGCTTCCGAAGATTTACGAATTATCCCGATTATTTCCGAACGTGAATAATCAACAACAAAATTGTATGTGGAATTCAAAATCACATGCACATGTATAAATCTCATACATTCCCACAGTCCATACAATTGCATTCGCGAACCGAATCATCTGGCTCAATGAATCTTACCCAGTCGCCTAAACCAATGTCCCCTCTGCGCGTCGACTTTAGACCTTTACCGAGTACGCGCGCGATCATTGGAAGATTTCCGGACTAAGCCATATAACATATCAATTTTCTTCATGTATCATAAAATAAAAATATACAAATACCCAACGATGAGTGAATAAAATACGACTGTTTTTGTGCCCTCCAATGTTGGCCGTTCGAAGGGTCACAGGTCAATCACTCTCTTTTCAGCTGGATTTTCCTCATACTTTGGTTGCTGGTCCCACTGTACCATTAGCGGGAAGCAGACCACACAGTAGTGCACCATTTAGCTTGTCCCATCAGCATCACCCACTATTTTGGCTTCCTCAAAATTACATGTAAATGTGTGCCGAGCACAAAATCACACTTCTGATGGTCGCTATTTCCATCCCTCTATACACTTTACTTCAAATTAATCCTTTATATCGTACACAAATAACGGTATCACAAATGCACGCGCCTATCTGAACTTCGAACTTCTACATAATACACATAATTATGCCTACGAATTTAATATGAATTGTGACACATGGCAATAAACATCTGAGCACTCTATAAAATATAACTGGGTTTAAGTTCTGTTAGTCTGAGCACCAATAACGACTACGGAGTTTAAGTATGGAAATTGTTATTTACTTTAGTCTGTCGCTAATGTTAATGAAAGGAAAAAAAGAAAAAACACAGAAAAGTCTTCAGTGATTAGAGCATGTTCTAAGACCTGGAATTGTGCACTGTTTAAGATAACAATGGAATTGATGCTTTGTGGACCCAGACTGGTAAAATAAATATCATACACTCTCACAATACGATACAACACAACACAATCATAAAGGCAATTTCTGTTTGTTTTTTTAATTGGACAATTGCATTGTGTTTTAGGTGTTTTAGTGTAGTGTAGTGTAGTGTAGTGTAGTGTAGAGTAGTTATTACCTGCAAACAAAAAAGCAGCTTTTTAAAACACTTTAACAACAGCAATAACAACATGCGTTAAATCACCAAAAAAAACGTGTTTTCTCTTATTTAGAACACGCACCGCGGTCGCAGTCAACGGAATTTCAAATTTAGGATGCATAGACTTAGCGGGGGGTGGGATGGGGTTGATATTTTTAAAACGAAAGTATACTGCAGGAAAGGTTAATGATGTGAAGGGGTTGGGGTATGATGGTGGAAGGCGGAGGGGAAGTATGGGCGAGTGAGGGTGGGGGAAGGGAGTTATAATTAGCATCATCCATTACACATTGGCTTCTAACGGATGCCCGTGTCTTTGCTTCTTTGAGTGCATTTGCATTTGAATCGTCCGAACGTCGTCCATGGGAGTACAGGGTCGTTTTCTGCAGCTTGTTTGCTTTTGTTTTCGGCAAAGCTTGATGATAACCATCATCATCATTAGGCGGCTGAACTGAGGGGACTTTCGACAGATAAATATACCTACTGCTTCATCGTTGGCAGAGTTGAACACGAACGGCCTTCGTTCGGGTCCGAGCGCGTACATCTACACACAACATAGTTCGTTCTTTAGAAATTGTGAATGGTGCGAAGAGTACGAAATTCCATGTTTGGAACAAGATAGTCTCTAATACTAGTAATAGACAATTTACAGTACTGTGCATCACATATATACGAGATCTCACGTATAGAATATACGGGTTGAAAATGAGAATACAATTTCTTTTCTGGTCACAAACACACTTTGACAATTTTATTCCGATTTTTTGACAGAGAATTATAATACAAAGAATCGTATTTGATTAAGATGTAACATTGAAATCAACAGGTGCAGGCAGAAAATAAACTCACAACTACGCACCCAAAACACACACAATATTATGCACAGTGACATATGCATAATGGACACAGCCAACTTTTTTTTCTTGCATATGAACAAATGAATGATTCATTGAGCGGAAGGGGCAGTTCTGTGGCAATTTATTCCATTTCAGCACAAGTCAGTCGCTTCAATTTCAATGAGTGCATGAACGAATAGACCTCTCTCTCTCTCTCTCTCTCTCTCTCTCTCTCTCTCTCTCTCTCTCTCTCTCTCTCTCATTTTTTTTCTTTTTTTTCTCTCATCTCCCCCTTTCTTGTTTCTCCCTCTCCCTCTCCCTCTCTTTTTCTCTCTCCCCCTCTCTATCTCTCTCTTTCTTCCTCTTCTCTCCTCACACACACACACACATACACACACATGTACTAAATAACAGTTGCACTTGCATGTGTATGACTACATAAGCATGACTTAATAATTATAGAGAATAATACTGTATACTTTAAAACCAAAATAATGTATGCATATCACAACAAGTAGCACACACACACACGCACACACACACACACACACATACACACACATGCACACAGAAAGTTCCCCTATCCCCATACACATTCCTCCTTGCCATTCATGACAAGGCCACGTTGAAGGCATGAGGGTGGGTTAAGAGACGATCAGACAAGTAATCGGCAAGAAAAATGGTCATTGGCAACAAGAGGCAGAGTGCAGGGGCTGATGGATAGATGGACATTAGATGGCTAAGTTGCAAGATAAATGGGCATCAAGGTCCGAGCTGGGCACACGAGCCGTGTGTCTAAAGAGTGAATGTTTCCAAGGGATTAGGGGAGAATGGAGACTAAATGGGGAAGCCAAACATGTGTATAATTACAAGATGGCCAGCTATTCCAATGTATTTCTAGACTCACATCGCCTACATAGCGAAGGCGCCCCATGCGGTTAGATCTAGACCAGATCCTATATCGGCCAGCGCCTTGAGCAGCTCTTGAGCTCAAAATCGCTATTTAAGAACGGCTAAATAAATAAAACTAGCTGACAACCAGCATTTTTAAAAGAGTTAGTTTTCGCGTGAACTCGTCGGCTCGAGTTTTCTTTTAAAGCAAAATAAAAACATGGGTAATTTGGCCACTTCTTAAACAATTTGCAAGTTATAAAATTTTTCAAAATCTGTTTAGGCAATTTTAAGATACAACGTGTTTAAATAATGATGGATCTCGGTGACCTTGACCAAGGTAATGTTACAATGAAGCTTGAACAAACTCTGTCCAGTAGTTCTTGATATATGGTGCGCGACGGATTGACGAACGGACCGATATTTGTCTCGTTCTAATTCCCAACCATTTCAACGTATTCCTACACGATATCTGAAAAATACCATGAAAAGGGAACAAATTTGGGAGCGCGGGCATCACGGTCCGGATTTCCAGCTTGAGTCTATAGAGTGAATGGCAGAGGAAAAGATGTGTGCTTTAAACTACTCAGTGGTCCATGGCGTTACGATAGTACGCTATTTGCAGCAAGTTGTGATCAATAACTTCGGCCGCAACGTCACAAGACCTTGAGACTTGGCGTTATATCTCTTTTTTTTTTTTAAATCTCGTTTTCTGGTCCTTGGCGTCGAAAAAAATAGCGATGTCTCGTAGGCATGTTTTGGAGTAAAATGCAGCTGGAAACTTCTTATAAAGCAGGCAGCAAGTGCACTGACCCTTGGTGATCAGTGGGAAATGAATACACAGGTCGGGGAACTAGAAGATGGATAGTCATCATCTCAGGATATTGGTATCTGATGGCCCCATAATGGACAACATAATAAAAAATGAGAAGAAGAAGAAGAAGAAGAAGAAGAAGAAGAAGAAGAAGAAGAAGAAGAAGAAGAAGAAGAAGAAGAAGAAGAAGAAGAAGAAGGAAAATAAAGAAACCAAGAAACTGGATAAAGACTAAGACAAAAAAAGTTTAGTAGTAGTAGTAGTAGTAGTAGTAGTAGTAGTAGTAGTAGTAGTAGTAGTAGCAGCAGCAGCAGCAGCAGTAGTAGTAAGAAGAAGATGATTGATTGATGATGATGATGATGATGATGATGATGATGATGATGATGATGATGATGATGATGATGATGATGATGATGATGATGATGATGATGATGATTAACAAGAAAAAGAAGGAAAATAAAGAAACCAAGAAAGTGGATAAAGACGAATACAAACAAATTTAGTAGTAGTAGTAGTAGTAGTCGTCGTCGTAGCAGCCTCAGCAGCAGTAGTAAGAAGAAGAAGAAGAAGAAGAAGAAGAAGAAGAAGAAGAAGAAGAAGAAGAAGAAGATGATGATGATGATGATGATGATGATGATGATGATGATGATGATGATGATGATGATGATGATGATGATGATGAGCAAGCAGAATATGGCCACTCAGTCCCCTATACACTACTGTGTCCGGGGACGTTAATCTAACCAACGAGAAAATGACCCTTTGGAGGATGGTATCTTGCCCTTTTTTGTCTTACATCTGACGTTGTAACTGACCTACCTTGCCGACATAATCTACACATTAATTGTAAGATTAGTCTGGTATTATACAGTACAGTAATGCCTTACTGAATACAATACTGACGTATAATGGAATAGAATTTGACATACGGCATGATAAATGCTATTGTTTCCAAAACAATGGCAATCTGTTTCCGACAGAACATAAGAAAACCACTTAAACACAATGAATGATGTCCGTAATATCCGTTTCAATAACCATAATACATTTCTTTTTTTTAAATTTCTTTTGTTGTCTTCTTCTTCCAACTTTTTATTTTTAATTTCTCTTCGTCTTCCATCTTCTTCTTTTGCTTTGCGGTAACTTAAGTTAATATAATTAATACACCTTGATACAAAATCATCATTATGAACAACAGTATAACTGGAATGTGCTGCCCTACTGTATACAGAGCTTAGGCTACAAAATGTTAGAGAGACAAAAATACTTTAGGTTGTGATTGTCTTGCCTATAAAAGGAGAACATTTTGGGGGGTAACGTTTTATTGTCCCTTTTTATCGGTAAATTCTGGGCCGTCTCCCCTGGGGAAGGCGTAGTCGCAGCCTGTGGCACGCCCAAACCTAACCTACCTAACAATAGTTACGCTTTATTTTTTTGAATTTTGCTGGGTGAGCAAACCGTAGTACCCGGAGAAAACCCCCGAGACGTTGCCCGAGTCGAACGTAAATAATATTCGGAGAAACATAACGCACAGATATGCTGGATCGATCCCACCCCTGTCAGGCGCCATTGGGTTTTTGGCTTGTGAACAAGGCAAGTTGGTCCCGCTTTAGCCCACTTGGCCACAACGCTCGCCCCGGAGTTAAATGATAACAATCTGGACATACTCCTTATTTGAAGCTGTCCTCCTGGGTTAAAGGTGAGACTAGGAAAGAGTTATCTCCCTTTCTCTGCCGCCAATGGTTTATATCTGTGGAATTGCATGAAGATGCTTTACCTCTGGACTCCACTCAAGCATCTTCGTATGCTATTGGAAATCAGACATCTGATTTTGAACAATCCCAGCCGACACCTTGACGAGGTGAGAGCACAGCAAAATGGCCATCTGTATCTACGGCACAATTCCACAATTATAAACCATTGACAGCAGAGGATGGGTCTTTTCTATTTTGACCTTTAACCCACCAGGATGGCTTCCAATAACGATTATGTCCAGAATCCTATCATTTCACTCCGGTCCCCAATTCATAGATGAGACAATCACAACTTAAAGTATATTTGTCTCCCTTGTTCATTCTCGCCAGCGGTCGCGCTTCGTTATAACCATGTACAACGTATCGTTTGCTAACTTTCTTGCAGAAGTATTTTACATCGCGTAGTAGAGAACACAACGGTTCATCTTGAAGGGCGACACGGTTACCGCGAGCTTGTCAATTGTCATGTCAGGAAAACCATGTGTTCTATCAGCGATGGATTAACACGCATTTTGCACTCTGTTCCTCTTACCATCAATTTTACGTTAAAATGTCATTCTTTCCTTGCAAAAATGGTAAACAAGAAGTCTAATGCATATGGTGGTTCTATAAACAATGGTCTTAGTCTAAAACAAAAAAAAGGCCTTTGTGCTTAACGGTAGTGTCCCAGGTTTAGTCTCACAGTTTTCTTTTACCTTAATTTATGCATGCATTGCAGTGCAAAGGGAAAAAAATAAGAGTGACAATGACAGGGACAATAAGGTTTGGGCAAAACGGGAAAGACGATGATAACAACAGCCACAGCCACGGTGATCCTTACACTGAAAGTGACATTTGACACGGGACCAAAACAAACAAACAAACAAACGAATAAACAAACAAAGACAAAAAACATAACACACACAAACAGTTTGAGAGTAGGGGTACCCTCAAGAACAATAGATAATGAATTGTACGTACAAGTATGTATTTATTATTTTATTATTATTATTGAGGATTTTTTATAGCGCACTTATCTCGCCGTACTTGACCAGACTCTAGGCGCTGGCCGATACAGGATCTAACTCAAACCGCCCGAGACGCCCACCCGCAGCCTTTGGGCGCATGGTCTGACGCCCGGACACCTGAGCACTATCCTGACCAGGCAGGGATGGGGGAGAAGGACCAAGTGTATGCTGGGTGTGTTCTTGTTACCGGCACTCACCCGTCTAGGACATGAGCGTCAGGATCTTTAAAGTCCGTTATGATGGAATGTATGCGACACAGACTAGACCTCGGTTTATACTCTCATCCGAAGGAGTAGGAAACGGGAGTAAAGTGTCTTTCCCAGGGACACAACACAATGACCCGGACAGGGCTCGAACCCGGGACCTTCCGATCCGCAAGCCAAAGCGCTACCATTAGACCACCGTGCCAGTCAGTCAGAGACGTCAGAATAGCCCATTCGGAATGGTTTGGTGGGATTGGGTTACAACTTAACAACAGCACACACAAAAAGACACGAAAGGAAAATCGCGGAATTATCAACGACAGATCGAGATCGAAAGACAGACACACAGAGGCAAACAGACAAACAGAGATGGGATGAAAACTAAAACTAAAGATGAAAAGGTGGCTAACCGCTTTATTATTATACATTTTGAAAGTGTACAAAGTATGCCTACTATTATTATATACAAACGAAGGTGAACAACCTCATTTCTGTTACTAGTTACCAGCTATTTTCTATTCATTCTTGTTTTCGCTGTATGAAAAATGCTTCCATTGAAACGATAAGGAACGTGATACTTTTTATGACAGCGTCTGACTGATGGCATCACAGGTAGTTTCATTCGGCATGGTAATAGTAAAATGGAAATAAATGGTAGTTTCATTGGGCATGGTAATAGTAAAATGGAAATAAACTATAAATGAGATAAACTCATTTCTAAGTTGCCAGCATTGTACGGTAAACGATGGCAATCTCCTCACACGAGTCTTTTGCTATCTGGAAACAAGATATTTCTGTAATAGTATAGTGTATAGTATGTGCGTTGACGGTAGTGAATACAATTTTGATGTCGTGAAAAGACAAGCCGTGAAAAACACGCTTGTAAAACATGTTAAAACAGTATCAGTATCAGAAACGTTGTTAGTCTATATAATACTTGTTCTATAAAATTAAATGATGATGAGGAGGAGGATGAGGAGGATGAGGAGGAGGATGAGGAGGAGGATGAAGATGATGATGATGATGATGTGATGATGATGATGATGATGATGATGATGATGATGATGATGATGATGATGATGATGATGATGATGATGATGATGATTATGTTGATGTTGATGTGACTAT
Organism: Oncomelania hupensis; assembly: GCA_036898135.1. Classification (NCBI taxonomy): domain Eukaryota; kingdom Metazoa; phylum Mollusca; class Gastropoda; order Littorinimorpha; family Pomatiopsidae; genus Oncomelania; species Oncomelania hupensis. The sequence goes on from CM072513.1 coordinate 61,556,609, forward strand.
GACCACAACATAAGTACCAACATTATTGAACTAATCAAAAGCCTGAATGACAAGGCTACCAGTGCAGTCCTCCACAACAGCGCCATCGTGAAATGGTCAGATTAACAATCGGCGTGCGTCCAGGATGCCTACTTTTTCCAACACTCTTCAAAATCTTTCTGGAGCGCATCACGTCAGATGCCCTTGCAGATCATGAAGGCGCAGTCAGCATAGGGGGTACAGCAATCTCCAACCTCCGTTTAGCGGATGACATTGTAATTGTATCCGACTGTTACACTCAGTTTGATGTTGGTGTTTTCTATCAGTATCTGATTCAGCCCCGATGCTTGAATTCCTGATAGGGTGTAACTCAGATTCGTTTATTCACACAGCCCGTCCAAACAGCATACAAGTCACAAAGTCGACGTATGAAGTTTTCCACTTTTATTCAGCACACATCAACAACTGCATACAATTCTCAATTCAACTCAACAACTTTCACAGCAACTTTCCAAATCACTATCAACAACTTTACTGTCTCAACAACAATCTCGGCACACGATTAAATAACCTCTCTCTTTTCTGGAACAATTTGGTATACTGTAGAAATGACGTACTGCCACCAATCGAACTAAAGATCGTCATCACTGGCTTACGTCATTACACATTTCTTCTCCTTCCGGATCGTTCCTTCAAATTTCTACAATTATCCCGAATCTTCGATCGATAGTAAACAAGCCGATCCAGAAGATTCTACAACAATATCGACTAACGGAAATTATCAACGTTATACAAAGCCTCTCCAAACAACAATGCAAACTCAAATCAAAGGTAAATAAACTCTATTATTGAATACTTTGCAAATCGAAACGATTAGATCTATCGTACACGCTTTAGACACACTTTCGTTCGTTTCAACGTAACATAACCCCCCACTCAAGAAGAAATTTACTTAATTTCTTTCAACAACGTTGAAACGTAATGCACAAACAATGTACAGAATTAAAACTTATTTCAGACTGTCTCATTTACTGTCAATGTTCTCAGTTTATATACACAGAGTCAATGTTTCTCATTTGCAAATCTTTCTGGATACTGTCAATGTTCACAGATCATTTACCCAGTCAACGTTTTTCATTTTCAAGTCTGTCATTATCAATATTCTTAGTTCATCCACACAGTCAATGTTCTTTCGTTCGCAAGGAATCGACGCCCTCGTCAGTTGCGGTCGTCATCGGCCCAGGGTCAAAGACGGTGATCTCGTGGGCTTTCCTGGAGTCAGTGCGTCCTCCGTTGTCTTTTTCTTCCGTCGGATGTCCGACGCAGTCGACGTTGTCAGCTCCCAGAATGCATTCGCTGGGTCTCACGGTCAGGTTGGCTTCTGCGGGACGGTGGAACAGCTCCCTCAAGGTCTGCAGATGCTCCTTCCAGGTCTGGGTGTGGACTTCATGTTCGACCAAAGTCGTAGAGCCTGGGACATCACTGAAGCTAGGGGGAAATTCGCCCATAAGGTCCTTGAGCTCCATCTTTTGACCTTCCGTCAAGCTCGGTCCTAGCTTAACATCATCGATGTCTTCTTTGCTGTGGAAGTCTCCCAGTTCCAACAGTTCCTCGCTGTCAAAGCTGTTGTCGATCTCAGCTGCTGTTGCCACATGCACAGTCTCTGTTGGCCTTTCCACGTACAGTTTAAGGAGGTTGGCGTGGTATATCTTGGAATGCTGGCCGACCTTCACCTTGTAGTCGTTGATCCCCACCACGGTCTCCACTTCGTACGGGCCTTTCCACTGCATCAGCAACTTATTATGATCAGTAGGTAGCAGCACCAGCACTTTGTTGCCAGGTTTAAACTTCCTGTTCACAGCCCTACGGTCATAGTAGTGCTTTCCACAGTCTTGGGACTTCTTCAGGTTTTCTCTGGCTATCTCGAGAGTCTGCTCCAGCTTCTCCCGTAGCTCAAACACGTACTGGTAACTGTTCTTCACCTCTGGGGTGTCTACTTCTTTCGTCCACAGTTCTTTTAGGATGTGCATCGGCCCTCGGATGGTTCTTCCGTACAGCAGCTCGAACGGAGAAAAGCCGGTGGACTCCTGCGGTACTTCTCTGTAGGCGAAAAGTAAGGCGTTGATATAGCGATGCCATTGTCTGGGCTGCTCGCTGCACAGTTTCTTCAAGGTGGACTTCAGCGTAGCATTGAACTTCTCGACAAGCCCGTTGCACATCGGATGGTAGGGTGTCGTAGTCAAATGCCGGATGCTCAGCAGTCGGTTGACCTCCTTCATACAGTCAGAGACGAACTGTGTCCCGAGGTCTGTTAGAATTTCCTCAGGCACTCCAAGCCTACTGAACATGTCCACCAGTGCCTCTGCTACAGTTTCAGTGTCAATCTTCTTCAGTGGCACTGCTTCTGGGTACCGAGTCGCATAGTCCACTAAAGTCAGTACCCACCGATGACCTTCTTCACTCGGAGGTCTTATTTCGCCGATTAAGTCTAAGGCCACCCTCTTGAAAGGTCGGTCGATTAGAGGCATTCTCTGCATAGGCACTTTCGGGACCCTTCCTCGAGGTATGGTCTTCTGGCAAATGTCACATGATCGGCAGAAACGGCTGACGTCCGCATGAAGTCCTGGCCAGTAGAACACCGCCTGGATTCTGTCCGACGTCTTCTTGATGCCCAGGTGACCTCCCATGATTGAGTCATGCGCTACTTCCATCACCTGGCGCCTTAGGGGTAACGGTACCAAGACTTGACGTAGTGGTTTCCCTCCGTTGACCCTCGGGTGCTGGAAGATTCGATACAGGATCTTGGCCTTCACCTCAAAGTAGACCGTACCACTGCCTTTGGTCACGTGGTCCTGGCGGTTCCTGTACTTGTTTAAAGTACCATCAGCTTCCTGGAGCTGGATAAGCTTATCTCTGTCCACGATGGCAGCTTTAGAGTTGTCGGCGACCTTCAGTGGCGTAGACGTCGTGTCTCTCTTGGCCTGGGCCCTGGTTGTAACAGCACCGACGATCTCTGGTCGGCAGGGCTGAGCCGGAGTAGCCACATTGTCCCGTAGCAGCTCTGAAAGGTCTCCATCGGGAAATGGCAATGGATCCTCCTCCACAACTTCGACGCGTTGGGTTGAGGCAGGACTCCATTCTGGATCGGGGTCGTCGGGCCGTCTCGCGCCGTCGATATTCCCGATCATCAAATCATACAGCGGCTTCTTCAGGCAAACCGCTTCGACTTCGCCTATGTAGAAAGGGGTGTTGACATGAATTTTTGCAACTGGCGCTTTCACACATTTGCTGTCAGCCATGAGTGTCCATTTAGAATCGCCAGTGAACTGTTCTTTAGCGATTAGGTCTTCTTTGACGATGACCCCACTGCAGCCAGAGTCTCTTAAAACAGTCACTTCATGATTTCCGACGCGTCCCTTGGAAACAGGCATGTTCTGTACGGTCACAGCTGCGCTAGCGACGACGGGGATGGATTTTCCGTTGGCAAGGAGAAGTTGGCCATCGGTCATGCACTCTTGCACGTCCGCAGGAGTAGCTGTGAGCTTGGTCTCACTCGGAAGAATGACGCTCCCGCCGCACACTTGATGGTCAGATCTACTGTTTTGCCGTTGATTGGAGAACCGCCTCTGCCGGTTGCCCGCCGCTGCATTGTCCGTAGTGCTCCGCTGTCCGCTACTTTTGTTTTGAGGACAGTTAGCCGCTCTGTGGTCTGTAGCGTTACAGGTGAAACAGCCTCTTGAATGCCCTTCCCTGGGAGGAGGCGTGGAGTCCGTCTGTCTCTGGCTCGTCTGGCTCCCTTGGATCTGGTTCCCATGGCTTCCAGTCTTCTGAAAATGTTTCGTCGCGCTGGGTGGCCCCAACGTTTTCTCATGAGCGATGAGATATCTTTCAGCAGCCTCAGCAACGTCTTTTAGCGTCTGCAACTTTTGTATTTCCAGGTGGATCGCGAGGTCCTTAGGGCAGGCTTTGAGTAATTGTTCCCTCACGATCAGCTCATGGAGACTCTCGTAAGTCTTCCCTTTGCCTGATAACTCCACCCACTTGTGTAGGTATGATGACAGGCGCTCCACAAATTGCTTTGGTGTCTCGTCTGACAAAGGCCGGCATTCACGAAAGCGTTGACGGTAGCCCTTTTCTGTAAAGTTGTAGCACTGCAATAGGGCCGCTTTCAAAACGTCGTAGTCTTTGGCGTCATTATTCGACAGTCTACTGTAGACATCGAGCGCCTTCCCCGTCAGTAGTGCGCTGAGTATGATCGCCCAGTCTTGACGTTGCCATTTAGCGCTTTCGGCGAACCTTTCAAACCTCGCTAGATAGCTGTCGATCTGGTCCTTTTCGTCGACGAACACTGGCAATTTTGGAGCCTTGAAGTCACTGATAACTTGTGGCGCATGCTGCTGTTGCTGGATGCGCGCCAACTCTAGTTGGAACTGACGATCAGCTTCTCTTTCCTCACGCCTGCGCTCATCTTCTCTTTCTTGCCGCTGCTGTTCAATTTCCAGACGCTTCAGTTCAAATTCTCTTTCTTCACGGCGACGCTGCTCTTCTACTTCTAGACGCTTCTGTTCTAGTTCTATTTCTTTTTCTAGACGCTTCTCTTCCAATTCTCTTTCTCGTGTTCTCTCCTGAGACTTGACGTACTCCGTCAGCTGCTTGCCTTTTAGATTCAGTTCAACCCCTTTCTGCCAGAAGTCAGCCATCTTGATGCTTCTGGAAAGTTCTTTTCTAGAAAGTTCTTTTCTGGAAAGTTCTTTTCTGGAAGGTTCTTCTTCTAGAAAGTTCTTGACTGTAGAGTTCTTTTTTTTTTCTTTTTCTGGAAAGTTCTTGACTGTGCTGTACCTTTCTAGACTGTTCTAGAACAGCACGCTTTCTGCAGTAGCGCTGATGCTTGTCACTAGTCGCCTTCGCTGACGCAGGCCCCGCTGTCCTCGTCGTATGCGACGCTGCACCACGCTGGTGTTGATGTATACGCTCCTGTGCTGAAGTAGACGCGACGTCCGCTCGACGCTCGCTGTAACACTGGCGATGTAGCTCCGAGACTGTCCCTCGACGTAGTCTTACGGCAGCCACGTAGTCCCGACTGTTGTTCGCTCACGAAGCAACTCTTCAGCGACTACACGCCCTTGCAGTCAACCCGAATCTATCGGATGTAGTCCCAGTATGTTGGCCCCTCTCGACGCAACTCGTTGGCGGCTACCCTCGATGACTGCCTCTCGTAACGTTGACTCGCTTGTTGTAGCAGTTGAACCCTTGGCTATGGCGTGAATCGCGGCTTGACCCCCAAAATGTTACACTCAGTTTGATGTTGGTGTTTTCTATCAGTATCTGATTCAGCCCCGATGCTTGAATTCCTGATAGGGTGTAACTCAGATTCGTTTATTCACACAGCCCGTCCAAACAGCATACAAGTCACAAAGTCGACGTATGAAGTTTTCCACTTTTATTCAGCACACATCAACAACTGCATACAATTCTCAATTCAACTCAACAACTTTCACAGCAACTTTCCAAATCACTATCAACAACTTTACTGTCTCAACAACAATCTCGGCACACGATTAAATAACCTCTCTCTTTTCTGGAACAATTTGGTATACTGTAGAAATGACGTACTGCCACCAATCGAACTAAAGATCGTCATCACTGGCTTACGTCATTACACATTTCTTCTCCTTCCGGATCGTTCCTTCAAATTTCTACAATTATCCCGAATCTTCGATCGATAGTAAACAAGCCGATCCAGAAGATTCTACAACAATATCGACTAACGGAAATTATCAACGTTATACAAAGCCTCTCCAAACAACAATGCAAACTCAAATCAAAGGTAAATAAACTCTATTATTGAATACTTTGCAAATCGAAACGATTAGATCTATCGTACACGCTTTAGACACACTTTCGTTCGTTTCAACGTAACACAGACAATGGGTCCCGAAAAGAAGTCCTCTCCAGGATAGCACATATAACTGCTGCCCTGACAAGGTTGGAGCCCATTTGGAAAGACAGGATCATCAGTCTCCATTTTAAGGTAAGGTTGCTGCGCTCCCTTGTCATCTCCATCTTCCTATACCCCACAGCAGACCTACAACGAAGAATACAAAGCATGGAGATGATTTGCTACAGAAGACTTCTAGGCATTTCCTGTACCCAGCACATTATCAATGACGAAATCCGACAGACCATCACACAAGCCATTGGTCAACCAATGACATGCTCACGGTGGTGAAGAAACGGAAACTCCTATGGACGTCACCAGAGCATCAGGCCTTACAAAGACTATCCTGCACGGCACGGTGCAAAGAGGTAAAAAGAAGAGAGACAGAAAAAGAGGTGGGAAGATAACATTCGAGAATGGACTGCCTTGACACTGAGAAAGATGGAGTACGCTGGTTAAACGATCATCTGTGGTGGTGCCCCAACGTCTTTCGATGCTACGGGATAGGAGTTAGGATAGATGGGATAGGTTGTTGTTGTTGTTGTTGTTGTTGTATGTCGCCAATGAATATTATATTTTATGTTAGGTTTTCAGCATGCGATACGCCAAACTTTCATTGTCTTTTTTTTTCCGACTTTTGTAATAGCGATCCCTTCAGATCGCCGCTCTTTGAGCTCGATTGAAGAAAAAGCGCATGATTGCATCCTGTATTATCATTATTATTATTATTATTATTATTATTATTATTATTATTATTATTATTATATAAAAATGTATTGACTTGGATTTTATTATTATGATCGTGATCACGATTCTTCTTCTTCTTCTTCTTCTTCTTCTTCTTCTTCTTCTTCTTCTTCTTCTTATTATTATTATTATTATTATTATTATTATTATTCCATTTTATAACAATACTGAGACAATATACGAAACACTTACCATGATGCCGGACAGAAACCCTCTGCAGGGCACAGCCATATAATATACAAATGGATGACAGAGACACTAATACCGAGACAACGGCATCATCGGTAGTCAGTACAGTGACAGTTTCTAAATCAGTATAGCGACCTTCGCTAGTAACACTGCCCGCTCGTATGTGAGTGATACTAATAGGTGAATTAATGCAACGACCTCGGTCTCGAGTCGCTCGAACTTCTTATTACAGACGGCGTCAATACTGATGGTATTACTGGTTAAATGCAGGCTTAAAAATACGATACACGGACACACACACACACTGCTGCCCGTTCTTTAAAACGACTCGGAGAGTAGCTCACTGACGAAGACGAGACAGAGCTAGAAGCCAAAGGAGATCACAACACGCCAGATTAAAAAGATTCTCCAAGCTAGAGGTTCAATGATACAATGACAGGTAGAATAAGATGCAAGCCATTAGACCACAGTGAAGTTTAGCGTGGCAAAACTATCAGATGTGTAATAATGTTTGAAGTTGATGATAAATTTGCAGTAAAGCACCTCACAGACACTCAATATCTGCTTGATTCTGTTGGCGCCTGGCCTTGTAATTGGGTCCGAGTTTTTGCAATGGTTGTTCATGTTCTTTTACGGCCTATTTTATTACCTTGACAGCTGACCAGACTGACCAACACATGGCCGTAGTGAAACGAGATCCCAGACGTCATTTAGCGAGCAACCGACATCACAAAGGTTCCGGACAAAGGAGGTTCTTCTTAATCGAGACAAAATGAGATCTTGTCACCGAGCACTGGAATTCCATCAAGGATACAGTTTTCTGTGACACAATGATACAATCGAAGCACGCAGATGATTATTGAGAAGCCCGAGAATTTCCTTTTGCGAGAGAGAGAGAGAGAGAGAGAGAGAGAGAGAGAGAGAGAGAGAGAGAGAGAGAGATGATAGCATGGTTTTCAGTTTATGTTTCCGAAGACCGAAAATGAACTGTTCCTGGTTAAAAGCTACAAATAAGGCATCGGCAATAATGGCGACGACGATTTGTGATGGAAAGGCCCGAACACATGGAATGGCGAGACTAGAGTGCGCATACAACGCCTCAGAGGCACTCTATTCATTACTGATCTATATTCGAAAAATAAAACAAAACACGAAGTGTCAGCTTTCTCTGATACTCAGAAACCACTAGAAGTAGAGAGGGCTAGTCGTTCTCTTGATACTCAACAGAAAAGACTAGAAGAAAATGGAGGACAGAAATGTGGCGCCAGAATTTGGCCTGTAGCAGAGCATTCGACCATTATTATGAACAAAACTCCGCAGTCATTAGAGAGCGAGAGAGAGAGAGAGAGAGAAAGAGAGAGAGAAAAGATAAAATAAGATAAGATAAGATAACAATTATATTTGCAAGGGTAAAGGAGTAAGCGCTCTTTAAAAAAAAAGTAAGAGAGAGAGAGAGAGAAGATAAGATAAGATAAGATAACAATTATATTTTGCAAGGCTAAAGGAGTAAGCGGTCTTAAAAAAAGTAAGAAAGAAAAGAGAGAGAGAGAGAGAGAGAGAGAGAGAGAGAGAGAGAGAGAGAGAGAGAGAGAGAGAGAGAGAGAGAGAGAGAGATTACTATCTCCAAAAACAAAGAAAAGTCAGTTCGCTGGACCAAATGAAAGACAAACATTATTTTTCTTCAGTTTTGTTGTGACCGCAGAGTCGTGACAGATGGTGCGATGGACCGTGTTCGATATCATTAAAAACAGAAAGTTTGGGTGACGGGGGGATGGGGTTCTGTGGGTGTAGGGGTGAATGAGTGAGTTTTGTACCGCTAAAGGGTCCCCTTAATCCCCGACTCCATCATAAGAGATTTAGAACATCTGTGAAGAGCAGGGAGTGGAGTTGGGAGCTGGGCGGGGGAAGAGGGGGTTAGTGGGTGGGTTGAGGGTCGTTGATATTTTTAGTTCCTGCTAAAAGATCCTTTGATCACTGATTGCATGAGACGAGATTAGAAGAACTGCCACAAAACTGTTTAAGGGCAGAGAGTGAGAGAGAGAGAGAGAAAGAGAGAGAGAGAGAGAGAGAGAGAGAGAGAGAGAGAGAGAGAGAGAGAGAGAGAGAGAGAGAGAGAGAGAGAGAGAGAGAGAGAGAGAGAGAGAGAGAGAGAGAGAAAGCAGGAGGGGAGGCAGTAGTGAACTGGTGTTCTCGGCACCGCTGGAAGATTTTGTTGATTCTGATTGCAAGATAAAAGATTAGGCCAGCTGCGGGGAAAACAAAGAACACGAAAAGGTCACTACACACGCTGATGACATACTGTCTGGCACACTGGCGACGGTGAAGTCGAATGACTGTCCTCCCTAATCATTGTTATTACTTTACTTTGGAACAAAATCGCCTTTTGTGGGCCGCGCAGTTGTCTGGGGCCGTTAGACAGTGCGCATCAAGTAGCAAGTTGGCGCCTTTTGCTGGACTGAGTTAGAACGAGGTTCTGGTCAGCGCCTTGAGCAATTCTTTGAACTAGTAACACGCTCTATATATAAGAACAACTAAATTCATATAATCTGTTACAGCAGTGGCGTAATGCGAGTAACGTTTTCCATTTTCACTAATGTAGTAGGTAGGTGGTAACGGTGTTTCAATAGCCTTTTGGTCTTTGAAGAGAGAAGCGTTTGAGACGTCTCTTTTCTCTGGACCCGCTTAATGAGGGTGATGCTCGTCTCCCCCCTCTCGCTGTTTTACCTTCCCCGGTTGTAAACAGGGCCAGATACCCGTTCACATCCGCGTAGACTGGGATGTGTTGCATGCTTGTTTCATTAGTTGTGTCGTTCGATGGTTGCCTTCCGTTCCAAGCTCGCTCACCCATCCAAGTACTAACCGGGCCCGACATTGCTTCACGAAAGATCTTTAGCTTGTGCCCTATCCAATGCGCTATAGCACCAACCAGTATGGAAGGAACAATCCCAGACTCCTTCCTACTTCTTAACCTATAATTATAGTGTAGTCGGGGTGTCGGATAGCGCAGTGGTTGGAGCACTTGTTGTTGTTGTTTGTAGATTATAGTCACACGACACTTTCGCATATAGGTGACTACTGGACCGATTTATACTGACACCAGCGGGCCAGGTGTTGGTAAAGGGGAAAATAATATGATCACACGTTGACCAATCCGGGATTCGAACCAGCGACCTTTCGGTTACTAGCAAGACGCTCTTACCAACTGAGCTACCCGGCCCCTGCTGTTGGAGCACTCGCTACTGTGTCGCAAGTTAAGCACCGTCCAGTGCGGTTAGCACTTGGATGGGTGACCGCAAACCGTGAAGCGACAAACAACAACGCCCCCAGTTGACTCAACTGTGACTGGGGTACCTACTCTCTGAAGGATGGGGAAGGTAAAGCAGCGAGGGAAAGAGATAGGCATCACCCTCATTACGCTGGCCCAAGATAAGTGTGATCTCCAACATCACGCTCCCCTACGGCCACAAGGCTAAGGAACCACCTTTACTACCTTTACCACCGACCTATTGTCTACACAGTACCCATTCAGCTGCTTCTTAGATCGGCAACTGTTTAACATTGCTATGGCAGATGCTTTTGTGATCGATAGTTACAATAATACCAGGTTGACAATACAGTATGTATTTAAACTATAACCTGACTGTCTTACCTCATTGTCAAGAATCCATGTTTCAGTTTTTAAGACAAATTGTGCAGGGAGCCCTGCAATCAACACATTAGAAAATCCCTTGATGGACAAGATCAAACAAAATAGACCATTTTTACTGTCCATCTTAGTAGGAGTGCTCTGGTGGTTCAGCGTTGACTTATGTTCATTTCCACTCCTTTAACTGGGATGTTTAATATCCACGTTTGCTATATATCGCCTATGATGGGGGTAGACATTACTTTGACTTTTTCTTTCCTTCATTAAATTTGCGTCCCCGCACACCAAAGCGTATAGGGGACGGGTTGCTTTTTCTTTACAAACACGAAGTATTTATATACATATAAATGGACCCCCAAATATGACATAACAACTAAAGGCTTTTGGCAAAGAAAATGGGGACAACACGCCACAGAACCCGTGGAACCATAAAATCATTAACCGCCCGACTGAGCTGTAAGAAGGGTTACGCTTGAAATAGTTGCTCATAGAGAGCGAATTTACAGCTTGAATATAGCTCTCAGATCTTGGGCTAAAAATATAACATTACCCAACATCAAGGGTATTTGTTGCACTATGAAAAGGCATCGAGATTATACATATTTGAGTGAAGTAGGTGTGTTTGTTGTGTGTTGATATGCGTTGTGTATGCAGTCTTAATAGTGTGCGTAACAAGTAAGTAAATATGCTAGTCAAAGATCGCCGCGATTATTTTCGTTTGTTTGTTTTTAATTTTTATTTTTATATTATTTATTTAGTCTTGTTTAGGAGAAAAGCGAGGGTATTGCATCCATTATTATTATTATTATTATTATTATTATTATTATTATTATTATTATTATTATTATTATTATTATTATTATTATTATTATTCCAACTGTACAGAACTACACGACAATGTGATAAAGATGATCGCTATAAATACACTGCAGTGAATGAACATTGAGGTTTAACGTCTACACCCACCATTGGCGATAGGGCAGACGGGGATAACCATCCCAGGGAAAGAGAGGTAGGGACTTGAATCAACACTGAACTACCAAAGCAATCATACTGCTAAAATGGACAGTGAAAATGGCCACATTTTATATCGCCCACCACGGGATTCGAACCTGGTTCATCGGTGTGCCAGGCGAACGCTCTACCAATTGAGCTACGGCGGTGGGACCTGCAAAGAATATCTGTCCACTGTCCATTTATATCCACTGCGCGCAGAGCACAAGAAATTATAAAAAGTTTGAGTCGGATATTATTATTATTATTATTATTATTATTATTATTATTATTATTATTATTATTATTATTATTATTATTATTATTATTATTATTATTATCGCAAACTGTCGCACAGAGACATGCTTGGCACTTGAATAAATAACATGACAGCTGGTCAAATCTGACCTAAAAATGACAGTGATGTTAGAGAGATGATGCTCCATTAAAAACCGAAATCAGTAACTTCAAAGAACAAAGAAATCAGTGTGGAATAAAGTGGACAGATCTCGGGCGGGCCAAATAACTTGGCTGAGGAGAAAGGACTCGGCCATCTGGGTCAGTGGAACAATAATGTCCAGGATTTGTACAGATGATGACAGTGGACGACAATTATAGTTTATGCTTGTGTGTGTATGGGTGTGTGCGTGTGTGTGTGTGCGTGTGTGCTGGTGTACGTGTACGTGTGTACACATAAGCCTTGAAATGGGTCACTGACCTTGCTTTTTATGCGGAAAATGGGTGTCTGTATTAGCCACCCACTTTTTTCCAGCCACCCACTTTTTTAAAGTACACAGGAGTGCTCTTTTAGTGAATGGGAGTGCAGTTGTAGTGCATGATTATGAGAGTGTTTTAAGTACACAGGAGTGCTCTATCCGGGACGGAGAAAATACAGTCAATTTTTAGAGAAATTTTGAAAAAAATTCGACATGTTTCGTCGCCTATAGGAGACGAACTAAATCAACTTTTTAGACAAGGGTTCGGGTAAGGGTTAGTTGTGTAGATCTATCCCTAGCCCTCGCCCTAACCCTTTTCTCTACAAAAATCACTTTCCGATTCCTACATTCTTAATAAAACCCAGTCTTGTTGTTCTACATACTTGCGTGTGTGTGGGTGTATGTGTGAGGAAGGTTCTGAAGATAGTGGTGGAGATGGTGATGGGAGTGGCGTGTGGAGTTTGGAGGACGGTGAATGGGTAAAGTTGGGGGATGTTGGGTTGAAAGATGAGGAATACAGAATGGTGTTGACGTTAACGCGGTTTGTGTTTGCTCTAAAATTGCTGCCAGTGCATTGTTGTGAGAGTAACACAAGGCATCATCATCATCATCATCATCATCATCATCATCATCATCATCATCATCATCATCATCATCATCATCATCGTCATCATCATCATCATCATCATCATCATCATCGTCATCATCGTCATCAACAGCAGCAACAGCAGCAGGAGAACTGACATATATGACGAAGATTGTGAGGGTGATGGTGTGGTTGGCTGTCATTATAATAATGACAGGTGAAGACATGCTGGAGATTGTAAAGTTGAACAGGCTTGATAAAATGGAATGAAAATAATAAAAAGAGTTGTGTTGGAAATGAAACAAAGAAAGAAAGAAGGAAGCAAACAAACAAAGAAAACGAAAAACAAATAAACAACAACAAAGGCAAGAAGAATAATACATTAGAGAGCAGCAAAAAAGGGACAACACGTAATGTGTCAGGTAGTCCCTGGGCGAACCATAAGTCAAGAAAACACAACAAGCGACGGTTCATTAGCCATGTCGTAAGCGACACTGAGTTCTCTCCACTTGGTTGCCCTTTGCACTTTCCTGTTTGGTGAAAAGAATGCTCCCTGTTTCTAAATCTGACAGTATGAGGTGGCTGGAGACTCACCGACGTCAGCATAGCTCCAAAGACGAAAGAAAAAGGAGAGAAGGGAGAAGAAGAAAAAAAAAAGAAAGATTGAAGACGGGAGGGTAAAGATGGAGAGACTGCGTGTGGGTGTACATACGAGAAATTTGTAGAATGAAGGCAAGAAGTAGAGATGTAAATAATACAGATCAAACTGTTTGTGTGGGTTTGCGTTTTACGAAATAAAGTAGTAGTAGTAGTAGTAGTAGTAGTAGTAGTAGTAGTAGTAGTAGTAGTAGTAGTAGTAGTAGTAGTAGTAGTATCAGGGACGGGGTTGATGTGGGTAGGCTGTTGGAGGGTGGGGAGTGCTGGGGATGGAGCAGACCCAGTGCAGGGTTGACTTTGACTGACAGAAAGACAAGATTTGATTTTAAGGTGTACAGAGATCGAAAAGGGACCAAAGAATGGGTACTTTTCAAACCCTTTTGGACAAAAAAAATATTGCTGGAGAACTAAAGACGATAAAATATGTGTCCTTAGAAGAGAAGACGAACATCAGGAAATAGACTGAAGTTGGACAGTTAGCTAATATAAACAGGCGCACACGATCAAAATATCCATTCGTTACAGAAAGAAGTGGGGGTATGGGGTGTGAGGGGGTGAGGGGTGAGGGGATGGAGGGGTATGGGGAGGTGAGAGTGGGGTTGGGTGGGGTGGTAGCGACAGAAATAGTAGATGACATTCATAGAGATGAAAGGTAGGATTAGGTAGAAATAAAATAAAAAAGAACAGGAGATCATGCGTATCACACCAAAAGAAATGTTATCAATTCACCTATTTTGCTGAAAAAGCTTCCTTGGGAGTTTAAAAGTCAAGTAGGTCATCCGAGAAAGATGCAAAAATAATGTGTGCTGCTATTATTTGTAGATGGTCAAATCAAGTATAAGTAGACTTCTGTTTTGTAGTCTCTCTCTCTCTCTCTCTCTCTCTCTCTCTCTCTCTCTCTCTCTCTCTCTCTCTCTCTCTCTCTCTCTCTCGTTTGTTATAGGACATCGTTTGTTAAAAGGCCTCAATTCGAAGGCATTGTTTACTTTTTGGCGAAAACGGGTTTGCCCTAACAGTTACATTGTTATTGCATAAAAACATGATAAAGTGGGGCTTTCGTTGTCTAAAGTTTGAATTTTCTATTACGGTTGTGACAGGGTGTGATTTCCCCTGTTGTAACGGTACATCGATTCCTTTGACTATAACTCTGCCACCAAGCGGCTTGAAGAATGCGTCTAAAGTAGAGTAGGGTCAATATTATCAACGTGAAACGAAAAAACTTTACAAGCCACTGCTTTTACGAGTTCTATCTCTTACCGGCTTTGGTATCAGAGTATAGCCTCAGCGTCCCCTTGCGTGGGGATGACTTTATTTTACAGTGACCGGCTGGTGGAATGCCTTCAGTGTTAAGCTTACTACTGGGGTTGTTTCGGCAGATCTTTTATGCGGATCAGGGGCGAGTCCTCTTTTAGCGAAGTTGTGATCTCGATTTTGTTGTCCTGATTCGGCTCTTTGCAGTCCGCTGGACCCTGTAAGCAATGAATAACTAACTAACTAACCTTTTTGGTAGCTGCTATTTTTAGCTGCAGAATGTGGGCTGTCTAGCCAACGGCTGTCGCTATTAATAGGCACAAAATCTACGGAATGTATTCATTAAAAAAAATATTCTTTCGAAAGAGTTTTTTTGGTAGGCTTATTTTTTAAGTGGGGCCACACTCACTGAGAATGTTAAAATTATCTATCAAAAGTGCGTGGTCAAAGGTTAGTCCCTTTAAGGCAAGGGAAGCTCTCTGTATAACACTAAGCTTACAGAAACAACAAAGAAAAACAAAATGACATAGTAAAGGAAACTATAAAGCTTGAAAAAAAATAAAAAGAAAAAAGCACTTCAGCTGTTCTATGACAAAACAGCCCACCTCAAGATATTTTTGCTTCATGGTTTCCCAAGAACTCGACCCAGCAACAAAAACAAGCACATCAACAACTAACTATAGAGGCAGGAACCAGTTGAGCAGACATTCGAACACGACCCCCATTGCACATGAGTGCTTCAACGATGCCACTTATGGTCACAGTATACTGAACGATGTCCTAAAATAGCCAAATTCATCTTGTCTACAAGACCGTAAAACACTTACCCGTCTATCCATAGAAGTAGGTCTACATGTAATATACCAAAGAGGTAGATTTACTAAGCCTACTACTAAATCTCTTTAGTCCATACTTGATTACGGCCATCTACGCTTGATTAAAGAAACTTGAGCAATTGTGAAGTCTACGTGTTGACGTCAATTTGAAGACTCAGATGGGTTTAAAAGACCATACATGCATACTTCATTTTCTGTCTTCAATGTCAACAATTTTATTACTCGGATGACAATGATGCGTTTGACCTTTTGTACAGTTTTAGTTGTTTTTTTTTTAACCACAGTCCAAAATAAGTATTTTTATGACCTTGGTTTTTTTTACTCTTAGCCTGAGGGAGGCGGGGTGACAATATCATGAACCTTCAAGGAGTAATGGTATTTTTTGTTTTGGGGGGATTTTTTTTCGCAAGTTCAGAATGAAGTGATAAACCAAAATAATGTATTTCAATAGATTTTGATCATGCCTGTCAACAAAATGTAATTTAGGGTCGTCGAAAAGGTTAGCGCTTCCGAAAAACTCTTTTTTTTTTTTTTTAAATCGTGTTCCAAGGCTTTGACTTCTTTTCTTCTCATGATTTTGCATTGTTTTGGGGTTGTTTTTGTTTGTTTGTTTCGCTGTTTGTTTGTTTGTCACAAGTTGTTGTTACTGATGTTTTTGTTGCTTTTGTTGCCGTGTCGTCTTTTCAACTTAAGTCATTGTGTCTCCTTCGTCATGACACTCGCCTGTTTTAAAAAGATCTACTCTGTAGTCAAAATGGGTGTAATAAAGTTTTGTTGTTGTTGTTGCTAATATCTCTCACGTTTTCGTCGTTATTGTTGTTGTAGTAGTTGGTTTGCTTCACCCCGCCATCAATCCACTCCCCACTTCCACCCCCACACAAAGATAGGAGAATGACACATCGTGCGTTACCCTAAGAACACTTCTCTCTCTTTCTCTCTCTTTATTTCTCTCTCTCTTTTCCCCACCCCCATCTCCCTCTCTTTCTCTCTCTCTCCCTCCCCCCACTCCCATCATTCTTCTTCTCTCTTAACCCATCCTCTGACCTTTCCTCCTCTTCATCTTCCACCTATCATCCTCTTCATTCCTGCGCAGTGCAGTCTGGATGTGGCCATCCCTGTGTAAAGGCGGACAAATCCATGTGCAAAGACGCGTGGGCGAGGCTGTGACCCCTGGTCAGTCCATGTCCACTCCATGTGGACATACACGATACAGAGCGTCAGAAATTGCATTCAGAGCATCCAAGATATTGCCAGAGTTTCTTAGCACCATGAGCAGTTCACCATGATAGATGAGAGAACACCACACAAATCATCATCATCATCATCATCATCATCATCATCATCATCATCATCATCATCATCATCATCATCATCATCAATCATCATCATCATCATCATCATCACCATCATCGTCATCATCGTAAGAAGAAGAAGAAGAAGAAGAAGAAGAAGAAGAAGAAGAAGAAGAAGAAGAAGAAGAAGAAGAAGAAGAAGAAGAAGAAGAAGAAGAAGACAGCACTGGAATTTGATAAAATCTAGATCTTTATCAATCTCCAATATATGAACACACAAGACAAACTGTTTGTATGTTTGTGTATGTTTGTGTGTGTATGTGTGTGTGGGTGTTTGTGAGTGTGTGTGTGAGAGAGTTTGTGTGTGTATGCGCGCGTGTTTGTGCGTGACTGTGTGTGTGTGTGTTTGTGTGTAAATGTAAGTTTTAAGTACGCACATTATGTATCTGCTAAAACAATGAACATACAAATAATTAAAAATAAAATCCGTTCATCATGCAGAGTTCAAACTGCAATTGAAAAAAAAAAAGGAATTCTCATTAACTTTACGAAGCTTTATACAGATGAATTAAAAAAAATAAATATATAATTTTGCGTTATCTTTTGGCATAATTTATTTCCTTCTCGAAAGTTATATTTTCCGCGAAACTAAGACGCCTCGTTTGATTGACCTACTCTCTAAAGAACCTGCAACTTGGAGTGGCATCCAATCACACGTATGTACCGTACAACATCATTTCAGCTCAAGGAAACACAACAACTCCAGATGTCTCCGATGTTCAGTTCATGTCCATTCGGTCTTCCTATACTGCCCAAGTTGACATGCGGTCAACATTGACTATCACAACGTCCAACGCACGGTCTGTCCATCCCATCAATTTTCAAGCGGATTGGCGATTCTGCGGCGAGGAGAGCGCAACCAAATAAAACACATCGAACGCGGAAGACAGATTTTGTTGGGACTTGTGGATGGGAGGAGAGGGGAAGGAGAAAAGCCTGAGGCAATATACACCTTGGGGAAACACCGGACTGACCCAGAGGAGGGAGGATCGGATCAGGAGCGCTAAAATAGGAGGAGGACGGGTCAGCATACAGATAGACTCTGTGTCATTATTATTGTGATGATTGTTGTTGAATCTGATGATGCAAAATATATAGGAGCTCCTGCTTGAAATATTGAGAACTGAGCATCTTGTTGTTGTCGTTGCTGCTGTTGTTATTGCTACTGCGCTTGTTGTGTTATTATTGGTGTTGTTGTTAATGTACGGCATATCCTAAACACACACACACACACACACACACACACACACACATACACAACTCTAACCCATATTCCTCTAATTCTCTCTCTTCCTTCTCACTCTTCCTACACACACACAAACGCACATCCCATTTTCTCTTTTACCAGCCTATTCATCTCCATTCTCCCCACTTCTTCCTCTTCCATCTCTCCGGATTCATTTGTCCTGTCCTCATCAGGCCCACAATAAAAGTGGAGGTGTGCGTCAACATTGATCACCAACACTGGGAAGTCCACAGGCCCATGGGCTGGGCTGGTCACACACAGGAGGCAGACAGTGGACACTGTCCAGTCATTTCCATCCTCCACGCAGACCCTAAATTAATCATAGGTCCGCAGTGTGTGGTAGGTATAGGTGGTAATAAATTCCTTCTTCTTCTTCCTCTTGTTTTCAATTCTGACGACATCATCATCATCATCATCATCATCATCATCATCATCATCATCATCATCATCATCATCATCATCATCATCATCATCTTCTTCTTCTTCTTCTTCTTCTTCTTCTTCTTCTTCTTCCCCTTCTTCTTCTTCTTTTCTCCTCTCTGTCGATTTCTTTTTTTTTTTCTACGCCTTCTTATTTCATCCACTTCCATGCCTTCTTATTTCATCCACTTCCATTAGAGATCCCCGCTGACCGACTGGCTGAGAAGGGAGCAATTGTGTGTGGATGCAGGAGAGTGGGGATTATATGGTGAAATATGTCGAATGACTAGCGAGATTGACCCACGGTCATTGTTGACGGAAAATAGCAGACCACGCTGACCACGCATTAGATCTTTTTTTTTGCAAAGTATGGCATTGTCTCTCAGCAAAGGATGAAAGCTGGTGGTGATAAATTACCTGCGCAATACAGGTGTACATCATCATTATCATCATCATCATCATCATCATCATCATCATCATCATCATCATCATCATCATCGTTAATGTCATCGTCGTTTTCTTCGTTGTCGTCGCCATCATCATCATCATCAGCAGCAGCAGCAGCAGCAGCAGCAGCAGCAGCAGCATCAAGACAGAAGGCAGTAGGTATATACTGATTCGACTATGAAGCTATCTTCTTCCCTTCCCCACCTACAAACAAAATTGTTCTCTTTTTTCATAAATCAGTTACAGATGATTGAAACAGTTAAATCCGTGCACGACGAAATGACAAATCCAATCTTTAGCCAGTACTTACTGATTTCACTATGCAGAGCAAACTGGAATAGAACTCTGAACCTCTGGAAACTAAGCTCCACTCTTTTCCCGACTGTGCTATAACGTCACAATCAGTCACATTGTACGATGTTGCATTTCCTTGCCTTTCCTGCCTTACACTTAAAGCAATAAAACTGGTACCTTGAAAAGGTTGTGATGCGCCAACACAGCTTGATGAAAAGTTTGGGTTTTTTTTTAACCTCAGTTGCATGCAGACCAAATACCACCTTTTTTTTCAATCAGGTTATTTTAGGTCTTCTTTATTGTTGTTGTTTTTTTTTGGGGGGGAATGTTTCTTTATGTGGATATATGTTATGTCTGTAAATTAGATAAAGTAAAATAAAACAAAGCAAAAAAATTTAAAACAATGAAAACCAAAAAAACAAATACAACAATATGATTAAACCATGTTACAAAACTCTTACCAACATTTGCTTTTCAAAAATAACCTTAGGTAAGAAAAAAGACTGAGTCTTTTTGAACATACTAATACACATTTTTGCTATTAGAATTATATGATTAATTTTTTTCAAGTGCATTTTTGTTTATATTATCCCCATTCAAAATCCCAAACAGTGCATCTGAAACACTAAGTTTTATATTTACCTTATAATGAAATCCAATATAATTTTCAATTTCTAGCCAGAATTGAATTATGACTGGACAATAAAAGAAAAAAAAGTTCAATAAAATCTACAGTATCATTACAATAAGAGCACTTGTTATTGTCCCTGACTTTCATTTTAGACAACATAATATTAGTAGGGTAAATATTTTGTAAAATTTTATAATGAAGGACCCGGAGTCTAACCTCTTTTGAAGCATTAACAGCAACTGACCAGTAGTCATTAATATTAATGTCAAATGTTTCTTTCCAAAAGGCAACCGCACAAGGACAAGTTCTTTTTTCTGCAACAAGCTCTTTCCTAAAGTCTTTCGCTTTGGTCAATATTTTACCGCCAAAGGCGGGGGAAAAGCGAATGCCTGCATAATCATTATAATTGCAGGGCTGAGATTTAGCAAGCCAGGCTAAGGAGCCAGCCGGGCTCCTAACCTGGGAAGTTGAAGTTGCCAAAATATTTCTCAGGTTGCCAGACCCCTTGATTGAAAGCACGGTCATTTTTTTTAAACTGTATAACTATTGCAGCTAATAAACAAGATAAATTTCAACAACAACACTGTTTCATTTTTTAAAACAAGCACTGTATAATTTATTCATCATCGACATCCTCCTCCTCAATGTTCCAAAACTTGAAGGAGCTTGGGTGTGCCTTCTTCAGCTGTTTTTTTTTCTTCTTCGGACTTTATTTTTTTTGCTGGAGGCTCCGAGACACCGCTTAAAAAGCGCCACATCGTTCGAGATTGACAAAAGACTGAGAATGGGGAATATCGAAAGTACGGCAAGTCTCGCGTGACTCATCAAGGAAGTCAGAGACTCGTTCCGATACACGCAAGGAAGCAAGAAGGCTAGGATCTCGCAGGGCAGTAGCGTTTCGCGGCGAGGGAAAGAAGAAAGTCTCGCGAGAAAAGGCTATTTTTACTTCGCAAATCCCTCGCTTTGCTAGCATTACCTAACTTCCTAGCATGCATCGGAACGGGTCTCCGGTGCTGACTGCAGAAGCGGTTGGCGCGTGTTTTGTTTTACATTGCAAGTCAAAAGTCCGTGTACAGGTACAGAATCTCTACCACTGACGGTATTTTCAAGTCGCCAGCCGGGCGAATGGTACCCCAAATCGAGCTCGCCACACACTATTTTTAGGGGCCATTGGCGAGTTGGCGAACGTTAAAGCTCAGCCCTGTAATTGGGAAACCTTTTTAAAAATCTAGTTACAGCAGCCCGAGCCGCTGTATATTCAATGAACCTACTGGGAGAGTTTCCAAGTCTCATACATATGTGCTCAAAAGGGAGAAAACTATTGGCATCAACAACATCAATCACAGATACACAACCACTATTAATCCATTCTTCAAAATACAGAACACAACCAACCAACCATGGATGTTATCATTGTTCCATAGTATTGTTGAGACACTATCAGCGGCGTGCCTATTTTTATTAAACCATGTCTTTAACACACATCGCCAAAAAAGAGATTTTATTTTTTCTAAGCCTCTAAATTTATTACTCTTGACATTTGAATAAAAGCATGTATAGTTAGGTCCAAAATGAAAAAAAAAAAGCAGGTTTGGTGTCAAAGACCATCTGTCATGTGGCTGAGATCTGCACAAACGCATCACCCACTGCAAAAGGAACGTCAACTGCATTTGTCTAGCATCGATCATATTCAAACCAGCTTGATGAAAAGTTGATAAAACCTGCGCTTCGGAAAAAATTCATTCAGTGGGCTCAGATGTTGACAGGTAAAAAAGGTTTACCGAAGAATTGTAACTAAAACTGTCTGACAATAACTTTAAACTGTACTAAAAGAGAAAGGAAAAGTACAGTGTATAAACATGTTCAGATAAAATACTAATGCATCCAAATCCACCTGGCCTCTGACTTCCTACCAGCAGTGGGTCTACAAACCACAGGATTATGCATTTGTCATTAAAGCTGTCCAGCCACAGGACATTATGTATTGAAACCACTTTGATAAGAACATTTTCTTAGACGATACGAGTGACCATTGTTACTAAAACTTATTAACCCTAAAATCTTAAGTCTAAGACTAAGGGTCCTATTACTCTGTTACAATCGATGTTGGTTTTGTTTTTATCAGTTACTGTTGATTCAGCCCCAATGCTTGAATCCTTCTGATAAGTGTAACTCGGATTCGTTTATCCACGCAACCTGTCCACTCCACAACAAGGCAGAAGTCGTCGTATGAAGTTTTCCAACTTTATTCAGCGTACATCAACAACTGCATACAATCGTTCAATCGCTTTTCACTTTCTCAACTTTCAACTTTTTTCTTTTCGTTGTTGTTTGTAGATTATAGTCACACGACACGTTCGCATATAGGTGACTACTGGACCGATTTATACTGACACCAGCGGGCCAGTTGTTGGTAAAGGGGAAAATAATATGATCACACGTTGACCAATCCGGGATTCGAACCAGCGACCTTTCGGTTACTAGCAAGACGCTCTTACCAACTGAGCTACCCGGCCCCACTTTTTCTTTTCAAACAGTGCGACACTTATATAGCCTCTCTATACTCCAGAGAAAGAAAGAACATTCGGGCAAGACACAATTATAGCAAATCAGAATAAACTTCGTAATCACTGTCTTACGTCATACAACCATATTTAGGCTAAAAGAATCTCTCAGCTGTTACTATACCCATCGCGAAACTTCGATCGATAGTAAACACCCAACTCTAGAAAATTCCCTAATAATATCGACCAACTAAAATTACCAACGTTATACAAAGCTTCTTCTAACAACAACGCAAAATCAAATCAAAGGTAAATACACTCTATTATTGCATGCTTTGCAAAACAAAACAATCAGATCTATCGCGCGCGTCACAAACGTAACATACTCAAAGAACACAATGTACTTAACAGCAAAACACTGGACAGGTCTAACTAAGAACGTTATAAACACATATCGTCGGTGTCCATTCAAAACCTCGTAACTCCGAAAAAGTAGTTTTTCCAATCTTTTCATGGTTATGTCCCTTGAATTTGTGCGCATTTTTTATCACAAGCTCGGAATTCATAGCTCAGTTAGAAAGCATCAGTAATACAAAATATCAAAACCTCGTATGTCCCAACAGGTCAAACGATTTGTATCAAAATCTCGTATCTCACTTACGAGGTTTTTATCATTTGGAATAAATTTCTAAAACCTTGTAACTCAACTTACGAGGTTTCATTCAAATAAATGACGCGCTAAGAAGTTGAGTTGACGTCACTTACGCGGTTTTTGTTATTGTCATCGTGGAAATGTCAGCTGCTTCTGGTCAGTTTTTCTACATTTTGGTGAGTACTGATGATACATGTTGTCATTTTATTCAATCATGATTTCTTCTAGATTGATATCGTCCAGATCTTCTCCATATTACTCTTCAGGAATAAACGAACAGGCACGTTATATCACACTCTGTGACTAAATCTGACACTGAATGAGTGCAGTCAAAGGCATACTGTGGCATAATTCAAAATAATTTACAAAATACAGAATAATATTGTGTGTTTTTAGTTTTTAGTTTAATGCCCGTCACCCCTGCCAGGGTATGGGCCGCCAACAACAGCTCTCCAGAGTCCTCTGTCCTATGCCATTCTTTCTAAATGACTCCAGGTGTAAGCCCATCTTGGTGGTGTCGGCCTCGAGGTCGCGTCGCCAGGTGTTCCTTGGACGTCCTCTCTTTTTCTTTCCCTGGGGGTTCCACTTCAGCGCTTGCCGGGTGACGTTCGTCGCTGGTTTGCGTAGGGTATGCCTTATCCAGCCCCATCTCCTTTTCCTGATTTCATCTTCAGCAGGGAGTTGGCGGGTCCTTTCCAAAGGTTGGCGTTGCTGATGGTGTCGGGCCAGCGGATCTGGGAAATCCTTCTGAGGCAACTGTTGATGAAGGACTTGACTTTTTTATGATGGTCTTGGTTGTCCTCCATGTCTCTGCTCCATACAGTAAGACTGACTTCACATTGGAGTTGAATACCCGTATCTTGGTGGCCAAAGACAGCTCTCTGGAGGTCCAGATGTTCTTGAGCTGAATGAAGACAGCTCTTGCTTTGCCGATCCTAGCCTTCCGCATCTGTGCCGCCCTGCTGATCAATGATGCTACCCAGGTAGGTGAAGGACTGCACTTCTTCCAAGGGACTTCCATTCACGATGACTGGTTCGGTACTGATGGAGTTGATCTTCAGGATCTTGCTCTTGTCCTTGTGGATGTTGAGGCCGACCTCCGACGATGTGGCCGCCACTGCATTTGTCTTCTCTAGCATCTGCTGTTGGCTATGGGAAAGAAGAGCAAGGTCGTCAGCGAAGTCCAGGTCCTCGAGCTGGTTCCACAGAATTTCATATTCGTTCCTACTTTCCCTGGTGGACATCTTCATAACCCAATCTGTGGCGATGAGGAAGAGGAAAGGTGGCAACAAGCATCCTTTTCGGACTCCAGTTTTCACCTGGAAGTTGTCTGTGAGCTGACCGCCATGGATAACTCTGCAGGACATGCCGTCATAGGAGTTCCTGATCAGATTGACCATCTTGGTCGGGATGCTGTAGTGTCGAAGGAGCTTCCAGAGGGTATTTCGATCCACGCTGTCAAACGCCTTCTCATAATAGACGAAGTTGATATACAATGGCGAGTTCCATTCCAGGGACTGCTCCACGATAATGCGGAGCGTTGCTATCTGGTCCGTGCAGGATCTATTCTGTCGGAAGCCTGCCTGCTCGTCTCGTAACTGTGGGTCGACAGTATCCTTCATCCTTTCCAAAAGGACCCGGTTGAAGACCTTCCCAGGCACAGATAGAAGTGTGATGCCCATGTCCCTGTAGTTGTTACAGTTGCTGAGGTCACCTTTCTTTGGAAGCTTGATCAGGTAACCTTCCTTTCAGTCTGCCGGAACATCTTCCTCCCAGATCCTCTCAAAAAGTGGGTACAGCATCTCCACTGATGCTTCCAAGTCCGCTTTTAGAGCCTCTGCTGGGATATCGTCTGGTCCAGCGGCCTTTCCGTTCTTCATCAGGGTGATGGCCTTCTTGATCTCTTCCATGGTCGGTTTCTCGCAGTTGATTGGAAGATCCACATTGGCTGGTTCAATGACTGGGGAATTCGTTGGTGCTGGTCTATTCAAAAGTTCATCAAAGTGTTCAGCCCATCTGTTCAACTGCTGGTCTATACTGTTTATGGTGTTTTTCTGCTTGTCCCTAACAGGTCTTTCTGGTTTGCTGAACTTTCCGGAGAGTCGCTTAGTGGTGTCGTACAACTGTTTCATATTGCCGCTGTACGCTGCCTGTTCCGCTTCAGCCGCCAGTCCATCCACGTAGGCCTTCTTATCTTTTTTGATGTTTCTTTTCACTTCTCTATGGGCTCCTGTGTAGTCTTCTTGGGCCTTGGCCTTAGCTGCTCTGGTTCTGCTATTGTTGACTGTTGCCTTCCTCTTCTTTCTTTCTTCTATCTTGACCAAGGTCTCTGCTGTGATCCACTCTTTCTGTTGATGTTTCTTTGGCCCCACAACTTCTTGGCATGACGATCTTAGTGTCTCTTTCACTTTCTGCCACCTGTTGAGTACACTGTCTTCTTATTCAAATAATTCCTGAAGCACTTCGAACCTGTTCCTTAGCGCCAGACTAAACTGTTCTTTTGTCTTTGGGTCTTTCAGAAGGCTGATGTTGTACTTCATTCTTCTGCCTGACGAATGTCCTCTTCAACTTCAGCTTCAGTTTCGCCACCACCAAGTGATAGTCGGACGCCACGTCTGTTCCTCTACTCACTCTAACGTCTTGCAGGGATCTTCGGAATTTCTTGCTAATGCAGATGTGGTCGATCTGGTTCTCTGTCGCATTGTCTGGAGATACCCATGTACTCTTGTGGATCCGCTTGTGAGGAAAGATGCTGCCTCCGATGACTAGGTTGTTGAGTGCACACAGATCCGCAAATATCTCTCCATTCTCATTCATTACTCCTAAGGCGTAGGTGCCCATAACTGGTTCGTATCCGGTGTTGTCAGACCTAATCTTGGCATTGACATCTCCCATGAGGATGGTGATGTCCTTGTCTGGGTAGGTCTCAAGGATCTTCTGTAGTCTGCTGTAGAAATGGTCTTTAACATCCTCTTCCCTGTCGTTCGGTGGAGCATAGCACTGGACAAGGTTAATCTTGATCTTCCTCATCTTGTTACGGAAGGATGCTGTGATGATCCTGGGGCCATGGGCCTCCCATTCTATAAGTGCCCTCTGTGCCTGATTGGACAACATAAAGCCTACTCCCTGCGTGTGGGGTGCATCGTTTTCTTCGTGCCCGGAATACAGCAATAGTTCTCCTGTCATCAGTCGCCTTTGTCCAGCTTGGGTCCATCGTGTCTCGCTGATGCCTAACACGGTCAGGTCATTATTCCTCATCTCAGTTGCTACCTGTGCCGTCTTTCCTGATTCGTACATGGTCCGAACATTCCATGTGCCGATGGTGGTTCATTTAGGCTTATGTTATGGTAATAAATGTTCATTTAGACATATGGTAGTAAACGTTCATTTATTATGGTAATAAAAGTCCATTTAAACTGTTACGGTAATAACAGTTAATTAAGACTATTACGTTAATGAAAGTTAATTTAGACTATTATGTTATGGTAATAAAAGTTCATTTAGACTGTTATGTTATGGTAATAAAAACTTCACATAAGTGTCATGTATTACTTAGCTTACATCTTATAATTCATTTCACAGGAAATTTCCGAGAAAGGACTTCGTGCTACCTTAAGTACAGGGCTTGTACTGGTCAGAAGGACATTATTATGTCAGTGATAAATGCAACAACGCGTTCATTGATTGCTGGGTGTTAAGTGTTAATCTATCAATGGCCTATTAGCCTATTTCAATTTTGTAAAGACAAGGGTTGTGTCTGCATTATTGAATAAAACAACATTGACAATGTTTTCAACTGCATTTTTCGGTCTTTTATTTTGTATTAATGTTTCCTTTGTTGTTTGCTATTGTGACTAATCCTTATAACTTGCAACTTCAAGCTCAAGCAAAACAGTCAAAACCTCGTAAGTTGCACCTTCCAGCTCATACAAAATAGTAAAAACCTCGTATGTGAACATTTTTGTCTATTACTCAAACAAGCATGCGCTCTTAATCTTGCCACTATTACTGCCAAATTTCCTGTTCAATACTGAATGCAAATTATACTAAAACCATTTGTTTTGGTGACACCTGATTTTTTAAAACAGTTTTTTTCATTTTTCTCAAAACTGTATTTTGGGACATACGAGGTTTTGAATGGACACCGACGATATATTATTACATTGACTACAATCACTAAGGGACGCCGGTACGGTAATAATTAGTATCTGTAGTACGTTCTTGACCGGTCTGCCCTTTCAGTATGTGTTTTATTATTATAGTGTAGCAGGTCCCACCGCCGTGGCTCAGTGGTAGAGCGTTCGCCTGGCACACCGACGACCAGGTTTCAATCCCGTAGTGGGCAACATAAAGTGACAATTTCTCACTGTCCTTCTTAGTAGTATGATTGCTTTGGTGGTTCAGTTTTGACTGAGATCCCTACCCCCTGTTCCCTGTGACGGGTTATCCCCGTCTGTCAGTTCGCCAATGTTGAATGTAGACGTTAAACTTCAATATTCATTTTATTTCATAGTATAACAGATGTATGTTACCTGATTAGGTATTCTATTTAAAATGCTCTCTCTTTCTCTCTCTCTCACACACACACATACGCACACACACGCGCACGCATGCACACACACGCATTTCCTACCTTCACCTGCATCTTCACAAAAATACCAACAATTGTCGTTGTTTTTATAAGTTTACAGCCTATATGCATTCTAAACCCTTTACCATTGAGTGCGGTGTATACGTTTACAGCTTGCATGGATGACCATTGTTCTTTCTCGATGCCCATTCTCCCTTGTCAATTGCCCTCTTGACCGAATACTAGGCAAGGACACTGTATTGCTAGAATCCAATATGATTCTTATCTATTATCTGAAAAATCGAAAGTAGGCCTAGGTTCTGATGATTAATCAAATACAACTAAAAACTCAGGATGACTTTTTTCACTCCACACAAAATAATAACGTAAGCCTATATATAGTTGCAATGATACAAGGTCACGAGAATACAATTACATAACACGATATTTCACAGTAACAAAACAATGATGTATAATACAATATTAGCTTTGTTCTGAAACACGTTTTCAATGTAAAAGATAGCAACAACCACATGAGACGTTACTCCAGTTTGGCGGCTGTAGCAGATCTTTAACAGCAACGCGGTATATAACGCCCTGCCCTTTTAAAAAGGAGTTTGTTCACAAAGGTCAGGGTTCAATCTACATTGTTTATGTCAGCTTTAGCTGATCTCACTGCCTGAATAGCCATTCCGTTTGTTGTAAAGCCCTGGCAGTAGAAATATTGATTTCTTCATTTAATCGTTCATATAATTATAGCGCTTTTTCCAGCGCAACAGCTGCTCCAGGCTCTGGCCAACACAGAAACTCAAGCCGCTCGATGTGCCCACTTGCAGAAATATGGATAAATCTTCATTTCACTTAATGATAGTCTTCTAAAGGCAGATGTTCCTGTTGTTGTGTTCGAAGACCACCGCCCACCACACTATAAGAAAGCTTAAAAGGTACAATGTTATTGTGGAATTCTTACTCCAATGGCCTGTGATGTTCTGTTTAGATAGAGACGGAATCGGTGAGTGCTTGTCATCTTGAGGTGAAGTATCAAATTGTGCTCGACGAGGACCCAAACCACTGCAGACTTCGCATGCACCGTGGAATCTGATCTCTGTACACAAGGGTATTCTTGTAATTATTTTTAATGTGTGGTTGTATTCAAGTCCACTGGTCACAGGTATCCTGTATAAAAAAAGAACTATGGAAGATGGCATGCTGTCATGCTTAGACAATAAAACTTCTTAGGTCCTCTCCCCTTTACTACAGTACAATAAAACTTCTTACGTCCTCTTTCCTCTACTCCAGTACAATAAAACTTCTTACGTCCTCTCCCATCTACTCTAGTACAATAAAACTTCTTACGTCCTCTCCCCTCTACTTTAGTACAATAAAACTTAGTACGTCCTCTCCCATCTACTCCAGTACAATAAAACTTCTTACGTCCTCTCCCATCTACTCTAGTACAATAAAACTTCTTACGTCCTCTCTTCTCTACTCTAGTACAATAAAACTTATTACGTCCTCTCCCCTCTACTCCAGTACAATAAAACTTATTACGTCCACTCCCATCTACTCTTGTACAATAAAACTTATTACGTCCTCTCCCATCCACTCTAGTACAATAAAACTTATTACGTCCTCTCCCCTCTACTCCAGTACAATAAAACTTATTACGTCCTCTGCCCTAATAAAACTTACGTCCTCTCCCCTCTACTCTAGTGCAATAAAACTTCTTACGTCCTCTCCCCTCTACTCTAGTACAATAAAACTTCTTACGTCCTCTCCCATCTACACTAGTACAATAAAACTTATTACGTCCTCTCCCATCTACTCTAGTACAATAAAACTTCTTACGTCCTCTCCCCTCTACTCTAGTACAATAAAACTTCTTACGTCCTCTCCCATCTACTCTAGTACAATAAAACTTAGTACGTCCTCTCCCCTCTACTCTAGTACAATAAAACTTAGTACGTCCTCTCCCATCTACTCCAGTACAATAAAACTTCTTACGTCCTCTCCCATCTACTCCAGTACAATAAAACTTCTTACGTTCTCTCCCATCTACTCCAGTACAATAAAACTTCTTACGTCCTCTCCCCTCTGCTCCATTACCATAAAACTTCTTACGTCCTCTCCCATCTACTCCAGTACAATTAAACTTCTTACGTTCTCTCCCATCTACTCTAGTACAATAAAACTTCTTACGTCCTCTCCCCTCTGCTCCAGTACAAGAAAACTTCTTACCTCCTCTCTACTCTAGTACAATAAAACTTCTTACGTCCTCTCCCATCTACTCTAGTACAATAAAACTTAGTACGTCCTCTCCCCTCTACTCTAGTACAATAAAACTTAGTACGTCCTCTCCCATCTACTCCAGTACAATAAAACTTCGTACGTCCTCTCCCATCTACTCCAGTACAATAAAACTTCTTACGTTCTCTCCCATCTACTCCAGTACAATAAAACTTCTTACGTCCTCTCCCCTCTGCTCCATTACCATAAAACTTCTTACGTCCTGTCCCATCTACTCCAGTACAATAAAACAATAAAAACTATGGAACGCTGCACTTCAGTTAAAAAGAAAGATAAAATAGAAGTAAAGAAAAATGCTCCACAGTCAGCAGTAATAGTAACGTGTTACATCTCATGCCAGACTCGAGTATCCAAAGCCTGATTTGAGCTAATACAATATAACAACATGGACAGGTCGCAAAAGTTGACTATAATTTATCCTGTTCCCTGCAAGGTTAAATGTCTGTCCACACGCCAACTTTGTAAGATTTAAGTAGTGTGATGACCATCGAATGACTCTCAAGTGACCCTTTTAGCCCAATAGTCATCCTTTTACTAGCCTGTTTTCTCGTGATTCCATAGATTGTGAAATTGTTTTTATTTTTATGCAGCTACATAGATTACCTATAACTATTTTATTTTTTGTAACTATTAATTCTCGTTTTATGCAGATGGAGTGTGTGATCAAATATGTTGTTAGTACTTGGATGCACACACTAAACGATATGAAAAATAAGCCAAGCCCACAACACACCACAGTCCAACCAACCAGCCGTGACTGGGGTTACTGGATATGTTTCAGTACCCAAGAAGGTAAAATAGAGAGGAGACAGTCCCCACCCCCCTTAAGCTGGCGAGAGATAAAGGGTTGTCCCAAAACACCGCATTCCCCAACTACGGAAAGATTGCGGGAACTCCTTTACATTTGTGGTTAGTTTTAATTTAAGATGGGTGGTTCAAATACTTTATGAACTAATAATTATGGACTGTCGACTTGGCATCTTCTCGTTCTTCATTTTGTGTTGACATCGTCCTGAATCAATCTTTTTTCTTGGTGTCAGGTGGTGTCAGTTCAGGATCTAAATGTAAGTGTCTCTCCGAACCAGCAACTACGGCGGGAATCCAGATCCAGATCCACAGTCAATCAGGGGTAGCGTTGATATTTTTATTTTTTTTATAAATGAACACAAAAATCTTTAGATTTTCGTGCGATGCTTTCCAGCTTTTATTGCAAGTAACCACAAGAGTGGTAACGTAGTCTATGACTCTCATTTCAATAGTCTGGCAAAAGTTAATGGTCAGTAATTAGCTGTTATCCCTTAAAATCAAGATGACCAAACACGGCACGGTAAGAGTCATTGTTAGTTATTGTTTTAGTAAGTGTATTGTGTAAGTACTGGTCAGTTAATTTTTATTGTTATGGACAGTTCATTCTAGTGTCGACCAGCGACCACTTTAAAGTTGAAATGGTCAGAAAGCAAGATGGACTCAATTCGTAGTTCGCACACACACACATACACGCATATGCGCATACCGATTGACACACACACACACACATACACACACATACATACAAACACACATCTATCGTTCTGTAGAAGAACTAAATAACAAAATATGCAAACACAAGGGCCAATAGCATTGTTTTGTCAGTCGTCCATGTATTCACGTCATGACGGAACGCAGGACTAAATATCGTCACATCCCCCTCAGTCTGTCATGTTTGTTTTCATTTCGGTAGTCTAGTGGCACAATACTGTCAAGCAGTCAAACAATGGAAACTTCACCAACAACCAACAACAGGGTACAGTCAAACTGTCCAAAGTCTCACCGGTTTCTTTATAGTGCTACCACTGCGGGTGTAGTGGCACACATATGCACACGCACACACACACACACACACACATTCACACACCCACACATACACACACCCACACACACAAACTAACCCATTTCGGGACTAAGCTGTGCAAGCTCTTTCTCAGTACACATGCGCCATCGTGGTAGCCAGATGAAAATGAATGGTACCCCTGTACCACCGCGAACACTGGCTGTGAGGATTTTTTTCCCCCCTTTGTCCCGTTGTTGAGTTCTGGCAGGGAGTTGGTGGTTGATATGAAGCTGCAGCTGCTGTTGATGAAGAAGAAAAAGAAGGAGAAGAAGAAGAAAAACAAGAAGAAGAAGAAGAAGAAGAAGAAGAAGAAGAAGAAGAAGAGTACGATCACGATTATGATGATGATGATGATGATGATGATGATGATGATGATGATGATGATGATGATGATGATGATGATGATGATGATGACCACGACGATGATAAAAAGGAGGATGACTATGATGATGATGATTATGAGGAGGAGGAGGAGGAGGATGAGAAGGATGAGGAGGAGGAGGAGGACCAACCAGAAGAAGAAGAAAAAAAAAAAACGACAAAAATATCACACACAAAAATTAAATGAATGTAATCTCAATACACGATCATTAAAAAAAATGATACAGGATACTAAGAGCATGCCTTTTACAACCGATCTCACTGCACTATGATCAAAGGAACTAATTGTCTTTGGACTACATCCAATGCGATGGTTAGATTTTTGTTCCTATTTTGTGAAAGTAAATTGAACCGGCCCATAAAATCGATTTGAATGATTATTATTGATTAATAATATATATCCGCCTTCTATGTTTTCAGCCCCAATTATGGTAAGGCCACGTCACCAGATCATCAGGCCTTATAAAGACCATCCTGCAAGGCACAGTGCAAGGAGGTAGAAGAAGAGGGAGGCCGAAAAAGAGGTGGGAGGACAACATTCGAGAATGGACTAGTTTGACACTGAGCGATACCATCAGAGTTGCTGAGGACATAGAAAGATGGAGTACGTTGGTTAAACGATCACCTGTGGTGCCCCTACGACCTCCGAGTTACGGGATAGGATAGGATAGGATAGGATGGGATAGGATAGGATAGGACCCTAACTAACCTTCATGACTTCCACCTCCACCTCTTCTACCACCACCAACAACAATAATAACAAAATCGTCCACAAAACTGGCAACGACCAGCAAAGACAAGTAAGGCAAGTTATAGAATGTCCACCGCACACTTCAGTTACAAAATCCACCTACAAAAGACCACCTCTACCGACAACACCATCACTAACCACCTTTAACCACTATAGTACGACATCGGTAGATCGAACGTTGATCCGAGTGCCGGAAATGAAGACCAACGGTTATTTCGGCAAGACAGTGCCTCACAGACATTAACAAGGCTTTGCTCGTCCGACCAGAACCAGTAACATAGACCGTTCTCTTCAAGAAGGAGTTAATTCAGTCGGCAGCAGAAATATAAGGTATTTGTATTTATGAGAAGCATTTCTCCGTCCAAACTGTTGCTCAAGGTGCTGGTAGAAAAGTCAAGAGTCGAATTCCTGCAACAAGACATTAACATTCTGTACGCTGCGTCGTGGGCGAAGTAGGTTGGATTTTGTATGTTAGCTAATTATTTTGTGCAATTCTGGTTCACAGTAGCCCGCGTTTCAATCAATCTTTGTACCGTAAAACCGTCATATTATTAGAAATAACCATCGCCTTTAATTTATTTATTTATTTATTTATTTCGTTTGTTTATTTGTTTGTTTTTTTATTTGTTTGTTTGACGTTGAAAGCCAGCATTAGTCTTAATGTGTTTCTCGCCTTTAAATTATATTTTAAAAATCATATTCGTCACCAATGCGTGCAAAAATGTGGGTTGCCTTCTCAGCAAAAGCGCGGCAACCAGACAGCACCACTCAAATGCTCACTGTTTAACACGGCTGATATTTGAGTCACAAGGATCATACAACCGTACCTATATCCGTGTTTATGGTGGCGGTGGAGGTGCTTTGATAGCAATGACCGGGTTCTGTAACTTGTAAGTTGCTACAAATGTGCGTGTTGACTTAGATCCATGATCCAGCATACTATTTATGCGTGTTGATAAGCCTCAAGCAGCAGCAGCTGAATGATTTAGACATTTAAAAAAGCACGCTGTATAAAAAGGATCTGTTAGACTGCCTGAAAAATAGTTTCTTTATGTCACTGAGCAGTCCGGGTCGGTCTATTTCCTGTTATTATTTATGTAATGATAAAAGAACACTTCCTATCGTTGTGCCTGCAAGTCATGCTGCAACGTCAGGCAGAAGCTACACAGTAACGTGGGTCAGATCAGGTCCAGGAGAGGTGAAGCGGTTACATCGCACCGCATGAACAGGGTTACAATACAATACAATACAATACAATACAATACAATACAATACAATACAATACAACACAACACAACTTTATTGATCTCAAACTGAGAAATTCGTTACATGGTCTGCAATCCGACATAAAAATTGAAAGTACGTGGACAAGAACTAAGAAACGTATTAGCACATTATGCGTACATAATTATATAACACAACATATTCACGTTTCATTACTACTTCTAAGGCACATAGACTTGACATTGTTTTCAAGTTCTCGCACAGCACACTTACTATCACATTTATTCCAACATTGAACCTGTCATTTCTCTATGAAGTAGACGTAAAGCAAGTAGTCGACACCTGTTTAATCCTACACTCTCTGTAGGCATATAGCCCTCTTTAATCCTTCGCCTCCCGCATAATAACCGTGTTTTAATCCGTTCCCTTAAAATCTACCCCACTCACACAGGTTAACCTTGTTTTCACAGACCCTTTGGTTACCACATCATTCTATACGACAGTCCTTTGCCCTTGCCACCCCGTTGGGGTGCCGGGGGTTTCAGTATAAATAGTATCCCCACTTTCTGGAAATTTAGTGCTTTAAATTCCCACTGTCGCTGTCTTTCTCATTTGCTCTTTCTCATTCCTGCTCTTTTCTATCAATCTGCTATACTATCGTCTTCTTCGCTAGACCAGTCTCCTATCTTTTTTCTTGAAAACTCTTCCGGGACAAGACTCCTTGTTTGTGTATGACGTCTGTTGGATCAGCTTGGGAATATTGGACGCTTTCTGCCAGATGGTCACTAGGGCTTCCTATGATGTTATTATTTAGCAATGTAGGCATTTTATATGTATGTGTTTTGTTGATAATTTATAATGATGTTTGTATTCTATTTTGTTTTTGTAAACGGGGGTTCAATAAGTTGGGGTGAAGCCTCAGCCGTCCCCTGCGTGGGATGTCTTTATTGTAAAGTGAATGGCTGTGGAGAGCTTTCGGTTTTACCACTAGGGTTGTTTCAGCAGATCTTTTATGCGGATCGGGGGTTGTCCGGTCCTGATTTGGCTCGGAAGAGTCCGCTGGACCTAAAGCAATAATAATGTAATGTAATGTAATTGCCCCTGCCACGAGCTTACCTGTACGATAAATGCCAATGAATACAATGCCATAGTTGTCGTTTCCAATTTCCTCAAGACAGCAAGAATGCCAATATGTATTTCTAGAGTTACATGTAAAGTAGAATACTGGTATTTGCCATTCTCGCTGCACCCTTAGCTCCCCACCTTCTTCTTTTTCTTTAACTTGAAATTGTCGGCTGCTTCGTAGTTATCGCTCTAATGGTCTGTCTTAATTGAAAGGCTCGTGAGGGGTCAAACACTTTTTTTTTTCGAAGTTCTCAGATTCCAAACCTAGCTTACTGAACCTTTTCTTTTTAATTTTTTTTACATTTTTTGTCCAAGGTTCAGCAACATCGCTTTGGAATCTGAGAACCTCGAAAACAAAATTGTTTGAACCGTCACAAATCTTCCACGAAGTCAGGCCATTACACATGAAACTACCCAGGCATCTTTATAATTTAATTTCCACGATAGACCGTAATCGTAATACAAGGTAATTAGCTCATAGCCTTATACACTTGCAAGGACTGAGTTGCAGAGAGGTGAGGAGAGGAAGGGGGTGAGGTAGAGGGGTGTAGGGGGGGTAGAAGAAACGGAATGAAATGGAGGGTGTGCGTGGGGTACAAAATCATAGTAATTTTAAGGCTATTTTGGTGTAGGAGAAAAACTAATTCAACAACCAGTGACCAATCAGGGTCTAGGTGCCCCAGTAGTCCATAGCGTTGTTTATTCACAGTACGTTTGTGTGCGTCTTGGGCGAAGTAGGTTCGATTTTGTATGTTTGCTAATTATTTTGTGCAGTTCTGGTTCACAGTATAACCAGCGTTTCAGTCTTTGTACAGTAAAACCGACGTATTATTAGAAATAAACATTGCCTTTTTTTTTTTTTGTTTCTTTGCTTATTTTGACGTTGAAAGCGAGCATTCGTCTTAATGTATGTCTCGCCTTTCATGGAATTAATTAATTGATTATTCTAATTTATATCGTCTTCTGGATTTAATGTATTTTATATAACCTCCAGTAGCAGCAGCAGCAGCAGTGGTAGTATAGTAGCAGTAATAA
Organism: Oncomelania hupensis; assembly: GCA_036898135.1. Lineage (NCBI taxonomy): Eukaryota > Metazoa > Mollusca > Gastropoda > Littorinimorpha > Pomatiopsidae > Oncomelania > Oncomelania hupensis. Next base: position 61,592,956 of record CM072513.1, read on the forward strand.
TTAGCAGTAGTAATAGTAGTAGTGGTAATAGTAGACCTTAGTAGTAGTAGTAGTACTAGTATTAGCAGTAGCAGTAGTAGTAGTAGTAGTAAAATATTATTAATATTATTATTATTATTATTATTATTATTATTATTATTATTATTATTATTATTATTATTATTATTATTATTATTATTATTATTATTATCATTATTATTATTATTATTATTATTATTATTATTATTATTATGTTTTTGTTTTTTTTAATTACTTGGGTGTTGTATAGTACCAGCAACTATTGCATGATCAGGGCGGTGGGGAAGATAACGTTGTGTACAACTACCAGTAACTTGATGTAGAAACCCCATGCTGGTCAAACCTTCCTATGAAAAGGTTATGGGAGTTAACTGTCAGCTAATTCCACCTAATGTGCCTCAGTGAAAGCTGAGAGTCTCCCAGTGACATAGTAATTTGGCCCTCCCTCTGTGCTACAATCAACTGTTCAATTAGTCATAGAAAATATAAAATGGGCTGGACTAAACATTAGCAAATTGGGTTGACAAAAAAGAGAAGAAAAGGTTGGGAATGACTGCTAGCCCTAGTTGCAGTATTGTTTTGCAATTTTATAAAAGTAAAAACAGGCAATTGTACATGACCTGTTTAATATTGATTTCTTCCTTTGTCTTCTTCAGATCTTTGCAAGGTTCTCTCATAAATCACATATGTAGTGTTTATCCAAATGTGCCACAAAACCTTACAAAATCCTAGGAACACTGGCTGTTTCTGAAACAAAATAGATAATAGATAATAACTTTAAAACTTTAGTTTGAGTAAGTGCTCCATAAAAAAAATCGCTGGCCGACGTTGCTGATGATGTTAATGGCGATGGCTGCTGCTGCTGCTGCTACTACTACTACTACTACTACTACTACTACTACTACTACTACTACTACTACAATCTAACGATGATGATGATGATGTTGATGATGGTGATGATGATGACGACGACGACGATGATGATGATGATCATGATGATCATGATGATCATGATGATGATGATGACAAAGACACCACAACAACAACAATAACAACCACCTCCGCCACCACTACCACCGCCACCACCCCATCATCATCATCCTTATCATTATCATCATCATTATCATAATAGGTATATAGATCCTCCCATTTTTTATTTGGACACTCATTTCAAAGAGCTACGTGTGATAAAAGAGAAATATGAGCAGATGAAAAGATCGGCTACACGTAGTAATGGCAAATGGCAAACAAACTCGAGTCTTGGCATGCCAAGGTATGACTATGAGACTACAAAACAATAATACCACGTCACTGTACTAATACTAATTACTTGACATGCTGAAACAAAGCAGTTGTACCGCACAACCAAGTTGTTATTGGTACTAATCCTATCCTATCATATCCTATCCTATCCCGTAACTCGGAGATCGTAGGGGCACCACAGATGATCGTTTAACCAACGTACTCCATCTTTCTCTGTCCACAGCAACCCTGATGGTTTCGCTCAGTGTCAAACCAGTCCATTCTCGAATGTTGTCCTCCCACCTCTTTTTCGGTCTCCCTCTTTTTCTATCTCCTGGCACTGTGCCTTGTAGGATGGTCTTTGCAAGACCTGATGATCTGGTGACATGGCCATACCATCGGAGTTTCCGTTTTTTCACCATTGTGAGCAGGTCATCGTGTTTTCCAATGGCTTGTGGACAACACGATGACCTGCTCATATTGATACTAATGGTACAACTAATTATTACTCAAATTTGCGAAATGAGAGACAGCCTGGCAAGGCTATCGCCAGCTATCCTCGCAACTAGCTCACATAAAGCTAACTAGAAAAAGGGGCAGATCGATGATGATGATGATGATGATGATGATGATGATGATGATGATGATGATGATGATGATGATGATGATGATGAGAAGGAGGAAGAAGAGGAGGCGATGATGATGATGATGATGATGATGATGATGATGATGATGATGATGATGATGATGATGATCATGATGATGATGATGATGATGATGATGAAGATGATGATGATAATGATGATGATGATGTTGACGATGATGATCATGATGAGGATGGTGGTGGCGGTGGCGGTGGCGGTGGCGGTGGCGGTGGCGGTGATGATTGATGAAGGTAGCGATGCTGCTTGTCGAGGTGTTGGTATTACGTAAGATGGCGACGGTGTTCACGATGATGAGAAGAATGTTAGACGACACCTAATACTAAAATTTTACGGTAACTTTGGACCATCGGAAAGACGCACCGAGGTAGAACCAAATTGAATGAAGTGGTGAAATTAAACGAAACGCCTTGAGAAGCTCTGGAGCTGTTAGAACACGTACTATGCAAAAGTAATAATGATAATGATAATAAACTACACGTTGAAGACAAAACTATACATTCTCTATTGAACATTTCCTAGAAGAAAAGCGGATACAATGATTGTACTGCTGCATTGCAGAGTTGTCGTTAACTAAAATAATGATTCACAAGGAAGACTTTGACAGTTCCTACGACAAGGAGATCCGCTAATGGCCGACCTAAGTTCAAGGTCAGGGAGGAGGAAATTGGTTAAAACTTAGATGGGCGAGTGGATGGGATGTCCGTGGACTAACAGGGTTAATTTTCTGCCCAAGACCAGCCAGTACTTTCAGATTTCCCAACAAGCCGATGAAATGAAGAATGACTAATTGATTTATTTTACCCACTCTCGCCTTTTCCCCTGACCTTTACTCTTGAGTTCATTTTATCAGGCAAGTCCAAAGCAGCCAAAGCCACACGTCAACAAGACTGACAGATCTCTGTATTTGTTGCACTTGTTTCATTGCCAAACATCTTGAAAAGTTTTATAGAAAATTTGCTTTACTCTCGATACAGATAATACAAAAGTCAATTAAACCAACCTATATAGACTAAAGTAGTTTTTAAAAAAAAGCTGTGGTTCATTATTCAAAAAAGCAGAAATCTTAAATAATTACCATAAAGGATAGATGGTAACGTGACAGGCTATTTCTTCGTAATATGAGTATAAAAAAAACTGGAAAAGACAACGTCTGATATTTACTAGAAGGTCTAAATGCAAACGGTTACACAAATCCCTGAACATTCAGTTGTCTTTTTGTATAGTCCATTCCTCTAATCCCATATGTCGGAATGATCCAAATATTGAAAACAATGAAGGTTAAGGTACAATAAATATAATATAAAAATCTGAATGTTGCTTTCCTTTACTACTTTGTTGTCTAGGCTTTAAAAAAAAAAACTACTTTAGCGTCTAGGCTTAGGACAAAAGCAAAATGCATATATGTTAAATAATGAATCAGAGAATAAAATTAGTGTTTCCGAAGCCAACCTTTGATTAACATAAGCGATAGAACTTATGAGCACTGACTGACTTAGCATCTTTAGTTACCCACTCACCCCTTATAATTAGCCCTTTTTGAGTAAATCACTCCCACTCCCACATTCATTCTCTCCCTTACCCTATTTCTTTTAAAATCTATACTATTTTAAAGCATTTTAAATCCTGCTTTGAATCAAGCTCTCTTTCTTATAATATATTTTTTAAGTATATATTTTAAAATAAATAGTGTAATGGAGAGAGTCAAAGTGGGAGTTGGAGTGAGGTACTCAAAAAGAGGTAATTATAAGGGGAAAGTGGGTAATTAAAGATGCTAAGTCGGTCAAGTCCCACATCTTCTATCTCTACATAATCTAACAACGTATATCGAATTTCCCAGTAAAGCACCGTCGTGCAGACAGAATAGGTAGGCCACTAAATGTAAATATTAAATATAGGCCTACTCTTACGAGCTGAAGAAGAACCGTGAGGAAAAACTGAGACAGTATCAGCTAACTAGGCTGATTCTAAGGAACAGCGACAACAGCGCAAAAATATCAATGCAGTATCGGGCGAACGAATGAAGTCTTGGATTGTGTGTGTAAGAAGAGTACTCGTGGACAGCCCCGAGGGTTGAGGGACAGCTTGGTCTAAGTGGACAGATGTGTGGTCACTCCGTGGTGCCGTATTGTCACTAGAAATCTTCATCGCTGTGCTTGGTACCGTGCACTCCACACAGACAGACCGAGACTCTACAAGACTGCCGATTAAATCATTGTAATCAACACTGCATGAAGCAAGCAAGTTTGCGTCTTTGACGAGCAGCTCTTTGAACTGGTACTGCCCTATGAAAGAACAATCCATTCAATCAATCAATCAATAACTCAATCAATGAATGTTTCTTTAGACACACACTCACGAAAACAGCGCTCGGAGAGACAAAGCACTCTGCAATGTTGTTGATTTCAGAGGATGCTTAAGAGTGAGTATCGAAGACGAACGAGAATGACAGTAATGTTTTATGATTGTGATGAACGCTTGGACAGGCCATGAAACTCATAATGCATGTCCACTACAGCTTCTCCTTTTGCCCCGAAGTGTCCGACAAATCGTTGCCCCCGGCCAGCCCATCAAATGCAGGGTGATCTTGAAAGCTCAACTGGCACGGAATTTCAGGACCTGTGAAAGTGAAAGGATTGGTGTGTTTTCTCTAAGTATTACTGACTATTCAGTTTCACTTATAAAATTCGTGCTTCTCAAGCTGAAAATAGTAAATTCATGTCCTGATTTTTTTAAGTCCATGATTTATAGTCATCTGTTTTTGTGTAGCGCACTTTCCAGCTTAAAAAGCCAGCATGGAATTGTGCAAGATGCAATTCTACTCATCATCATCATCATCATCATCATCATTATCATCATCATCATCATCATCATCATCATCATCATCATCATCACCACCACCATCATCATCATCATCATCATCATCATCATCACCACCATCATCATCATTATCATCATCATCATCACCATCATCATCATCATCATCATCATCATCATCACCATCGTACTTGACCTTAGATTGATCCCACACTACACTACGAACTGGTCAATAAGTCTATCCTGAAGAGCGGATACAGCCCGTGCCTGAAGCAGCTTCCTGCGATGCGGGCATTATTGGCCCTACCCGCACGAACGCAGGGGGTGGGGTGTCTGATAATCAACGATGATGTTAATTGGAAGTAGTCAGGGGATGAGGCCTTTAGGCATAGGTGACGATACGGTGACACCCACTTCATGCTAATCGGATTCTCAACAGTTAAGGAGGACATAATCGTCAAGGTCGTTGCTGCTGCTGTAATTATTGTTGTTTATTTATTTATTTATTTTATTTATTTAATTGTTGAATCATTCTTATAACTATAACGTTTTTTCGCAGCTCAAGAGCTGCTCAAGGCGCAGGCCGTCACAGGATTTAACCTAAGTCTTCCGAGGCGCACACTTGCTGTCTGTGGTCACATTGTCTGACGCTCAGACAACTGAGCACAATCGTGGGCGACCAAGTATGAGGAAGAAGGGACCTGAGAATATTTGTGTAACCGGCACTAACCGTCTAGGACATGAGCGTCAGGATCAGAATGTTGTTGTTGTTGTTGTTGTTTGCTGTCATCGTCAACCTCATTCGGTCCGATAGCAATAGACTAATCAGAAGCAAGAGTAGCAAAGAAGGCTGAAAACAGTAATGTTTCCGTCATCGTTATTGCCCTGACCATCAGCAACAGAAATTTAAAAAACCGACAGAACTGCGTCGTAGTTGCAGCCATCATCATCATCATCATCATCATCATCATCATCATCATCATCATCATCATCATCATCATCATCATCATCATCATCATCATCGTCATCATCATCATCAACTCCTCCTCCTCCTTTTTCAGTATCAGTACAACTTGTGTTAATCTGATGAATAAAAATTGAGACAACAACAACTCCTCCTTCTTCTCTGTTCGACGCTGTTCAAACACAATTTTGTCCTATTCACCCAAGGTTGATAGCGATTGTTATTTTTTCCCCTGGTTGTTCTTTCATAAACGCGGAGTAATTTTTCTATTTCTCCAACTCTCTCATTCGTTTTCGCATTTTGTTCTGTTCATGTTCGCGCCCTCATCACATTGACTAAAGCACTGTCATTCATTTATTTCCAAATTGTTATTTTTCATTTTCATCTTAACTGATCTTCTTAATTCCGTCCTTCCACCTCACACGGACGCACACACACACACACACACACGCACAAGTATATAGAACACCAAGACTGGGTTTTAATAAGAATGTAGGAATCGGAAAGTGATTTTTCGATGGAAAAGGGTTATGGCAAGGGCTAGGGATAGATCTACAACTAACCCTTACCCGAACCCTTCTCTAAAACGTTGACCTAGTTCGTCTCCTATAGGCGACGAAATAGGTCGAATTTTCTTCCAATTTTTTCCGTCCCGGATAGAGCACTCCTGTGTACTTAAAACACTCTCATGCACTACAACTGCACTCCCATGCACTAAAAGAGCACTCCTGTGTACTTAGAAAAAAGTGGGTGGCCGGAAAACACTGGGTGGCTAATACACTCGCCCATTTCCTGCATAAAAAGCAAGGTTAGTCACCCATTTCAAGGCTTATGTCTCCGCACACCTACACACACATACACACACACATACACACACACACACGCACACGCGCACACACACACACACACACACACACACACACACACACTTTCAACTCTTTTCGTGCTTTCTACTTCCTGTTCTCGTTCTTCAGTGTTGCCATCGATGTACTATTGCTTGGTCCCATTTCAGAATTCACAATGTAATACTACTAATAGGATGAACGTGGTGAAGGAAGGGGAGGGATGATGGAATGGGCTGGAGTGGGGGAGGGGAGAAGAAAGAGACTTTACTCAGTGGACCGGAACGTAACGCGACTAAACACCATCAGCTAATATTGTAGCTTAGTGTACCAGAGGGTGATGGCTATCACATAATAGACTGGCTTCGTAAGACTGGATATTACCGTGTAGCAATTCAACGACGATTAACTTTGCGTAATCAAGCCGGATGATTCGCTAGGTCAGCTAAAAACTTCAAGTATTTGACGACAAAACAAAATAAAACGGTATACTCTTATAATTATTTTATTGAAGAAAAATATGTGGTAGCTTTGGGGGGGGGGGGGGGGGCTCAAAATAACCGCGAAATTCTCATTTAAGGAACAATTTAGCCGCTTTCTTAAAGTGTCCTATTTTCGCTAAAAACATTTCGGTTAATTACACTATACAACGGTAAAGATCAATCTAGTTGGAACTATTGGAAAATGATGTCAACGGCTGTTTAAACACCCTTAAACGAGAAATTTGCCCCCCTCCCTCCCCTTGCCCCAGCACTTCCGCCACCCACCCCTTCCCCCCAAAAAAAAATAAATAAATAAACTCACCACCACTATCACCACAATCATAACGCCATTACCGTCACCACGACCTCGAAAATCATCATCACCGTTACAATTTGGATACTCGAGTATTTGAACAACTTGTGATTCTTGAACGACTTTTTGTCTTGATGAAGTTTTTTTTATTTTTTGCTTACATTTTTAAAAAAAATTGAACATTTTACCAGCCTCTTGGTTCGGTCTTTACACTTTGTATTTTTCTCTCACCATTGTACAACAGCAACCACAACCCTCACTTCCATCATTGCCCTCTTTTCTTCCCTTCCTTAATGATTACATGTCTCTTACGAGTATGAGCGTGAATGACAGAATCAACGCCTAGCCAAGATGCAGGAGCATCATCAAGGACAATAGGAGCTGACAGGTAGTCATCCAAACTGATGTTGCCACCATAACTGCTACTCTTGTTCTGTCAGGAACCAACCAGGTTGGAAAAAAATCCATTCCCCCTGATTCCCTCCCCCAACTCCCCGTCTCCCTCTCTCCCGGCCCCTCCGGTTCCAGTCTCCACATAGCACGCTCAACATGCAGCGGTACCTTGCTTTTAATTGTCACTGTTCTTTGATAAAAACATTACGAAACTCAGAAATAGTCTTGACAAAAAAAACTATCACCCCCAAACACTCAGGATGGGTGAGACAATTATACTGCTTAAATATTGTTTGTCCCCTCATACTCAGAATGCCTGGCCCTCTTGCGTGGATCATTTTAATAATGATAAGCCTTTTACTTTATCAAAGGGACCTTGAACTGGAGAACATAAAAACTAAATGAAGGCAAAATGAATATCGCGGATACTACCAACACGGTATAGTCTGTGCTACCAAGTAATCAACTGAGTCAATGATCCGAGCGAAGAACATAATGCTGCTCAGTGGTGCAGAATGGGTTAAAATTGCCCGGTAAAAGTAGTATAGTATAGTATAGTATAGTATAGTATAGTATAGTATAGTATAGTATAGTATAGTATAGTATAGTATAGTATAGTATAGTATAGTATTCTTCTTCTTCTTCTTCTTCTTCTTCTTCTTCTTATTATTATTATTATTATTATTATTATTATTATTATTATTATTATTGAGGATTTTTATAGCGCACTTATCTCGCCGTACTTGACCAGACTCTAGGCGCTGGCCGATACAGGATCTAACTCAAACCGCCCGAGACGCCCACCCGCAGCCTTTTGGCGCATGGTCTGACACCCGGACAACTGAGCACTATCCTGGCCAGCCAGGGATGGGGGAGAAGGACCAAGTGCATGCTGGGTGTGTTCTTGTTACCGGCACTCACCCGTAGAGCATTAGCGTCAGGATCTTTAAAGTCCATTATGATGGAATGTATGCGACACACAGACTAGAACTCGATTTATACTCTCATCCGAAGGAGTATAGTATAGTATAGTATAGTATAGTATAGTATAGTATAGTATAGTATAGTATAGTATAGTATAGTATAGTATAGTATAGTATAGTATAGTATAGTACAAAATACTGGTAGTTGGCCACATGGTATCTCTAAATATACTTTTAAAAAACATACTGGCGTGATATTCCCATTCGGTGGTCTGAAAAAAGCAGCTACACCACTGTGGATGGTCATTATAGGTAGAATATCTCCCCTTCAGCTGTGATAAACTTGACATGATTCGAACTGTATTTCTGGATAACCTGAATTGAATATGTTAGAGAGATTTTTAAAAAATCCAATAGATCAGAGGAGAGAAGAAATTATTATGAATGAAGATAAATAGCATAAAGGAAACAATAATAACAACAATAACCATAACAACAACAACAACAGCAGCAGCAATTGAAATTCAAAATATAATTAGTAAATAAAATGTGTAACAGCAAAAAAGCAGAAGGATGTGAACAGATAAAGAGAATGATGATGGATGGGCGATTTCTTATAAAATTATGTAAATAAATAACAGGTAAGCTTATATTGCTCTAAAGTGACGGTCATGAAAACTGGCGTTATGAAAGATGTAGGGGAAGAGTGCAGTGGGGTTGATCATGCAAATAAAGTACTTTATAAAAATAAATAATGATAGAAAAAAACAAACAACTACATAATATTAATGTGTTTGGAGGCGGGATGAGAGAAAAATATATTATTCGTAATTATTTACAGGAGGTAGACCAACAGGGAAAATAAGCCATAGAGGAAGAAGAAAGATGAATCTCAGAATCGTTTTAGGTTAAAAGAAGAACAAAAAGAAGATTATGAAGATCCACACCCTATTGACCGTCATTATATGAATTCTCCAATTACATACGATGAATTTTTAGAAGCCCTAAATTCCTTTAATTCCAATAAATCTGCTGTTGGTATTGATGCCATTTCTTATCAAATGTTGATCCATTTGCCTGATATTTGGAAACAGTTACTTCACTCATTTTACCAAACTTGTTGGTTAAATGGAGCTCTTCCTGATATCTGGAAGAAGTCAGTTGTAATTCCAGTTCTAAAACAAGGCAAAACAAGATCATCATTAGGTAGCTACCGACCAATAGCATTAACATCTCAAGCTGGAAAGTTAATGGAAAAGATTATTCTTAATAGAATGCATCATTATTGTGAGAAAAATTCTATTTTCCCTTTAAATCAAGCAGGTTTTAGAAAAGGAAGATGTACTACCGATCATTTAGTTAAACTAACATCACATATAAAAAAGCAGTTTTCTCGTAGAAAGTCTACGTTGGCAACATTTTTTGATGTACGTAAAGCGTATGATAGTGTTTGGCATGCACGTTTACTTTACAAATTGAAGAATATAGGAATATCCGGAATAATGTATCAATACTTTAAGAATTTTTTTATCTCAAAGATACATTTGTACCCGTGTTGGTAAAACATTTTCCTCCTTTCAGCAGATTGACATGGGTATTCCTCAAGGATCAATAATTGCCCCAATTTTATTTTCTATTCTTATTTACGATCTTCCAAAATACATGTCTAAACACACTAATGTTGTGCAATATGCAGATGATGTTGCTATTTGGATTAATACTAATTTAAGAAAAAATACATGCAAAAGAGTTGTAAGCTATGTACAAAAGATATATCAGATAGAACTTAATAAATTGAATGTATTTATGATAGAAAATGGTCTTCAGTTATCTGCGGAAAAAACCTGCCTGGTGTTATTTAATAATGGTGTAAATTCAAAGTGTTTGCCTAAGTTAGAACTAAATGGTAAAAATCTAAATTATAAGCAAAATGTAAAATTCCTGGGTGTATATCTTACTCCAAAATTATCTTGGAATTTTCATATTAAATACTTAATATCAAAAGCTAGTAAAAGGTTAAATTTTTTAAAACTACTTTGTGCACAGCCATGGAGTCAAGACACAAATACATTACTTCATTTGGCAATATCTCTAGTGAGGTCAGTGCTTAGTTATGGACAAGAAGTATATTTTTCAGCTTCAAATTCATTGCTAAATAAGTTGCAAAGTATTGACAGTGAAGCAATTAAAATAGCACTAGGTGTTCCAGTGCATTCAAGTACACTTAAGTCATATAAAGAAGCTTGCCTGTTATCTTTTCCTGAACAACAAAAATTATCAGTTGCAAAATATGTAGTCAGAGGTTTGTCAGTTCCAAATTCTGTTTCAGAAGAAATATTAATTGATTCTAATATAGATTTTCCAAAAAGAGCTAGGAATTTGACGTATCTCCAATCAATACGAAATTATACAAATGATATATTAACAACTTGTAATATTGATATTTCATCTATTCCTATATTACCAAGTATTCCTCAAATTCCGCAGTGGGAACATACAAATGCACAATTTGATATTGATTACTCTCTAACAAAGAAAAATGAAAATGTTAATCTAGCTGTTACTGAAGCTAGGGAGCATATCGAAAGGCAATATACTAACCATTTAAAAATTTATACTGATGGGTCAGTGTTAGAAACATCAGATGCTGGAGCTGGAATTGCGATCCCTGACTTAAAAATTCAAAAATCATATTATGTTGGTAAGAATGTATCAGTATTTACAGCAGAATTGTATGCTATCCTTATGGCTTTAAACATAATTTGTAACTTCCCAATTGCTTTCTTTAATATCCTTATATGTGTTGATTCAAAATCAGCATTATATTCTTTGCAACATTGGTCATGTAAAACGAGAACAGATATTTTATTTGAAATCAAGTTTCTAATTCATTATTTGGTATCTAAAGGTATTGGAATCAGCTTTTGCTGGATTCCATCTCATTCGGGTATTTATTGGAATGATGTAGTTGATAAATTGGCGAAACAAGGAGCAATGAAAGCAAATAATTCTATTGCTTGTAATAACATATCACCTTCAGTATATGAATTAATATCCTTACTGGAAAAGCGTATGCGTTCTGATTTACCTCAGAGTAGAAACGTCGAAAATTATGCTTGTCCAAGACATTTGTGTAGGCTAATTAATAAACTAAGAGTAAATTCATGGAACACAAAGTTTTCAAAAAATATCTTGTGTACATGTTTATTCCCAATATCTGTTAAACATATTTTATATGAATGTCCTATTTTGACACCACTTTATGAAGAAAAGAACATCATTGTGGGTATTCAAGAAGACATTGACATTTTATTGCATAGTCCTGCAATAATGGAGATAGTTCGTATAATATACGTGTCCGCAGTTGGAAAATGTTTGTAGTATTATTAGTAATAAGCTTAATGTTATTATTTATGGTTGCATTTCAGTTTTAATTATATGTCTGTATGTCCATGCGTGAGAATGAAGTGGTCTAAAATCACAACGTGAAGAGACTTTAAAATAAAATATTGAATTGAATTGAATTGAAAGGAAGAAGAAAAAAAAGTAGAAAAAGAAACAAAAGAAGATGATGATGATGATGATGATGATGATGATGATGATGATGATGATGATGATGATGATGATGATGATGATGATGATGACCAACAGGAAAAGTAAGCCAGAGAAGAAGAAGGAGAAGAAAAAAAAGAAGTAGAAAAAGAAAAAAAAGAAGAATATGATGATGATGATGATGATGATGATGATGATGATGATGATGATGATGATGATGATGATGATGATGATGATGACGCCGATGACGACCGCGATGATGATGATGATGATGATGATGATGATGATGATGATGATGATGATGATGATGATGATGATGATGATGATGATGATGACGACGCAGACGACGACGACATTATCTCATAATCTCTCGAGGACGGATGGTAGACGGGAGAGAATGAAGGAGAGCCAAGTGTAGGAAGATGGATAAGAGTGCTGCGGGCAGAACAAGTTCAGTAATTCGCAGCACGCACGTCACGGTCGATCACAAGAGGGCACTATAATCAGGGGCATTTAACTCCGGACCTTCATTTGTCCACCGCCAGAAGTGAACAGGTCTGATATGACCGCGGTGTAACCCAGCAAAAGTGCTCCCCTCCCCCTTCCCCTCCCCTTCCCCATTCCAGAAGCGTACTAAATTACTTTTCAGCAAAGAAATCCTTATTGGCAGGCACTGTGGTCTAATGGTAGTGCTTCGGCTTGCGGATCTGAAGGTCCCGGGTTCGAGCCCTGGCCGGGCCATTGTGTTGTGTCCCTGGGAAAGACACTTTACTCCTGTTTTCCTACTCCTTCGGATGAGAGTATAAACCGAGGTCTAGTCTGTGTGTCGCATACATTCCACCATAACGGACTTTAAAGATCCTGACGCTCATGTCCTAACATGCCGGTAACAAGAACACACCCAGCATGCACTTGATCCTTCTCCCCCCTCCCTGGCTGCCCAGGATTGTGCTCAGTTGTCCAAGCGTCAGAACATGCGCCCAAATCTGCGGGTGGGCGTCTCGGGCGGTATGAGTTAGATCCTGTATCGGCCAGCGCCTTGATCCTTAGGCTAAGGCGCCTTACAAATGACGAACATTATTATTATTATTATTATTATTATTATTATTATTATTATTATTATTATAACAGAATCTCTCAAAAACACTTTCCTTATTATAAAAAAAACAACTCTACAAAATGCAGACATTTGATGGCAAGGGCGGATGAATGGGTGGTAAGTAGGGGTGAAATGGGTGAGAATTGAGAGCTGTTTGAATGGTACCTCCATGCCGGGATCACTCAATCCTATTTGTTTTGTTCATTTTTCATTCCCCTTTAAACTACATTCATATGATTTAAAAAGCAATCAAGAATCCAAATAACGTATCATATCTGAACTCCCACAAAGGCCTGCACTTTCTTTTTTTATAAACTGGGATGTTGCATATCCTATTTGCGTAACTTTACATCATGTACTCGATCACAACATGGCTGAGTGTTAAGATTTACTTGCTTCCTTTTCAAAGGTTCTCTTCGTATCTTCAAATCTAATTCATCGTTCACTGGCAATGATGACAAAATCATGAATTTCAAGCTGGCTCAGCAATATTATATCAGCGAATTTCGCAAAAAGGGGACAGCAAAATAATGAAAAAGCGATTGGAAATGCTGGAACTTATACAGCAAAGAGGTTCTTATAATAGTAAAGACGTCTACATTGTTGACACCAAATCATAGACAGATAAGAGTTGTATATTAATCCGTTGTTTGTCTCTTCACAAGTTGCATTGTGAAGACCTTTTTCTTTTCCTAATACAAATTTCAAAGCTTGTTGTGTTTAACACCTTTCTTCAGCCTTCAAAACATGGATCCTCTCTCTTTGACAGACTGCAATGTTTGCCTTTTGTAATGTATCTTTATGCTTTATTTGTTTGCAACTACTGTTGTTGTTAATTGTTTGTTTTTTTTAAATCACGTAATCCTTCTTATTGTTTGTAGTTGTACAACGTTTTAATTAATCATCTTATATTTATTGCTTGCGAATGTGTATCTGTTTGTACTTGTGCTATGGTTTTGATAATGTCCTCTTTAAATGCATTTAAATCATATTGCAATAATTTTATAACATTTTTGTTCACTGATAGTGCTGTAGATTTCTATGTTTCACATAGTGTCAGACTTGAGTTTTCCAGTTATTGTTTTACTGTTACCTTATTAACCTCTGTAAATACAGTAAGACTGGGTTCATTTTCAATGTGGATGTGCTTGTAAATAGTGTATAGTGATCCTGTTAATTTTTTTTACAATGTTTCTTAAGTTCCTTTTTTTTTCTTTTACATTTTGTCACACATATTTTAATAACGACAAATATGCACATGCAATGGACAG